>VZRI01000315.1:0-165465 GCA_013397515.1 Upupa epops
GTTTTTCCAGTTTGGTGACCAGAGTGTTGTGCAGGACAATGTGAAACACTTTACACAAGTAAATGGGGCTCCGAATATTGAACATTGAGGATCCTGAATATGATTTCTTTCATCAAAATATTGGCATTCATGTGAAAATATATGGCTCTGGATTTAAACAAAATTGTGGAACTAGAGTCCGTTTAGTCTGTATTTGTTGTTCCCCATGTGCTGCTACACAGGCTCATCTACATAAGAATGAAGAGTCAATGATTATTCCAAATTTATCCAAAACCAGCTGCAACAAACTGCTGTCAGGATCCAGAGAAAATTCATTTCTTAGAGACAAACAGTCACTTACCATGGTTTTGCATCATCACTCAGAAAGAAGCAGACCTCTAACATGACAGTCAAATATTGCCAATTAGTCTTTGTATGTTAAAACTAATATATATTTATATAACCAACACTATTTCACATACAGACTTCTATATAGTTGTAAAATGTGTGGTTACGTCCAGTCACACACACACACACTGGTGTTAAATATACTCCAGTCTCGATCTCAGTATGGAAAGAAGTGATTGTCCCACTGTACTCAGCACTGATGAGGCCATACCTCAAGTACTGGGGTCAGTTTTGGACACCATATTACAAGACAGACATGTTGGTGCTGGAGCGGGTCCAAAGAAGGACAAGATTGGTGAAGGATCTGGAGAATGAACCTTATGAAGAGTGTCTGAGGGAGCTGGGGTTGGTTACTTTGAAAAAAAACAGGATTAGGGGAGATCTTATTGCTGTCTACAACTACCTGAAAGGAGATTGTAGAGAGGTGGGGGTTGGTCTCTTCTCACAAGTAACAAGTTACAGGACAAGACAAAATGGTATCAAGTTGCACCAAGGGAATTTAACATTGGTCACCGGGAAAAAAATTCTTCCTTGAAAGGCTCATCAGGCCTTGAAACAGGCTGACCAGGAACAGGGTTGAATCGCCATCCCTGGTCATGTTTCCAAATTATGGTTTAGGAAGAGGGTTTAGTGGTGGCCTTGGTACAGCTGGGTTCACGGTTGGACTTGATGATATCGAAGGTGTTTTCCAACCTGATTGATTCTATAAAGAGTATAGATCTTGGAGTAGAGCACCTCCCTTATGAGGAAAGGCTGAGGGAACTGGGTCTCTTTAGCTTGGAGAAGAGGAGGCTGAGGGGTGACCTGATTCTTGTCTATAAATATGTGAGGGGTGGGTGTCAGGAGGATGGAGCCAGGCTCTTCTCAGGGTCATCTAGTGATAGGACAAGGGGCAATGGGTGCAAGCTGGAACAGAGGAGGTTCCATATCAATATCAGAAGGAACTTCTTCACCATGAGGATAACGGAGCATTGGAACAGGCTGCCCAGGGGGTTGTGGAGTCTTCTTCTCTGAAGACATTCAAGACCTGCCTGGATGTGTTCCTGTGCGACTTTGTTTAGGTGGTCCTGCTGTGGCAGGGGGATTGAACTGGATGATCTTTCTAGGTCCCTTCTGATCCCTAATGATTCTATGATTATAATGGGTCATTATTTCTGAGAATTAGATGGTTAATTTTGACAACTGCATTTTTTTCCAGATATACATGACATAGTGATTGGGTGTCAGAGTCTGACATATATTTATCTTTCAAACTCAACAAGAGATACCTATTTTTAATTTAATTTTCTTATTACTCTGGAATAATAAATCATTTCTGGAACAACAAAATGGTGCCTTTTTATACTATTTACATGTACATAGTAGAATAGAGATATTCAAAGACTTAATTTCACACAGATTTAATTAGCATTGCAATATGCAGGCAGACTTATCTTCTACAGCTAAACAACGTTTTGCTTTTACTTGAAAGGGACTTTTAAAAGTCACTTTAAAAAAGCAAATTATTTTTAAAATTAGGAAGTTTTTAATATTTAAAAATTAGAGGGAGTGTTTTAAAAAAAATAATCTCATTACTATTCATTAATCTTTCAGTTCATGTAGGGAAAAAAAAAACTAGGAAAAAATGACAACCTCCAAACGCATGTGAGACTTGCAGCCTGATTAAACTAGGGCTACCAGGAAGTCAGTCTGGAGCCTGATATGTTTAACTTTTGTCCTAGAGCAAAGTTTGGCTACAGAGCAAATCAGGACAGCACTAACAGTAACTCGTTTTTTAAAAATGACTGTCTAGACACAGGAGACTATTATTTCCCAAACACAATCTCTCTTCTCCAGTGGCTTTTCTTTCACAGATTTTGAGACATGGTCATTTCAATGCAGTTTGAGAAATGAGGGTTATATAGACTGTTAGACACCATGAAATACCAAAACATAATCTACTCATTCATTTTGCCAGAGATTTAAAGTCACGTTTTCTGCATTGCCTTTTCCTATACAATACCTATGTCTGCTTTAAAAGAAGAAAGTTTAGTCTTCAAATTTGTTATTTCAGTCAACAATCCTTTTTTGTTTTGATACCATTTTTGCAACAGTGATTTCTATTAAAGTTATTATTAATGTAAAAAACTAGAACAGTTGGTACATCTTGGTATTTTATGACCTATACCAGATTAAATGTCAGTAATAGCTGACATTTGAAAACCTGTCTCATTCGTTTTATACAGGAAATGCTACAATAATCATCATTATATAGGATTATAGTAAATTAATCAAAACCCCACAGTTTTCCTGCTGCAGGAATCTTAGGGCTCTTCCTTCAGAGGCAGAGCTATAGAAAGGGTAGGAATATCTTCTAGAGGTCCCAAATGCTTCAGACCACAGTTCTGAAAACTGGTGATTTATTGGTGGCTATTAATTGCTTTAAACAATATTTCCAACTCTGAAAAATCACAATACTGTACATGATGGGAAGCTGACAGCTTTGCTGTAAGAACTAGTACCACACGCTTGTTTTATTCCTAGTTTCTCAACTATGCACTTCATTTTGCTACAGTTCTGAGGAGTCACTTAATAGGATGCTATACTGAGTGACTGGATATACCTCATACAGTCTTCTGTATATATCCTTCATACATGCTAGTGTGTTCTTCAGTAGCACCGATTAAACCTCATGGTTTAGATTTCAGGTGTTAAATGAAATCAGTGACATTAAAGCTGAAGATGATCTTGGATGAAGACATAAGCTGTACTGTAGAATCATTGGTTTGATAAAACTACACTTTATTATTTAAATACGTATAAGTAAATATAAATATATATTTAAATACATATAAACTGAGTTTGTAGAAGAAATATACTTTAAAGCAATGTTTACATGTGCTAATTACGTCAAGGGAAAGCCATAAGTTTCGGTTTTGACTTATACATGCAAAGTAACCAACACAATAAATCCTTACTACAGTTTAAACTGTGGCTGTTTAGCACAGTTAGAATAGAAAGTAGTTTGTATATAGGAGCAACAAACAGAGCTGATCCTTATCTCAACACACAAATACCCTTTGGGGAGCAGCAGCAAACTTTGCAGATGAGTGAATTACTCCAAGTTGTGAAAACAAACAAGGAGCTACTTGAGGATCACCATGACAAATACAGGTACCCATCCAAACTTCAAAAAACAATGCAAAATGAAATAAAATCAAGGCTCTCATCCAAGACTTTAATTTTCCTATTTAGCAATCTCCTTTTTCTAAGTATTTTTTTGGTAAGGTAATAAATTGTGAAATGAATATTAGAACTTGCCCTAAATCCTGAGTTTCTGATCACATACCTTCATTGATTTGGACACTGCTGGTGTGCTCCAGGCTTGTTACTGGTACATCTTCATGCAGCTCTGCGGAGCCTGAAACCTCCCCACTACAACAACCACAAAACTATTTGATGCCACAGCATATAAAGAAAAACTTGTAGTTCTGCTTTTCCATTAACTACCAACTAAACAAGCTGTTTTCTCCCCAAATTTAGCTGCAAATTATATTAAATAAAACCAAACAAAAAACCTTAAGTCTGCCCTGAAACAAATATTCTAGAAAATGCATGTTAACAGAAGGAAAAAAGCAAAGCATGGTTTGTACTGGAATTGTGTGTATGCATTATTTTTCTCTCTGAGATTAAAGCCTCTTTTACTGTTCCTGCTATTTTTTCTTCAGGCATTACAGAACAGAACTCAATTTTAGTTAAGCGACAGCTAAATTAGTTGTGTGCCACCATGGAGAAGGTGGGTTTTGATTTGCTGTTGTTACTCTATTTTTGATCTTCTAACCTTTAATTTGCAGCAGCTAGTCCTTGTGGGAAGGCAGAATTATTCATAATACCTATAATAATTAGTGCCTAATCACTAGAACTAATATGAAACTGCTAGGAAAAAAGTGACTGATGTATACGTGCAGGATTTCGAGCCAATGAATAATTATTTGAAAGACATATGTAAATAGAAAGCTTTAAATGTTGACTTCTTATGGTTGCCACAACTAAGAGGCAACCGATAACCTGTAATAGTACCTGAATGGCCATTGTGGCAGAGAAATTATACAAATAATAATTTAAAACATGCTCATGGGCTGCTCTAGTTAGCAAATGTTTTCATAACAAACTTTTTCTCCAAGTTTTAATGAAATCTATAAATACAAAGTTTCTATAGATATCTGTATCTAATAACAAGCAGATACTGAGGGAAGTCAAACACTAGATTAATGGATTCGTGGAGATTGATGCCTAAAGTTATTTGAATTGAGCTGGAGCATGTAAATGTGGTGGCACACATGGTGCACTCATGCAGCTGCATCAATGAAAGGGTGGAACAGTTATGACACCAATATTGTTTGATAAATTAAAGAAACATGAAATACTTTTCATTAAGAAAGGTTGTATATAAAGACATTCTGCTCTCCACTTTTTTATACTGACAGACAGATAGGACTATCAGAAGCTCAAACAGCCAGAGCTGTTCCAAGTAAAGTCATGAGAACAGGAAATCAAGAGGCAACACATTCTGCAGGCACATACTGCAGTCCAAACAAATAGCCCCTCCTTTTTGTTTTGGAAGGTGCAGTCATAGAATCTCTTCAGTTGGAAGGGACCTCTGAAATCTTCTAGCTCCAACCCCCTGCAGTGGAGAGGGACATCTCTCACTTGACCAGGTTGCCCAGAGCCCCATCCAACCTGGCCTTGAACACTCCCAGGGATGGAGCAGCTCCTCCCTGGGAAACCAGTTCCAGGGCTTCAGCACCCTCACAAGGACGAATTTCTCCTTAAGATCTAACCTAACTGTTCCTTCCTCTAGCTTGAAACCATCCCCCTTGTTCTGTCACTACAGTCCCTCATAAAATGTCCTTCCTCAGCTTTCCTGCAGTATTTGTTGAGTCTCATATTCAAAAAACTAACAGTTTGGCACCAGTTATACAAACTATATTCTGGAAAGAGCTACTGAATGACTCTGGGTTAAGGTTATGACCCCTTACATGAGTGGGGCATGCTGTGGGATCTGCTTTTTGCCCTTTATGTGCCAGCAATGAACTGGCAGACAGAGATCAGAATGCTTCCATTTTGCTCCTATACTGTAAATATAAGCTGTGGTGTCTAGTGCTGGAAATGCAGAATGGCTTACAGTCCCACAAAATTCTTATTAGTTCCTACAAAGAATGAAAACATTTATTATCCTCCATTTACATGGACTTTATTTATTTATAAGTAAAATATGCTAAGTGGGTATTAAATCCTTATCCAAAATTACACCTTATCATAGGGCTGGTATTAACGTCAACTAGTCAGATTTAAATTTCATTCACTCAGATAATCAACTGAAAATATGAGAAGCTTAATAAGGCAATTTCCCCTCTGGAAGAGAATAATATCTGACTTTTCTTAGTACAATACCGATTAAGATCCAGTATCTACAAACCACAGACATAGAACCTGACAGGCATCTTCAAGGTTTATTTTTATTTTGTACTATTTGTTGGTTTTCATAGCTCTAGAAGGAACAGCCTGTGAATGGTCAGATCGTATTCTTGGAATGGTTGAAAACTCGTAACAAATTATTGCTGTTCTTGACAAACAGGGATTAATCTATTTTATGTCTTTATACAGACTTTCCTATCTCCCATTTACTCAAAAATATTTACAATTGTTCCAGAGATGAATGTTTTACAAATGGCTGTAACAGTACTCAGAGCTTAAATAGTCTTGAAATATAGAGCATTTATGGTTCCTCTAACATAGTTTGGAATGTTACTCCAACCTACTTTCTCTACTACAACCAAGCTAAAAGATGGTAGAATTAGATGGTTTGGAAGAAATTCCTCACTGTGATGGTGCTGAGGCATTAGAACAATTTACCCAGGGAGGTTATGGCTGTTCTTTCCCTGGAAGTGTCCCACCCCTTTGGGTGGGGACCCTGGGCAACTGAGTCTGGTGAGAGGTGTCTCAGTCTGTGACAGGGGATTGGAACTAGATCATCTCTGAGTTCTTCTCAACCTAAAGCAGTCTGTGATTCTAGGATTCATATGACCTAAGATATTGTTAATAAATATATGCTGTGATTTTAAACTGTCAGCAAAGCAAACTGGTGGCTCTTACATTATATTCACAGGCAACTCCTAACACTGTGCTCTCTCACCTTTCCCAAGGATCATAACCTCTACCTTTCTTCTTATAATTTTTGCTTAAGGAATTGTTAGTTCTCAAAATTAATGAATACTGCTTGTGATTTTTTGGACAGCTGTTAATTGATGGCATATCTGAAATGTGAAAGATATGAAAGACGTCTGAAGTTTTAAAAGAAAGAAAATTATATCTATAAATATCTGTATAAATTAACACAGGTTATTGGCTTGAAATTTGCCATTTCCTGTGAACGGATCGCTCCAGTCCTTGTTTACTGAATCATCTGCCATTGTTTTCCCACAAAAATCTCGTCTCATTTCTAAAAGCAGTAAAAACCTGTGCTGGCGTGACAAAGTACTTCATGGACAAGCCATATCTGTAATACACTTGCCATACTTCCTTTCCAAATTGTGTAACAAGTAATGAATTAAACAAGAGACAGCAGGAAGCAACCTGGGAATCACTGGATTAAAGAGGCTGTCAGCTGATCTGCAAGCAGGGCTGCTGCTCCAAACTGACCCTCTACATTTTTTTTAGGAGTTGATATAACTTAATAGCACTAAATTATGTATTAGTTTTGTTTACAGAAATGACTGAAGGGATTTAGAAGAAATAAAACAAACAAAAAAATTCCTAGCCCTTCCCCAAAGGACCCACAAAACAATCAGCCATGGAAAAATTTCACCAAGTTATATAAAAACACTCAAAACATAAGAGAGTCTTCTAAAGCAATGCTGGGCAAGTTTGCAGATAGATATATCTATAGCTCGCAGACACTGTCAGCTACAGGATTGTGGCTCCTCCTCCCCACCTGCTGCTTCTCTAGGGGATAAAGCCTGACAGCACGTTTGGTACAATAAACTCCAGAAAGTCACAAATCATTCCCGAATTAATAAAACAAAACCAAAGGCCACTTTACTACTTCCCTTTTCTTTCTGCCCTATTGCACTCAGTATAATAGAGCCTGCCCACAGGCAGAAAACCTCATGGATAGAAGACCTGGCCCAGGAAAGGAAAGCTCCGTCTGTAGAGCAGCTCTGAAGTGAAGCTGCAAGTTATAATGACCCACCTGGATGTGCATGGGGCTGAGCAATGGGGCTGAGCAATGGGGCCATGCCGTGACACCTGAACCCATATATTTCACTTTGTAATCTGCAGTGACCCTGTTCCTGGATGACCAGCTCGCGTAAGACATTTCACAATCAATTTAGAAGCAAGCACTAAATCTACTTCCCAACTACTCTTCTGAGACAGTGAACATGTAGAGATGTATCAGCAGCATTGAATCCAGAGCACAATGAGGATAAAGATGTAGTAGCTTTGGAGGGGAGGGGGAAACCCAGCGATACCTACTTATACCATTTCTACATTAATTTTTCAAATTGCATAATTAGTTTGATTAACCAATTTTAGGAAAGAAGAAACAATGCAAAACCCAGTAACAATGCTGAGTACCTCACACCACATGGACTGTGGAGACAGCAGAAAAAGAGATGAAGAGCTCTTCTAACTTCTGTGAAAGGTAGGGTTCTACATGTCCTAGGATAAGATTTATTGGCAGAGTTATCTTTTATTAAAGCACCTGATACAGTCTGAGGAGAAGGATCCCATCTGAGTTGAGAACCCTTCATGTCTGACAGCACATCACAGTGTGCCTATGTGTCAGGAGGGTTTAAGCTGTTTATTTTAAACCAAAATTGAAAAACACTGACAAGAGGCAAGGAAGGGGGATGATTGTTTGCTTTATGTCTACAGGCATAATTAACAAAATGTATTCCAAGACTATTTTAATATATATTTATACATAAATTTATTTGCTGTCAGAAAAATAATGAATAACTACTTTGGATATCACTTGCAATAGCAGTTAATTTAGTCTAATCAGCCTGAGGTGAAGCGAGCACAGATTAACTCAAGACTTTTTCCACACACCCCCTTCCTCATCCCACACCACTTTTTTCAACATAATTATCCTCCTCTGATATAACCCCAGTGAATAATCTTACAGTCTCCAGCACTGTTCTCAAATGCCTCTTTGTGTTAAGGTGGGCAAGTGACAAGTGGTCAAGACAGGCTAGAGAGTTGGGCAGGCAGGAATTTAATGAAGTTCAACAACGGTAGTGTAGAGTCTGGCATCTGGGCAACAACAACCCCAGGTACAAATACAGTGTGGGGACTGGCCTGCCTCAGAGCAGCGTAGGAGAAAGAGACCTGAGGGTCCTAGTGGCCAGCAAGATGACCAGGAACCAGCAGTGTGCCCTTGTGGCCAAGAAGGCCAATGGCATCCTGCGGTGGATTAGAAGCGGGGTAGTTAGTAGATTGAGAGAGGTTCTCTTCTCCCTGTACTCTGCCCTGGTGAGACCATAAGTGGAATATTGTATTCAGTTCTGGGCCCTTCAGATCAGGAAGGACATGGAACTGCTTGAGTGAGTCCAGTGCAGAGCCATAAAGATGATGAAGGGAGGGGAATATCTCCCATATGAGGAAAGGCTGAGGGAGCTGGGTTTCNTCTCAAGGAGGTTGTGGAGTGTCCTTCTCCAGAGATGTTTATAAAGTGCTTGGACATGTTCCTGTGTGACTGGATCTAGGTGATCCTGCTGTGGCAGGGGGACTGGATTAGATTATATTTAATATTCTACAATACTTAATATCCTATGATTCTGTGATAGCCTGGCTTGGGACACACAAGACCTTCATAAAACATCTTTTCACTTTATTCCAAAGGAGGAAAAAGAAGAATGAAGATATTATAAGGAGATCATTCAGTGCACAAAGACAAATGAAATGCACTGCACTCTGAAGGACAAACCCCTGGGAATTGTTTGCACAGATACTTCTGAAAATCCTGAAAGTTTCCTTCCCATATCTGAAGGCCTCTGAAATCTAGTCTTCATCCCTGGGAAGTCAAACAGAGAAACCGTTATAAGTCCCAAGTCCGTGCACAGCTGCTAAAGGGAGTGAAGCACTTTGAACTACGACCTACAATAGCACTATTCAATTACATTCCAAAACTCCAGTCTTCCTGTAGTTTGGTTTCTTTTTTGTTGTTTTTTTTTTTTTTCTTTTTAATTAAACTAGTAATTGAGGTTGTTTATGTACTGAACTCAATTAAACATGTCAGGTATGTTCAAAACATGCTCTTGAAACTCTGCCACTCAAAGTCCAGGGTGGAACATCTAATCTGCAAGTGATCAGACAGCTGTAAATGGAAAGTAAATTAGTGCCTGAGCATCACACTATTGAATGAAGCTTGGAAAAGGCAGCACTCACCTCGGCATCAGCACAACAGTGGAAAATCTACAGATAATTCGAACAATGCTGATCAGGGAAAACAGGGCATGTTTTTTGTTTAATAGTGACATTATTCCACATTAGGAATTTTGGTTAGATGTTTTATCAAGCAGGGATTTTGGCATCACAGGATGTTGTCTGTTAAAAGGGCAGTACACTGGAACAAATGCCCACTAGCTGGGTGAAATCTCTTACTGACTAGATGAGTTTTCCAAGTCACAGTGTGCAGCTATTTCAACCTCAGCAACCCAGTTCCAACATTTCCTTTTGAAGAAGGCTTTAGAGGCATGCATGAGAGACAAAAAGTTCTTATAATCTCTGCTCTGATTACACTTATTTATTTACACATCAATAAAAAGCTTAAAGGAGAGAGAATGTGGTAACTAAACACTTGTCTGGTGTACTGTAGGAGAGAGGAAACCTAGACCTGGAAGACCCAGAACGTCATGGCTTCCCCAAGATGTTTGTTTTTTCATGGTAACATTGAAAGTTCCCAGGTTCTACCCAACATGGAACAAAATATTCACAGGGCAGAAAGATTTCTCACCAGAACCTCTGCTTTTGAAACACTTCATTGTAAAAAGACTTAGATCTTCTTTACAAACAAGCAAAGTCCAATCCACTATGATGGTACAAATCATAGAATCATAGGAAATGGAAAGGAATTCCAAGACGACCAAGTCCAATCATCAGCCCAACCCCCCTATGCCCACTAAACCATGTTTTCTGATGCCACATCTACACATTTTTTTTGACACCTCCAGTGATGGTGACTCCATCACCTCCCTGGGCAGCCTGTTGCAATTCCTGGCCACTCATACAGTGAAGAAATGTTTTCCCAATGTCCAATCTAAATCTCCCCTGGCACAAGTCCCAGATAGCAACTTATTCCTTCCTCTGAAATGCACTCCTCAAATCACACTTACAGCCTAAAGAGAAGAGAGCAGTTCCAAAGGGCAGTATGCGCTGAAGCATGTCTTGTGCTTCCCTAATCCACTAAGGATATCCACCTACTCCTGTATTCAGGACAGATAAGCTGTCTTAAATCAACACCCAGTATTTCTGTAACCATGCCCCACCAGTGCATGTTTATGAAAACAATAGCTATTTATGGAAAAAAATAATTGGACATAAAGCTGTTTGATGCTCATAACAGATCACTGGACATTAGTGAAATATTCATTACTCTTGGCTTCACTTTGAATGGAAATGCATTCTGTTTGAAGTGCAGAAACGGAAGCAAATAAGAGCAGAATCCACATGTGTTTTATTAGCAGTTGTTTTTTGACTGCCTTCTCTAATGTCACATAATGAAGTCAGTGATCCAAGAAAGCTAAGAGAATCACAGGGTAAAAGGACTGGAAAGGATGATATTTATTACGCTTCTTTTCAAGTTTTCCTAATAAAAATAATGTCACTACTCAGTCATTCAGAGCAAATGCTCATTAATTCTCATCCTTCCCAAAGCACTCAGCAAAAGTAAGATATTTTTAGAGGTGGTGAGGTTGAGGCATAGAACTGTAAGCTCACGCAACTGGCAAGTATTAAAACAGGAAAGGAACTCAGGGTTTTTTTTTGCTC
The DNA here is from genome assembly GCA_013397515.1 of Upupa epops. Classification (NCBI taxonomy): domain Eukaryota; kingdom Metazoa; phylum Chordata; class Aves; order Bucerotiformes; family Upupidae; genus Upupa; species Upupa epops. The sequence goes on from VZRI01000315.1 coordinate 11,422, forward strand.
GTACACCTGTGCTTCATCCATCTGTTTAAAGTTAGTTCTCTCCTAAACACCAATCAGGCAGCTTGCCTAGAGCTTAAATACAACATCAAGTGACAGAGATGAATTCACCTTACCTCGTCTGCTAGTTATAACAAATATTTGCTTTCTTTTCCCCAAGCCTTGCACTGATGTAAAACAATTCATAAGTCTGTTGAGTGTAAAACCTCAAAAGTGTAGAACTTGGCTCATGCAAAATTAATCTGATGTGCTGCAGAAGACAAAGAGGCTCCACATGGCTGTGACACACACTAACATTTTATAAGCACAAACTAAGAAGGTACAGTTCTGCCTTCTCCTGAGCACACCACCACAACATTGGATTTTAAAAAAAAGATAAAATCAGATTTGGTAACGTTTCAGTAAGATCTTTTCAACCTTTTGGGTATCAGTCTTAAGCCTCTGCCCCTGGTAATACCGCATAGCAGCCACAATAGCAACTGCTGTATTTAAGATGAGATTCTTAATTTTTATCAACACAGCACAGGTATTTGCTTTGGCTTCCCTTGTTGCTCTGACAAATTTCCCAGACATCTTCCATGTAGAGCGTTCACTTAAAGAGATTTTGTACCTAAACTGCCTTCTACTCACAGGTCCCTACATTCACTTTGCATACGGGGTCCATAGTTCAGTTTTCAAGGATGCACACTTGACAAAACAAAAAAGATGCACACGCTCTCTGTAGCTTCTCCCAGACAACTGATTTTACATCACTGGAAACAATAAACATTCAGGTCTAGTACAGCATCCCTACAAGTGTTGAACGCTTGTAGGCTTAATCTAAAGGCTAAAATTGTACCACCGAGCAGAGGCTTCTTTTCAAAAGCACAGAGCTCCTTCCTATTCTCTCTTGAAGTGTACACTGAGAGCCACTCTTATTTTTTTTTCCTCCTATTTCCAAGTCTTTCTAGCCATCAATTTTTTCATGCTAACACTGAATTACTCAGTCCCTTAACTGGAGGTTTATCCTTACCTAAGCCAGCCACCTCAGATTCAAGTACTGCCCTTTGACTGAGAGCCACGAAGGTTAAGCAGTCTCAGCTGTCTCCATTTGAGAGATAAAAGTCTCAATTCTTTCAGCTTGTTTTTGAGATGTGGAGTTTGGCATTTGATACAGAGTAATTGCATATTCTTCAAAAATGACTCGTGTTGCAAATAGATAAGTTCACTGTATTTTAAACACACCCGATGAATTTTAAGATGCATGCAATGACTAGGAATATTTCTTCATTTCTGTCACAAAGCTGGTATTTTTTTTTTCCTTAATCTATCATAAGTGTAGCTATACATCCCTTGACAGAAAATAAACATTTCTATTTGATTAAGCATTTCCAAAGCAGCACTGAGTTGGGGGAACACTGGCTTGAAGTACAAAATGAAAGAACACACATGAGGTAAAAGCAAATGTCACCCATCCTATGATTTAAAATGCAATTAGAGAAGACCTCAATCTTAAAAACAAATCCTGTGTGTGACTTCTTGCTGTAAACAGTGCCATCCACACAAACTTATATAGAGGGTTTCACCTAGAGAGGTCAGGGCATGGTCAGCCAGTAAACTCTGACAAGTGCGCTGCAAAACATCCATGGTGCTAAGAAAACTGTGCTGCGACCTTTGTTTTGTGTATCTTATTTGGAAGAATGGTGTTAGAAACAGAAAATAAGAGTAAAAAAATCACATACACCAGGAATGGAACAACCTTCTAAAGCCAGACCCAGCAAGAACACAAGAAAGATTCTTTAGGTGACCTCTTCACTATAAATGAATGGAGCAGTGTACAAGAAAGGGACCTGGGGGTCCTAGTGGACAGGATGACTATGAGACAGCAGTGTGCTCTTGTGGCCAAGAGGGCCAACAGCATCTGGGGGGGGGTGGGAATCAGAAGGGAGGTGAANCTGAGGAGTGACCTCATTCATTTCTATAAATATGTGAGGGATGGGTGTCAGGAGGGTGGAGCCAGGCTCTTCTCAAGGTCATCTGGTGATAGGACAAGGGGCAATGGGTGCAAGCTGGAACAGAGAAGGTTCCAGAGAAATATCAGAAGGAACTTCTTCCCAGTGAAGGTAATGGAGCATTGGAACAGGCTGCCCAGGGGGTTGTGGAGTCTCCATCTCTGGAGATGTTCAAGACCCGCCTGGCTGTGTTCTTGTGCAACTTGCTCTAGGTGATTGGTGTGGCAAGGGGATTGGACTAGATGATCTTTCGAGGTCCCTTCCCATCCCTAATGATTCTGTGATCCTGTGATTCTAAGTAATACGGTCATGTGTGGATATTATATGAAATTTCCTAGTTAGGAAAATAATTCATAGCCACGGAGAAGAGAAAATACGGATCTGCAGGAAATCAGAAGGGTTAGTAAATGCTGCCTTCCACATAAAATTTTAGCATCTTACCTTTTCCCCCTGGTTTAATAGCATAATTCCTGTCAAAGCAGCTTCCAAGAACACCTAATCCTACAGAGAATCTGAGACTTGAAGCGCTGTTTGCCTGACAATTAGATTAGGGAAATGGAGGAAGCAGAAAATATGGACCATCAATATCCCTTGAAGCTTGAGGGTTAGCTCTTACATCCACCATGCCAGTCTGTTTAGCGCTTCAATAGATTGGACTCGATGGTGCTGGATTTAAAAGGATACTATTTACTTTCACCGGGAGGAAAACAAAATATGGAAGCTATCAGCCTGAGTTCAGTGATGGATGCATAATGTCATTAAACGTAGACTAAGCGCCAGTGCTACCCACCCTAAAGGAGCAGCTGAACATTGGAAGAGCTAATTTACCTTTCCTCCTCTTCCATAACTCACAATAGCTGGCATTACCCTGCTTGCAGCTTCCCAGAACAAACTCTTTTCCATGATAGTACCAGTTCCAGGAGTCAGGTAAAGTATTTTGTTGCTATAAAAAGTGCTTGAGCAGCTCTCATTTTATTCACTTGGGTTGCAAACAAGAAGTGATTCGGAAGCATTACCTATACTTTCTTTTCTCCCCAGTCTCTCCCAGTTCAAATAGAACCATCTTTCCCCAGGCATTTGGCACTGGCAGCGACAGCCGTTGCTCTTAATCCTGAAATACACTTCCATCTCTTGAGCCACAAGATCTCTAATTAGAAAAGGAAGTCTGTGAAAACTTCATCTTGAGGTTTTCTTGCTGTCTGTAGAAAGCCACACTAAACTGCAGTGACAAAGGCTTCCCATCAACACCCGTGGGTTTCAAACCAGAAATTAGGAACTCTGTGTCTCTGCAGCGTTACAACAGCAAAATCAAACACCAGCAGGACAGCAGATGTGAGAAAACCTAGGGTTTGACTCATCAAGAAAAATCTGGATCCCACCCAAGGGTAAGGGAAATGTTGCACTTCTATGATTTTTTTATATTCAGTTTCATGTGAAGCAGCACATTCACTGCTCTTATTTTCTCTCTCCCGAAACAAATGAAGCAGTGGAGAAGGTGTTTTCCTGCCACATAAATAAATTCCTTTCATATTGCTTTGGGTGTTCGGCTAGACATACATTTTGGAACATATAACCTGTCTGTGCCACTGCTTCTAGGTGTGATGTTGAGTCAACATGTCATTTCCATTGGATCACTGCTGTGTTCTGGCGGTGAGGAAGGCTGCAGATGTCACTGTGGATTGGTTAGTACACGAGTGGTTTATAACTGCTTTATAATTACTTACACAACAGTAAAACAGAACCTGTAACTTCATAAACACGTGAAAGCTAGTCACAGCTTTTCTATCTACCATATTCTCTTTCAGCAGAGAGAAAATGGCTAAATTACCTTTCTCATCCACAGCAAACTGCTAATACGAGCTCTCAAAACCACCACATGCTGAGAGGAAAACACAGCCCAGGTGCCCCTGCTTATTACTAGCTGTCATATTTTTTATTCTAAGAGGCCTGTAAGACTTCATTATAGGATTTTACAGTGGTACTTTACTGGTAATGAGTGAAATTTAAGAAAAGAAAGCACAGAGAAATGAAATTGTATGCTCTTGAAAGGTGGCGGGCTGGCCATCCCAAGAGCAGGATTCTCAACAGCAGACAGTCTAGATTTGAACTGTGAGCAACTCATCTTAAAAACTGCAGATCAAAACCTGTGAACAATCCAGAAATTTCATGAATTGTTGTTTTCTGCATATGGCATCACGTATTTTCTTTTTCCTAACAGCAACCCGTGTTGTCTTCATCTGCAGCACCCTAGTAGTACTCTTCATCCTGAAGCTTTTTTTCATTTTCCTTCCTTCCTTCCTTCCTTCCTTCCTTCCTTCCTTCCTTCCTTCCTTCCTTCCTTCCTTCCTTCCTCCCACCCTTCCTTTTCTTTCCTTCTTTTCTTTTCCTTCATTCCTTCCTTCTGTTTCCTCCTTTCCTTTCCTTTCCTTTCCTTTCCTTTCCTTTCCTTTCCTTTCCTTTCCTTTCCTTTCCTTTCCTTTCCTTTCCTTTCCTTTCCTTTCCTTTCCTTTCTTCCCTCCTTTCCTCTCATCCTCAATCCATCCATCCCTTGACAGCATTCCTTATTTCCTTCTCCAAACAAGGTTCTCCACTCACTTCTCCCATACTTTTGGACCATCTTACTCCATTTCCCCATTCTGCATTTTCACTTCTATCTGCTCATCTTATCTCTGGCTATTTTTACTGCATTGTCCACAACCTGGCATTCCTTTTTGTCTTTTCATATCTGACCATACTCATTTTAAGGGCTAAATTGTACTTTCTTTCCTACAATACATCATAACGGGAAGGAATTGGGGCTTTCCACAGTGATGTTTCTAAATGGAAGAAGCAATTGCCTCGAGTCACTAAAACCCATACATTTAAACTTGATCATAGACAAGACTCTGTAATTGTGAAGTTCACATCTTTATTACAATCTCTTTTTCCCTGAAACATCTCTGCAAAGAAATAACACGATAGAATAAAGTACCCATCATTAAGCCCCAGTACGTGTGAATACAGAGGGAAGTCAAACAGAAATAGATAGATTGTGTGGCCTGTGGCAAGATCGTATTTGGCATTTAATGTATTAAGCGGTAATCTGCATATTATTTATTCAGTTAAGCATTTAAGGTGCATTTAAAAATCTGACTGATAAATAGAAAGGAATTTTACAAACTGCAATGTACTTGTATGATAGTCTAGGCATTAACAAAATGAGATCTAAGACAAAAATTGCTGTGTGTTTATTATTATGAAGGGTACTAATATAATGCCTCTAAGGCTTTATTCGTAGGTGTGATGATTTTCTTTTTCTCCCAAGTAGAAAAACTGGATGCCTAAGGCAGCTGTCTTAAAAATCTCATCTGAGTATGGTACAACAGTCTACACATGAGCTGCCTTTCCTCATGCACTTCCTACAAATTCTTAGATCCAATGTAAAACTTCCTGTAGATTGCTCATTAAAACTCTAAACCCACAGATCAGGAACAGATTCAGAACAAACTCTCGTGCTGTGCCGTATTTATATTTGGGAGTGTTTTATACTGTAATTTGTCTGTGACCCAGCTGCAGTGACTTGATTTTAGCTTTGTTCCCACCGCCCCATGATTCTAGGTGCTGTAATTGCCAGGTATTTGCATGTTGTTTGTCGTGTGTTTGTATCATTATCCCCAGGGACAGATGTTGAACACCTGCAAAGATGCACTATGCGCAAGCAAGTCGGTTTGCATTTCTGCCTGGGATTCCAATCCTTCTCTGTAGGATACCCAAACTTATTTATCTTTCTGCAAGATAACATTTGCCATTTAATATATTAGAGGATAATCCACATTGTATTTGTTTAGTTGTGCTTCTCAGAACATTAACATCGAGGAACATTTATTCTGCAGAGTTCTCAATCGGTTAAAGAAGCTGATAGCAGAATTTTCTGGAGATGTTGACTGCAGCTGCGTCTCTGTTTTGCTTTATGCAGCTCATCATCACGCATTACAGCCAGTGCCACAGCCCCATTATCCATACATTCTCTTGAATGCAAATGGCCAAGTTTGTTTCTGCACCATTTTTTAACCAGCTGATGTTGGAGCCAGCTGAAGCAAAAGCAAAGGAAGCTCCAATGTACACACTGGTATTTCATTCTTTAATGAGAAAGAAAGAAAACCATCAGTCTGCTGAGATCACATTTGTCCTTGCTGGTTCTAAGGGTACCTGGACTGGTTCTAAGGGTACTACACTGACGCTAAGGGTACCTAGGTGGAATTCAGAGCTCTACTTTGCAGGAGCCTAAAGGTCAGACTAGGTCAGAACTGCAAAAATGGAACAGAATGTATCCTGCTTATTGGTGTTTGCTGTGTGCATAAAGTCAGGCAGCCAAAACACAGCACTCATCAGTCCACAAGACTTATTTGTGGTCTCCTTGACAATGTTTGCTTCACATGACCAGTGACTTGATGTCTGTGACTTGAATAAAACTGAGTAAGTACTTTCCTGCAACCCTGTTAACAAGTTTGTTAGGGCTGCACGATGTCTTAAGCTGAATACCATGGCTTGTCTTCACTTCCAATCTAAAGTGTTGTTAGCGCCCATTTTTACAAGGAAATTAGTGGGTTATATTTAAGAGCAGCACATAGGGAGAGACCACTGGAGCTTGCCCATGAGTTAGAATTGTAAAATCATTAGGGATCCGAAGGGACCTCAAAAGATCATCTAGTCCAACCCCCCTGCCACAGCAGGACACCCAGACCAAGTTACAGAACAGAACATTACAGATTGGAAGCTACCTCTAAAGATCATCCAGTCCAATCCCCCTGCCACAGCAGGATCACCCAGACCAAGTCCAGGCGGATTTCAAACGTCTCCAGAGAAGGAGACTCCACAAACCCCCTGGGCAAGAATATTTGTTAACCCACGTCTCATTGTGTTGCCCAGTGCCTGTTCACAGGCATAATCATGCTACTGACCAGCACAGGAGCTCTGACCTGCTCTGTCTCCAACCTGAGCCAGTTCACCCCTCCTTAATCAACCTGGTGGGCCCTGGAACAGGCTGCCCACGGAGGTGGTTGGGTCACCATCTCTGGAGGTGTTTAAGGTTAGGCTGGATGAAGCGCTGAGTGACATAATCTAGATGTCAGATGTTTAGGGTTACTTGGTTGGTTTTAGGTCGGACTGGATGATCTTTAAGGTCTTTTCCAGCCTCATCATTACTGTGATACTGTGATACTGTGATATTGATGCTGGCCTTAGCACAGATGCCCACTTGGCACAGCACACTGCAGCCCAAGAAATCCTGGGCTCAAGTGATCCAGTAGGCACAGTCTCCCACAGTAACTGGGACTACAGGTGTGCACCACCGCACCTGGCAATGAGTACACAGTCCCTTTGCTGATGTTGGTTTTAAATATTTTCTTGCTGTCATGGATTGACCCCAACCCTTTTTACTTGTGATGTGACAGCCGGACATCACAGAACACCACAGAACATTACGGATTGGAAGAACCCTTGAAAGACCATCCAGTCCAATCCCCCTGCCACAGCAGGATCACCCAGACCAAGTCCAGGTGAGTTTCAAACCTCTCCAGAGAAAGAGACTCCACAAACTCCCTGGGCAGCCACCTCCAGTGCCCTGTCACCCTCACTGGGAAGAAGTTATAGAATCACATAGGATATCCCTTTCCATAACCCTGTGAGGCCCTTGAAAAGCAGAAGTCTTTCTCTTTGAGGCTTCTGGCTTGATACAGAGCATCTGCTGCAGCTTGCTTTCTGTCTCTCCTGCTACATGGACCTGGTGGAGGATAATCCACCTTCCAACTCTCTGTTTTCCTCTGTCTTGGAAGAGTGAGATCCAGGTGAAGGTGCTCTCTACCTTTTTAAGAGTTTGCAGGTTTTTTTCTGCTCTTGGCATTTAGCTAAGAGGAGAACCTTGTTAATAAAGCTTCTTACTTTTCTTTACATTGCCCTTGGTTTTTCCTTGTGTTTTAAAGACCCCGGGAAATCTAAACCAGCACAAAATAACCTAAACCAGGTCACTACCCTAGAATGCACTAAAACCTTCTCCTCAAACATTACCATTTCACACTCAGTGATGCCTGCTACCTTCACCAGTCACAGATGATGGCTTCAAGGTGATACCAGCTGGCTGGTCTTTGGACAAGAATAATGATCTCATAAAAAATAATTTCACAGACAGTTCCTGGGACACAGGAGGTGCCCAGGGCCTCATCTGGTGTAACTTGCACTGTCAACAAGCACAGAGCACTCACTCACAGGCATGTTACTGTTTACAACTGGGAACTGGTCAACGAAGGTAACTGCAATTAGATTGGATTAGAACTTGTGTGGAGAGATGAACATAGACCTGATTAACTAGCTACAGACTAAGTAGAAATATTTCTGAAGCTAAGGTCTCTGAAAACTATTCATAGAATTGGGTCAGGTACTATTTCCTGGTACTCACTGGTAACAGGGAAAAATCTCCACTTGTATCCAGAGGAGGCCATGAGAATGCCCCCCTCTCTTGTGCTGCGAGAGCTGGGGTTGTTCAGCTTGAAGAGGAGAAGACTGTGGGGACCTTACAGTCACCTTCCAATCCCTGAAAGGGGCCTGTCAGAAGGCTGGGGAAGACTGTTCACAAGGGCAAGGAATGACAGGACACGGGGTCATATTTTTCAAGCTAGAAAAGGGGAGATTTACGCTGGACATTAGGAAACAGTTCTTTAACATGAGCAAGGAGGATCACTGGAACAGGTAGCCTAAAGTCATTAAAGGTCCCATCCCTGGAAACATTTAAGGTCAGGCTGGATGGGGCTCTGAGCAGTCTCTTCTAGTTAGAGATGGCCCTGCTTGTTGTAGGGTGGTTGGAGTAAATGATCTTTAGAAGTCCTTTCCAACCCAATACAATCTATGATTCTGTGATCATACATCTGTGTCTCTAAGGAATACATTAGATGAAATACGTGAATATTCTTAGCCAGTCTTGTGGATTGTGTGTGGATGGATATTCACAGTAATAAATCTCTTGTCACAATTCTTTTGCATTTTATCTCTCAGCACCTGTACTCCTGCTCAAATCAGTATTATCCTGTATGTGCTTACTTTTTGAATAGAAGAGTGGAAAGGCAGCTCACCCGCTATCATGCTGATAGGCAATTGCTGCCAACTTCACTTTCCTGTAAGTAGTAGAACATTAAGGTGATGACAAGCAGGAGCTCACACTCCCCGCACTGGCAGCTGTGCCTCTCTGTACCTTCCAATGTCACTTAAGGAAATGGAAGCGGAAAGACTGTAGAAATAATGTTCTGAAGTTGTGTTGGGCAGAATAAAACTATCTTTAGGAATAATGAACACTGGACAGCAGACTATAGAACACATTTGACTTTGAAAAACATCAGCGAAAACTAGGGATGACAAGCAACATAGAGAAGAGAATTAGATATACTGTTCCAACTGGAACAGGGTAGATTCGAGTCAGGACACACAGGAAAAGCTGTATACCCACTCTGATTTCAACAGAAGCTGAACCACCCCACTGGCTCACCCCAATGCAAAATCTCCTGACCCTCTTTCCAGTGATTAGTGAATCATCTATACTGGTACAAGGTAGAGAGCACCTGCTTCAGCAGGGATCTGAAAGGTTGGAGAATTTCAAAGCGAACATTAAAGTTCCAGTGCTGCTCATCTTCTCTTGACAGCAGCAGATATTGCTTGACTTGGAATTACACCCCATTGCATGTTCTCTGCCAGCTGCTTACCCTTTGTGTTTGCCTGCTGTGACCTTGTTCAAGCACTGGTTTAAAACTGCTCTGATTTTACCTTGGATTGGTTTTTACTCTGGTTTACAATGAGGCAATGCAAACTGCTCTCTGTGTTGACCTCCCTCAGCTGAAGGAGTGACGGCTGGAAGGGGTGTGGAAAGAACAAGTAAGAGCAGAAAAATGTTAACAGTGAGGGAAATCAAACTGACTAAATCACTTTTACCAGGGTAAGACCTAACCCAGAATCTAGTCCCTAGTCAGTTCTAGCATAGTACTAAAGAAAAGCTCCTGCAAAACAGCATTACACTGAAGTGTTTGCACCAGATCTCTGAGGTTCCCAGGAAAGGGCAGACCAAGCAGAGATATATGAAGCACAGCCACTTCGTAACTGAAGTTTGGATGAAGGAGGTGCTGCTGGTGGGAAATACATGGGAAAATGTTGCAGGAAATGAGCTGTTTTTGTCTAGATCTAAACAAGGTCTGTCCTGAAGAACCTAAAACATCACTACACGAGTTGAGAAATAAACTATTCTTCATGCCAGCTCACAGCACAGTCAAAGGCAATAAACTTGAGCTGTAAGAGACAAGGAACATACAGGTTCAGGGAGTCTCTACACTGAATATTATACCACTACTCAATAAAATCTCCTTGAGGAATACTGCAGGTTGGTTTGTTCTGCTTTCAAGCAAGATGATAAAATAGGTGACCCCTCAACCTTTAACTCTAATCTCTACTCTTTTTACATATAAAGAGGAAAAGGTAGAGCAGGTGTGAATAAATGGAACACTGGGAGGTAAGCAAAAATAAAATGAAAGCCTGCATCAGAAGTGTAATGAACTCAAGCACATGGATGTTAGTGAGTATTACAATTCCTGTGTTGTCTTATATTATCCCGTGATATGAACAGCCAACATTCTTTGATTGCATTCATGCTTATTATTATTTCAAAACACCCTGCCTCATGTCCTGAAGAGTGCCTATTGCCTTCTTACATGATGTGATGCCTCGTGCCCTTCAACAGAAATGCATTTTGTTCAAACCCTGCTCTGAATACAAAGCTCCTCATTTCCAAACAGGCACTTTACTCGTGTCTGCACCACAGTCTCCTCCTGCTGCCCAAATATTAATGAATTCTTCTTCAAAATCCTTCCAAGCTTAAATGAAGTAATCTCCTGTAGAATTTAAACCCAGAAATTCCAACCTCCCCACTAATCATGACTGCTTAACTTGAAATATGTTAAGCCAGATACTGCACAGCCTGAGACTTCATGTGCTGAAAAACTTATTCCCAATCACAGGTGGCTCATGGTGCCTCTTTGAATAAGAAATACAGGAGCAGTAGTGTCTTGTGGAACATTTGTAGAACTACCTGAAAAGTAGTAGGGAAGTGTATGTTGACCTCATCTCACAAATAAAAAGTGATAGAACAAGAGGAAATGGCCCCAAGTTGCAGCAGGGGAAATTTAGGTTAGACAGTAGGAAAATCTTTATTTAAAGGGTCATCAGGCCTTGGAACAGGCTGCCCAGGGAAGAGGCTGAATCAGCATCTCTGGATGCGTTTAAAAGTGGTGTAGGCCTGGAGCTCAGGGACATGGTTTATTGGTGGCCTTGGCACAGCTGGGGTTAATAGCTGGACTCAATAATTTTAGAATTCTTTTTCAATCAAATGTTCTAAGAGTCTATGATTTGGCTAAAATAATCGACCAACACCAGAGACAAGGTCCTTGCTCAAAATCCTAACTAGGGTTAAGTTTTCTCATCCTTCCCAACAAAAGGTGATATCACATGAGGCAAGATTTATTAACCCTGAGAGTCATTATGGTCTCTAACGTGCAAGCCAGCTGTGGTAAGGGTGTCTGTGCCTGTGTATTTTACCTGTACATCATACACAGCCACATGCACTTAATTTATTATAGCCACTGTCTCACTTAAACAATTCTGAACAGTCTCAGCTGTCAACTGCATTGGGTATGACCTGCAGGCATTCAAATCATTCAAAATAAAGCTGTCATGCACTTAAGTGTCAATATTAAGGTTTTGCTTTTGGAAATGTTGGAATACGCATCAATTCTTGAAGCGTGAGCTGCGTACGCTGCAGTATTATGATATCCTGACAATATCACTGCCTTCACAAAACTGTCTCCGCAACAAATAACAAAAAGGTAATTTCACAGGGAGCCTACTACATAAAACCCAACAGGAAGATACTTGAACTTTCAGAAGATGGAACACTTTCACATCAGTAAACCATTTCAGACACTCAGGAATACAAATAAGAGCTTGGCTCAGCGTATGCAACCCATTTCTGTTCCAATTGCAATATTTTGGTTTGAGGTCTGATTTCCTGTTGAAATTTCAGTGTAATCCCTGTTGGAGAAGCAGTTTGCTTATTCTCCTCTCCTTCTGCTCAGGCAAATGAGCCGTGCCAGCAGCAAGTACCACATATTACCATTTTGCTAGAGTAGACCAGCCAAGTAGTGGTGCTGTGCGCTTCTTGTGCCTGAAGAAGTCTACAAGCAAAAGTGCCCATCTGTAAAACCTGCACAAAACTAAGAGTAGAAGTAGTTATTTTTCAGCAAGTTAAAAAGGCAGTGAGCTTCAGCTTTCCTACTATTAACACAGTACTCTCATTTCAAATCTGTGAAATATAAATCCCTGAGTATTTCAGTTTGGGGGTTGCAGATTTGCTGTCAGACCCTAATGAGTGAAAAAAGATCTAAATCACACTGAAGCCGACTCAGTGAGAGCATGTATTTTATCTTCCTGGCCTTCTCGTAGCCTTGTCTACATGAAAAGTTTGCATCTTTAATGAGCTAATTACCAACTGGTTCAAGGTAAAAATGTTTACAAGTGCCAGTCCGGACACTCATGAATTTCTATAGCTTAGAAACACTAAGCCTGAGGCCAACTGCAACCTTGGACCTGTTATTTCCCATGTCTATGTTTGTGTGTGTGTGTTATCTTACCTCTGAAAATGAGCTAACTAGCTCAAGGTTCCTGGTAATGATGAGCAAACTTCAAGCCAAACTGAAGTTTGTATTAGTAGAGCCTATCAGTTTCAAATATGAAGGAAAGCAAGTGCTCCTCAACTTACACTTCTTTTATTGCAGTTTTCAATAGGGGAATTGATTCTCTATCAAACAGAAGGGTGACATAGGTGTGCTTCACTATAACGGAAGGCACTTCAAAATAACTACCAGGGAATCAAACAGAAGAAAGAGAAACTCTGACTCTAACTTAAGAAGTCTCATACCCCACAGCATCCACAACCCTCTGCCAAAAGCAGGAATTGCCCTTTCCAGCCACAACTGGAAAAGCTGCTCCTGCTGTTTCATGGATGCAACATTATTTAAAAGGTCTAGCTTAAATTTAAAATAATATTAAACTCTATTCATTCTTTTGTGCATTAACACATACAACACCACCAAACTCCATCAAATTCAAGGCAGTCCCTAAAAGGATCTGCTGCACATGCACTGCACATGTTTATGTTGGTATTAGAATCCTTTCACACACAATTTTCAGTTTAAAAGAAAAGAACAGAAAAAAAGTCATTTCTAGCCCTTCTTTCTTAAAATTCTATAATCCCCTAAAGAACCAAATCATTACTGTGCTAATCATAGAATCATAGCATCACTAGGGATTGGAAGGGACCTCGAAAGATCATCTAGTCATATCCCCCTGCCACAGTAGGATCACCTAGACCAAGTTGCACAGAAACACATCCAGGCAGGTCTGGAACACCTCCAAAGAAGGAGACTCTACACCCCCCGGTTAGTCTGTTACAATGCTCCGTACCCTCGCTGTGAAAAAGTTCCTTCTGACATTTATAGGGAATCTCCTCTGTCCCAGCTTGCAAACATTGCCCCTTGTCCTATCACCAGATGACCTTGAGAAGAGCCTGGCTGCATCCTCCTGACACCCACCCCTCACATATTTATAGACAAGAATGAGGTCACCCCTCAGCCTCCTCTTCTTCAAACTAAAGAGACCAAGCTCCCTTGGCCTTTCCTCATCAGGGACCTGCTCTACTTCCTTCATCATCTTCATTGCTCTACACTGGACACCCTCCAGGAGCTCTGTGTCCTTCTTGAACTGAGAGGCCCAGAACTGGACACAATACTCCAGATGTTATCTCATCAGTACAGAGTAGAAGGGGAGAAGAACCTATCTCAGTCTGCTAACTACCCCCCTTCTGATCGCTCCCAGGATGCTGTTGACTCTCTTGGCCACAAGATCACATTGCTGGCTCATATTCATCCTGCTGTCCACTAGGACTTGTTTCAGCCCTACATTTTAAAGAGCAACACTAAAACCTTTATTGACCTTTATTCTTTCACAGTCCTGTTCTTTGACACTAGGAGCTTATAGACAGAAACAAGTGTACAGCCCCCAGCACCGAGGCAGGGTAACAGGCTAGAACACCTCTGCCAGACAGACACAGAATCATAGAATCAATAGAGAGCATTGGGTTGGAAGAGACCTTTAAAGGTTATCTAGTCCAAACCCCCTACACTACAAGCTGAGATATCTCTAACCATAACAGTTTGCTCAGAGCCCTAGCTAGCCTGGCTTTAAGGATGGCGCCTCCACAACCTCTCTGGGCTACCTGTTCTAGGGATCCAACACACTCAGATTAAAAAACCTTTTCCTACCTTTCCCCTACCATAGTCCTGAATGTGCCTGATGACAGAGATTACAGCTTTTTACACGAACTGTAAGCTGACATCTCCTTAGCCTTGTAAATTTTCTTTTTATGGCAGCCTTTTTAAATTAAAACCGTTTTATTCTTGTTCTTTCTTTAACACAGGGAATAATAAACCACCTTTCTATTAAAACAGCCCTTTATAGAAAGTAGTTATGGATTTTCTCAGCTTTCTCTTTTCCATATTAAACTAGAACAGCTCCTGCAAGTTTTGCACAGGCTGTGGCTTTCTACATCTTTTATTTCTTATGAATACCTCTGGCTTTGCAATATCTTCCACTCCAAGGGGTCATATTCCATCTGAGCTCCAGCAAGGCTTGTTCCCACTGCTGAGCAAAACAGTGAGGGCACTGCCCTGCAAGAAACCTCAGGAAAGCAAAATGTGGAACAACAACATGAAAATCTAATTACCCACGGAAGCAGTTCCTAGGAGAAGAGAGTTTCTATCAGGATGATAGCAGTGTACTGCTGCTGAATTCACTAAATGCTTTCCTCATTCTTGTGAGTTTGAGTGGTTCTGCTTAATCCAGAAGAGCAATGCCAGTGTTTTTCTACGTTGAACCTTGAAGGTCTACAGATGGTGATTTATTGAAATTTAGATTTTACTTAAATAGACAGCATGAAAATTCCTGACTGGAATCCCTGAGGTTTACACTGTTTTGTACTGCTGCAGTGCAAAGCAAAAGAAATGTGGGCATCACTAAGAAAATGGAACAGGGAGAAACTTAGTAACATAATCCTTGGAATAATTTGATTGACATTTAATTGGCATTTGACAGAAAAAAACCTTGATGAAGACCTTTTCTCACTACATACAAACATAAACTTTCTGAGCCCAGGATAAGTACAATTTTAAAGAAGACAAGTCCTAATCAGATAATTTTAAGGATCTTTTCCTGTGCTTCCACTCAGGCGGCGCTCTAATCCACATCATAGAATCATAGCATCATTAGGGATCGGGAGGGACCTCAAAAGATCACCTAGACCAAGTCACACAGGAACACATCCAGGTGGGTCTGGAACTCCTCCAGAGGAGATTCCTCAACCCCCCTGGGCATCCTGTTCCAATGCTCCATTAACGTAATTGGGAAGAAGTTCCTTCTGCTATTTATATGGAACCTCCTCTGTTCCAGCTGACACCCAGTGCCCCTTGTCCTATCACCAGATGACCTTGAGAAGAGCCTGGCTCCATCCTCCTGACACCCACCCCTCACATACGAGGTCACATCTCAGCTTCCTCTTCTCCAAGCTCAAAAGACTCAGCTCCCTCAGCCTTTCCTCATAAGGGAGGTATTTTACTTCCTTCATCATCTTCATACTCTGGACACTCCAGCAGCTCTGTGTCCTTCTTGAACTGAGGGGCCCAGAACTGAACACAGTACTCCAGATGCAATCTCACTAGCACAGAGTAGAGGGGGAGAAGAACCAATCTCGATCTGCTAACCACTCCCCTTCTGATCCCCTCCCAGACAGCTGGCTGTTGGCCCTTTTGGCCACAAGAGCACATTGCTGGCTCATAGTCATCCTGCTGTCTACTAGGACCCCCAGGTCCCTTTCTCTTACACTGCTTTCCAACAGGTCAGTCCCCAGCTTGTACTAGTCCCCAGGGTTGTTCTTGCCCAGATGCCAGACTCTACACTGACCCTTGCTGTACCTCATTCAATTTCTCTCTCCCAGCTCTCTCACCTGTCCAGGTCTCGCTGAATGGCAGCACAGTCTGCTGGGGTGTCGGTGACACCACCCAGCTTTGTGTCATCAGCAAACTTGCTGACAGTGCACACTAATCCCTCATCCAAGTCATTAATGAATAGATTGAAGAGGACTGGTCCCAGTACTGATCCTCGGGGGACCCCAGTAGATACAGGCCTCCAACTGTGTCCCATCAACCACTACTCTCTGGCTTCTACCCTGCACCCAGTTCACCAACCACCTCACTACCCAATCATCCAGTCCACACTGCCTCAGTCTGTCTGCGGGGATGCTATGTATCAGATGCTGTATCAGAACCTGCCTTCAACACAAATGACCTTACAGAAGCTGGAGAAGCTGGTTAGATAAAGAGACAATCAGGCAATAAAAGAAAAAAGGAAAGAGAATTCAGCTGGACATGAACGTAACGCACGTGCATTATAGAACCTTAAACTGCCATTTATATTCGTGTTCAGAAAAAAAGTGGCCTCAATTCTCTATAGTTTAATTGCTTTCGTCTTGAGGAAAATCATCGATAGGATGATTTAAATCATCTAGCTTTTGTCTGGACATTCTGGTTATTAAAAAAAAGAAAGAGTGCTTGCAGTCTTGCATAGCAGCCAGAATAACGTGTCCGTTTTCTATCTCCTTGGCAAATAACAAATTCTAATTCATGGATTCACTGTAGGTTCAGAGAAAGATGACCATTTTGATCACAAGCTTAATTAGCTAAGGGCTGAAGGACAGCGATCTGAGGGCAGGCATAAGAGTAATGACACTAATTACACAGAGATGGTTTAAAAAAAGTGAGAGGACGGGTGTTCTATCAGCTGTGAATTGCCCCAAGCAGTCAAGCTCATGGAGTTTTATTAGTGTTGCTGCTGCTCATGTGTTCACCCTGGTGTCTGAGATGGCTCAATGGGTTGATAACCACAACCAGGGGAGACTCAAAAGAGAAAAAACCCAGCTTTGGACAATGAAGGTGCTGTAGTTGGACAACAGCTGAATTCTTAAGGTAGGTTCTCTACCTGAGTTCAGTGAGATGTTGATTCAAGGTTCTCCAGGCTGATTAGCTCCAAGGCAAAATTTGATAATGAATTGGTTTTATAGCTTCATAGGTGGTTTTTTCCCCACTTGTTTTGTTACAAACAACAATTACTTTGAGATTTCATCCTTTGCTGTATTCACACAGAAACTTTTCTGTAATTATTGAAACTACTCAGTGTTCCTACTAGCAGCAACCCAGTTATGAAGTCCATTTACAAGGAAAAGAAAGCTTATTTAAGTATATGTTGCAGCGGATGGTTCGTCAGCATTACACCCGTGAGCCTCTTACTCTCCAGGTAGTAGTATTGATAATTAGATAATATCATAGAATCATAGAATCATTAGGGATCAGAAGGGACCTCGAAAGATCATCTAGTCCAATCCCCCTGCCACAGCGGGATCATCTAGACCAAGTCCAACAGGAACACACCCAGGCAGGTCTTGAACTTCTCCAGAGTAGGAGACTCCACAACCCCCCTGGGCAGCCTGTTCCAATGCTCTGTCACCCTCATTGGGAAGAAGTTCCTTTTGATATTTATCGGGAACCTCCTCTGTTCCAGCTTGCACCCATTGCCCCTTGTCCTATTACTAGATGACCTTGAGAAGAGCCTAGCTCCATCCTCCTGACACCCATCCCTCACATATTTATAGACATGAATAAGGTCACCTCTCAGCCTGCTCTTCTCCGAGCTCAAGAGACTCAGCTCCCTCAGCCTTTCCTCATAAGGGAGATGGTCTATTTTCTTGCTGAGAACATCAGGAAGGTGTTCTAGCACCACTGCCAGTGTTCACTCTGCTAACTCTTTCACAAAGTTGCATGATCGTTGGAAATATATTCTCTATCACTCACAGATTATCATTTCTCTTGGAAAGCTGTTTTGGTTCTCGAGTACAGCACATCTTCCAGTATTTACAGAAGACTGGATATTAATTGCAATCATCAATTATTAATTTCAGTAATATTTAATTAATACAAAGTTTAATCCCAGTCTAGAATCTATCTTGTTAGTGAGATCCTTTCTAATGTTTCAGAAGGTCATCTGGTGAAAGGACAGAGGGCAAAAGGCAAAGCTGGAATAGAGGAGGCTCCATATCAATATCAGAAGGAACCTCTTCTCAGTGAGGGTAACGGAGCATTGGAACAGGCTGCCCGGGGGGTTTTGCAGGCTCCTTCTCTGGAGACGTTCAAGACCCGACTGGATCTGTTCCTGTGCAGCTTGGTCTAGGTGATCCTGCTGTGACAGGGGAATTGAAGTGGATGATCTTTTGAGGTCCCTTCTGATTCCTAATGATTCTGTGATTCTAATATGTTTATGGGATGTGCTCATGGGATGTGATAATTTGACTCCTTCAGCTTTGCCAGTGACTGCAAATTCTCAGTTGTATTACCTGACTTTTTCATACAAGCATGTACCTCTCTGTGTTCAGAAACCTTATTATATTTTTATTTTATTTAGTTCATGGTAGAAAGCAAACATCCCCTCTATTTTCTGTTTACACATGCATGAAAACTCACATATTATCTTAGCGAAGAAAGCAGGTGAAGTCAACCCCAGTTCCTTTTAGCTGCTCAGCATAGCAGCAAGGTTTCCTAGAGAGCAGATCTATCCTCCTGGACGAGGAATAGAGGTTCAAATTGGTCTAGGAAGAAATATAAACCTGACAGAGGGGGATTTTTTGTGCCTTGGTTTAGTTAGCAACAATTAAAATTAAAAGATGGAATAGCACAGTACTGAAAGCAGCTTTCTGAAACCCTGAGATCAGACAAAAAAATGTTGAGGTAGCACTTGAGATAAACAGCTGACAGCAAAGATGAACACAGTTTTTACAGAATTCTTTTTGGTCTGATGAAATATCATCAGATATCTTCTCCTCATGGTTCTTTCAGCTCCACTGTACTGTTTCCAACTGTTCATAGCCTGAAAGAGGCACAGGATGAGCAATAAAATATGAATTTTTCATGCAAATGTTCATATTATGATTAATTATTATGAAGGGGATTTGGGGTGGTTTTCATGTTGCTTTCTTCTTTTTAACGAAGAAGTTTCTTTTCCAGGTCACCTTTAAAACTTTCTGGAAGTTATTGCGCCTTATATCTATCTTACAGCCCTTTGAAACTGCTTTGTGACGAGAAAAGGAACTGAGCTCTTTTAATAATAGCATGTTATTAAAATACTAATGATTTTGCTGTTTAAAAGTGAGCTTTAATGATTATAACACTCCTCTTTGATCAGCAGAAAATGGTGACTAATCTGAGAGGGAAGCAAAAATAATAAAAATTTAAGACTCACAGAGCTCTCCCAAGTCCTGTGGCTGCTGTAAGAGCTCAGAGACAGGAGAATAAAAAGAGAATAAAAGAGGCAGCAGGCAATAAGTGTAGATGTTTTATTTTAATCCCGAAAGGCTCCCCTCTCCACATAAAAATGAAACAAATAGAGAAAAATATATACCGGTTTGACCTCCCCTGCTTTTCCAATTCCTGGCCTCTTCCTCCCCTGTAAGAAACTTGATCTCCTCACTGATAACAAATTCTTTGACTTTCTCTCCCTTTCCCTTGTACAAAAATCACTCAAAATCCAATTGCCATTTATTGCACTGTCAGGGCATTCTGCCAGGTCAGGCCAAAGAGGTTTTCTTTCTCTCTGCCTAGCCAAGCTAGCCCTCAGGCACCACACTGTCTCCAGCTATGGTCTAAGAAGAGGCATGGAGCAAAAGGTCGTGGTCCTCCACAGCCTGGACATGGGACCCCCTTCACTAGTCAAGTTAATTGGGGGAAACAACCTAAATCAAAGAACCCTTAATATTAAAATAAAATGAATGTGTAATATGCCTAACTCAAGGAACATGAAAGGCAAATGCAAACTCATTCAGTGTGTCTAAGAGAGTACATTCATATATGTGGGGGTTTTGAAAGAAAAGAAGAAAAACTAAATTTCTTTCAGTAAAGTTGATTAAGAGAAGTTTCTCTCTACCTCCTCATAAGCTGACTGGCTTTTTTAATGTCTATCATGGGTTTCACAACACAGGATTTCAGGGTTGGCCTCAGGCTCTAGACAGATGCTCCATCAAAGTATTTATGCAAGTAAAAGCTTCTCTTAGCTTTTGTCTACGATCCCACTGCATAGGATACTTCTACAAATCTTCCCAGGCTGAATTGTCAGCCTTAAACTCATTTTATTTAGAGCCCCACAAGGAAGAAACAAAACCAAAATCAATTAAAGAAAATCTCTTTGACCCCTTAAGGGTAGCTTTCCATCCTCTGACATTGCTTGTCTGTACTGCAGGCATTATCCCCAGTGAGGAAAACTTGTGATTCAATGAATAGTATTCCCATTCCTTTGGCTTTTTAGTGCAAACTGCTCAGCGGAAATTACACTGCATTCTGGTCTCTCCCATAAATGCCAACATCCCAGGAGGATAACCATGAGTGGGAATATACTCAACTGCAGCTCATGCATCGCTCTGGACAGTACCTGGGCTCATGTGACCAACCTCTAGCTTCCTCATACAGCTACCAGATTTATTTCAGAAGTAGAAGACATGTACAAGTAAAAGGAAAAAAAAAAGATAGAAACAACTGTTTCTTCTGATTTTTCTAGTTTTCCCCCAAAATATTGTATCCTAAAGGGGCTGCTCAACTCTGCCCTTAGACAGAAGGCTGCATTTCATATTATCATCTTACCCCTTGCTTCCCTTGATCTTCTGAAACTTTTAGACTGAGGCAATTTCCCCTTCTGTGTTTCAAAAGTACCACAATGTGTTTTTAATTGCTATTAATATTGTCATACTGTGGCTTTGATTGTAGCCACAGAAAAAAATCTGTGCTGAGAATCCTTAGAATCAAAGAGGAAATAATATTTTTGGGTTTTTACCTCAAAAGAAAATTCTGAGATGAAGAAGGGAAAAATGCAAACTCTTAATCATAGAGTCATTAGAGATGGAAAGGGACCTCGAAAGATCATCCAGTCCAACCCCCAAGCTGCACAGGAACAGATCCAGGCGGATCTGGAACATTTCCAGAGAAGGAGACTCCACAACCTCCCTGGGCAGCCTGTTCCAACGCTCTGTTACCTTCACTGGGAAGAAGTTATTCTTCCTTGTTCCCCTTGTTCACCTTTAAGGATCAGAAAAGTACAAACTGATTGCTATTACAGACTCAAAATGCCTCAGAATGAATGTTTGGCTGCTGCTCTGCAGTTGTTTCGGGTCTCCTTTTTTCCTGACTTATTAACATAACCAAGAAATGGTACCTAACACCGTAACACATTAATAGAAGTTGTTCTTCTAACATCATCATATCACAATCTCTTCCTGTATGCATTCACTAATGTTGTGTGAAAGAAATAAGCAGAGCTTGTTAGGTTTTTTTATTTCTACGACACAGCAGAAGGAAAAGCCGATTAAAAGATTTATTCAAATATTTACATGACACACACTGTTGCAGCATTAAAGTGTGAGCTCGCTCCTTTTACAAATCCCTTTAGCAGTCTTTTCTCCCCATTGCTACTAATACAACTTTTAAATGGTAGTTTCAATGACTTCAGCCTTCAATTAGGAATACTCTCCAACTCTACTCTCTCTTCTCCACCTCAGCCTTTATAGTGACTTATGCAGAAAGAGCCTAACCCAGTTCCTCACTTCCAGTTCTTCTCTACCCTCTGCTCAGTGCATCCTCCCACACTGCAGCTTCGCTCTGCAAGTCCTCTGTGATCTCACCCTATGCACCCTGTCTCCACACATCTCCTTATGTTTGGAACAGTTTCGTAAGTGGGTGCTAAATCAATACCTTCTGCATTACAACACCCGCCTTAAAATTCATCTTTTTTCCATAAACCTATGAAATAGTAGAAATTCACAAGTAGCATCCCAAAGAGCATCACAGCCATCATTACAAGTTGCACATTTCTGGAATGAGGAGCAGCCCTCAGCCAAAAGCTCTGTACTGCCCTTCCGCATTTCCTCACATTCCCAAAAAACAGGTCAATGGAGAAATTAAGACACTCGGATATTGATTTTATTGCATGTATGGTAGATTTCTAAGCAGAACAATCAGGACTGAACACCTGAAGTGCTCCTGTTGGGAAGGAACTGCAGTATCTCACTACTCCAACACATCTTTCCTTTGTAAAACATTGCTTTGTATTCTCTGCTGGCACTGTGGTGCAGTGGAAGGCCACAATTTACCTTGAGCACTGGAGGTAATTAAGTATACGTACTTACGGTATAAATATGTAGCTGTACACAGCCAGCAGTGCATTCTGCAATATTAATTCCTAATGTTCCCCAATGCCTCCAAAGATTGGATAACTTAAACAACCACATGCATTTTATACTCCCTATTAAATACAAGGGGATGCAGGGACATAAAAAACCTAAAGTGCTTTGTCTATCGACAGATAGCTGGTTTGCGGCAGAGCTGGGAGAGAACCTAAATCTGGTCTATCCTCTTGTGGGTCTTAAATGTATTACCCTCCCTACCACACAGGTACTGTGATCAAAGCCTCATAAATACGCATGCTGCTTTCCAAAGTAGCTGGAATCCTCTAAAACAGCCATTCCCCGTGAGGACAGCAGACCTACACTGAGGACCTTAGCCAGAGAGAAAAACATTCTAACTCGGCTCATATTTGTTTCATGTGACAGTCATCAGCAGCATCATCCATTTTACACCAATTTCAAGGTCCAGCAAAAGTAATAGCTTCTGCTTCTTGACCACCATGAAGAAATGAAGTCCCATATTAAAATTTATCACAACTATGAATTGCAGTCATGGGACCAACATCTTACTCCAAAGGCATTTGATAGATAATGTATTATTGCAAAACTATTTATTCTCCCTTTCTGGTTGTGATGGCCACTTTACTTCCTGCTGGCACTGTTCTAGCTTGTTATTCAATACGTATTTCACTGGCAAGCCCAGACCCTGAAGTACTCTCTGTGCTCTGCAGAGACAGAGCTATTCCCTCTAGAAAGGGACTCCCTAACAGAGGTCCTATACTTAAACTGTGCTACTTAACTGAAAATTAGTTGATGTAAAAGGGGAGCATTAGCACTTAACTGGTGAAATTATTAGTACATTGCTTGGGGGAGGGAGGGGATTTTTTCAGGTGGGCATCATCAGATGTGGTCTGGGTAACCAGGAAATGAAACACAACTCCGTTTGATAACGGTAGTGAAAACCCAAAGCAAAGGAAAAGGCATAGATTAGAAAAACAACAAACTTCCTTGTTCAAGAGCTTCTTGAATAGCAGAATCTTCTCTCAATTTAAAGTTCCATTTTAGAAAAATGACAAAAGTTCTCTCATTGATTGTATAGTAAGAAATGAGCTTAGTAGTTCCATTGCAAGCTCATGGAAAACCATCATCGCTAAACATCTTAACAGAACTGTAGGCATGGAGATGTAAAATTAATCACACTCAAAATATATTCTCGAGTTCAGCAAGGGGAACCATTCAGAATTAAGAAATGTTCCACCAGTGCTTCAGTTATTTTTTTGATAAAGGCACAGTTTCTGGTTCACAAAACAACTAACCACGTAACAGCACAGACCTGAACATCTAAGAATAGCAGGGCTTGACCTTGTGCTACTACAGAAAGTTTAATACAGGCATAAAACCTTGTGAACTAGTTCTGAAGTCCTCATCATAGTCCTTCTTTATGTCATAGTCCCTTCATCCTGCAGAAGAATGCTGGGACCAAAATGCATACCATGATAGCAATATGTTATAAGAACAACTCCTTTACTCTTCAATTACACCTTACATCTTAGTATGTAATTCTTACATGAGTTATGACCTCGCAGACCAGCCTGAACTCTGTATTTAAATAGAAAAAGTAGCTCAATTTAGAACTACAGTGTATAAACCCAGAATTGTACCAGCATTCCTGTTGCAAAAGACCATCAAGTTCATGTCCAACCATTACCTCTTTGACGTCTACTGCAAAACCATGTCCTTCAGCAACAAATCTACTTTTCAACACACCCAGGGATGGTGATTCAACCCCCTCACTGGGTAGCCTGTTCCAAGATCTGAGGACCCTTTCGACGAAGAAGTTGTTCCTAATGTCTAATGTAAAGCCCCCATTTCCTCTTGTCCTATCACTTGTTACAACTGAGAGGAAACCTATACCCAACATAATTGTTTTAAGAAGAAGGTATTTTTCACACACTGTCATGCAATTTAGTGATTCAGCGCCCAAACTACACTGGGGTAGCCAGATGTTTTTGGTTATATTTGCATTCTATACCAAAACCCAGGCACAAACAGACAGAACCAATATATAAGCTAGGACTTATCAGTTGAGTTGTATATTATATGCCTGATTAACAGAACAGGGGATGTCAGATAATTCAGACAATTAAAACATTAAAGATGTTAATGCAATACTGTGCAAAAGATGTATTCTGAGAGAATTCTGTGTCCGTTGTGAAACAAACTGGCCTTGCTGTATGAAGAATTACACTGTGAAATATCGTCATCTCTCTGGTCTTTCCCAAAGGCCAACACTTATATCTACAGCAAAATAAACGCTATTACTGTCGAATATGGCACTGAAAAAAGCAGCTATCTCAATGAGAATAGTTTGTAGCTAGCAGATAACAAATGAAGGAAAGTCTCTCTTTTTCTGTTCCAGCCCTCCTCACAGAATCAAAGGCTTGAATACAATTCTTACAGCCCTGACAGATAAGATTAGCTAATGACAAGCTCTGGATTCATCTTGTAAATCCAGCAAAGAATGTACAAGAAAATATATAGAAAAAAAAAAAGGCTGTTGTTGGCAAATTTGAAAACGTCAAGTTCTTTCAGATCAGAACTTGCAGAAAATCAATTTATACATGAATTTTTATTTTTCTTTTAAGCCAGCTCTGCAGTGAGATCAAGTCAAGCTTACCATCTGCTGCAGACAGAAACACAGCCATGTTCAAGAATTACATTATAAAACTTCTTTGTAAACTTTGCACACAAGCTGTTCTCGTCAGAATTAAAGTCATTGTGATGATGCATCTTAATACTTCATCAGGCTTTAAATAAAGAGTGACAAAAGTCCACATATGGATGACAAGCTGTTCTACAGTAAATATTGTTGTATTTATTGAGAGGGGGCTTATGGCAGTTTAGGACATATTGCACCAGGCTTTTCCATCTAAACTACTAACGTACTAATAAAACCAAGGTAAAATCCCAGTTCTAAAAACTTCCTCAAAATCTTAAGTTTTTAAATCAAGTTAATCTTACTCCTACTTTATTTTTACTTTGTCAATTGCATCAAAACTTTTCCCATCTGTGCCTGTAATAAAATGGAGAAGACTTTTAGTACCCTGTATTTTAGGGATGGCTTTATCTCCTAGTGATGCTTTATTTACCTACAGAAGTAAAAAGCAAATACAACTTGATTTTACCATTACAGCTGACCCTCCAAAGCAGGACAGCAATTCTTCTACTTTGTTATGTAACTTGTTGAAGTCATTTCCAGTAACCCTGTAACTGAGGGCACACAGTATAAAAATGCCTCCAATATTCCTGTTCCACATACTCTAGTGAAAATCTTACAACAAGTAAGGATAAAATGGTTTTCCTCATTTTTGAGTTGATGTCGGGAAGTTGCAAGGCACATGTTGCAATCAATAGACTTAACTACTTGACGTAAATTCCTTAGATGTTAAGCACGTGAACAAAACAGATGCGCTGTGTGCAACCATCACTGTCGAGGGAGGATGCATCCTGTAAAATAAATCTTAATGCAGATAAACAATCTTACCCTGATGTTGGATCAACAGCGATGGCCTTAGGGTTAGTAAGATCCAGCTCGATGAGGGTTATGCACACTGATCCATTCTGATTGCAAACGAAGATCCTGTCACTGACGTGATCCACAAAATACAAATTTCCAGTGACCCAGTCAATGGCTATTTGCTGTATATCTGTCAAAAAGAAAGGGAAGAAGAAGAGAGGAAAAAAGCTCAGAAATGCAATTGTGAATCAAGTGACTGAATCTCTAGCTGCTCCACCAAACAGATGCTCTATTTTGTTAAAGAGTTCAAGCTGTTTTAACATGCATTATGTGGTGCATAGTAAGGAATCCAATTCTCAACACACAAATACTGGGGGTTTTATACAGCTAAGAAGTCTGCATTTGCTGTATTTCTGATTCAAGAGCCACAATTAGCACTGCCATAATTACCTGTGTGATGCTTAAAGAGAGAATTTTCCTCACACGACACCAGGAGGTCTTGGGATGCTAAGGAAACTTCACAACTACCTAACACAAGTGTTTAAAAAGTCAATTCCTTTCCTTCAGAGATTTCAAACAACTTTTTCTGGATCCTACAACTACTTTTTTTTGCTCTCTACAACTACATGAAAAGAGGATGGAGTGAGGAGGTGGTCAGCCTCTAGTCTCTGGTGGTAGGGGATAGGACTAGAGAAATGAATGCAACTTGTGCCAAGGCAGATTTAGGCTGGATGTTAGAATTTCTTCACTGAAAGAGTTATCAAACATTGAGACACATTGCTCATGGCAGTGGTGGAGTCCCCATCCTTGGAGGGATTTAAAAGGCAGAGAGGTGTGGTGCCAAGGGACATGGTCTAGGGGCAACGTGGCAGTGCTGGGTTGAAGATTGGGCTTGATGACCTTTGAGGTCTTTTCCTACAAAAGATATTCTGTGGTTCTGTGATTCTGTAATGTCATCTAAAATTTCGTTTTCTTCTAAGACACCCTAGCTGTCCACACATTGTCTTACTGTTATGTAAGCAAAAGTATAAAGAGCGAAGAACATAACTTCATGAATTGTAACTAAGATGTCTTTACTTCCTATTCATCTTGACAGTCCTGTATTGATACCTCTTGTTAAGGAAAAAATATTGTTAAATTAAGAACAACTCAAATTCCATTAGAATCTTTCCTTTTAAATGCTTTCACAATTAAATGGGTTTTATATTCCATTGGTTTCAAAATGCCACTACTAGAAATTGCAATTCGAGTTACATTTTTAGTTGCTTTCAGGTTTCTGTGTTTTTATCATGCTTCAAAAGTTGAAGTTTTAGTTTTCTCAACACTCTACCAAGACCCCATTGCTGCTCCCACACAGATGTAAAATATTGGACAGTATAAACCAAACTGGATTGAGAAAAAACCTGCAGTCATTACGTTTCTAAGAATACCCGAGTCTTTCATTTGCTAAATAGTTACAACAGACATAGAGGCTCATGTATTGTCCTTCAAAGTGCAGGTAACATAAACAAGATTTGCTCAATAAAATGCCAGGAATAGCTACCAGCTGTATTCTGTGTCAGCCATCCCATTACACACTTCACTGCTGCCTCTTCTATCTTAGATTTCTCCCCTTCTGCTATTCATTTTCCCTTTAATTCAAAGGGAATATTATGCCACTTCCCTTCTGATAGCTCCCATTACAAAGATATGCTGAGCCCGAATAAAGAAATGCTCCATTTAGTCCAGTACCCAACCTCCAGAGGAGACCAGTGTCAGGTGCACTATGAGCGATGTGGAAGCACTAATGTCTTTTATGCAACAGGGAGGAAGATTTCTTTTTTTTTTTCCTCTTGTCCAAACAAAATGACGGACATGCTTTTAACATGCTCAGGGGAAAAAAGATCTCTGTCCCTCTGGAAATCAAGAATTGTTTAAGTATTTTCACTCTGTCTGCTTTCCATTTCCAGAAGCTGCATTCCTGAAATTGATTTGTAGAAGTAAAACTGGGAAAGTGAATTCCTGCAATGAGAGGTCTGGACAACTGCAGTACACTGGCAGGGGATGACAAGGAACAAGCTTAAATAGCATTCCACAGGAGGAGGCGACACTTTTCTTCTTGTCAGGTGGAGAAAGTACCTGTTTTGACATGAGTGATACATAGCTGAAAGGCAGGTCACACGCAGATGTGCTCATGTAAAATAGTCAATGTTATAAAATGTTGGCTCTACTCTTTTCCTAGGTATTCACTAACACATTGCAAGCAATGGCATTGAGCAGATGGAGTTTTATATGGAAACCAAGGATAATTAAGTGAAGGTCATACTAGGGATGATCAATTGCAACAAAGAGTTAAAACTGAGGTTGCTCCAGGTAAGTAAGACAGGGTAGAGCTACATGATCTCTAAGGTCCATTTCCAACCATTCAGTGATTTCATGATATCCAGAAGCAATTTCACACCATAACCTTTGCGTCAAAGACTTCAAAAAGCTCTAGTAGCTCTTGACAATTATTTACGCAATTTCCCTTCCCCAGCAGGTAGCCTCTGGGAAGGGTATGGAGACACCAGGAGCACAGGCTAATAGAGAGACTTGGGGTCATGAAATTACTGCATTCCTTGTGAAGCTGTTCGTAGAATCGTAGAATCATAGAATATTAAGGTTGGAAAAGAGCCCTGAAAACGTCAACCCCAACCAATAACCCTCATCTACCAAGGTCACCACTAGACCAGATCTCTAAGAACCACATCTAAATGATCTTTAAACACATCTAGGGATAGTGACTCAACGCTCTCTCTGGGCAGCCTGCTCCAAGTCCTGATCACTCTTTCAGTGAAAACATTTTTCCTGATGTCCAGCCTAACCCTCCCCTGGTGCAGCTTGAGGTCCTTTCCTCTTGCTCTAATGACCTGTGAGAAGAGACCAGCACCCTTCTCTCTACAATATCCCTTCAGGTAGTCATAGAGGGCGATTAGATCTCCCCTCAGCCTCCTCAGCCACTCCACACAAGACTTTTGTCTAGACTCTTCACCTGCTTCATTGCCCTTCTTTGCAGCAAGCGTGCCATGCCAAAAGGCTTAATCAGAGAGTCCAGAAAAAGCAGCATACTTATTTTCAGAAGTTTACGGCATATACAAAGAAAACTCCCACTAGAAAAAGAAAATTTCTTTCAAAATCAGACCTTTGGGTATAGAACATGATGGTAATCTAACCTATCACACCCGGCTGTTCAACGCATTTAGTAGTTACAAGCACAGCCTGCGTTATAGATATCGTTGATCTCATTAGGAGTTTTCCTTCTTTGCACTCTGTCCTCTGCACTGAATTGGACACATCCAGTTTCTCACGAGAGAAGTAGTTTAGAAAGAATCATCCAGGTCCACTCCCCCATACAATCATATTCTAATATATTTTCTATATATGAAAAATCCTCTTAGCTAGCAGACAACCGTTTTTATGAATCAAATTTTAATCTCTGTGGTTTGCTGGCAGCTATGCACAAGCTGCTTTGAATGGTTCTCCAGTTATCAACAGAAGTTGAATGCACTGTATACCACAGAGATAAGATTTTGGTTGCACTGGAGACTTTTCAAATATATATAACTCAAGAAGCTACTGAATTCATTTCATGCCTATTTCTGGACTCATATATTAAAACCCAATACGTACAGATGTCTAGTCCACTCTCTTCTTCAAAGTAATTAATCTTTTTTTCCTTTCATTCACACAGTTTCAGAAGTCTTAAAAAAAATCTCCTCTAGAAAACACACACTTGTTCTGAGCAATCTTGTATATAATTTTGATGGTTTTCCCTATTTTAATAACAGTTTCCTTGGAGCATTTCAGACAAATGCAATCATCAGTCCTTTATTACTTCCTAAAAACTAGGATTTCCTCTTAAGGACTTCATAAAGAACAGTTAAGGCATCATATAGTCTAAATCCCACTCTAGTTAATGACATTGTGTAGACTAGCACTAGTATAGCCAGCAGTATACTTCTGGTTTTTTAAACTCACAAATATGCTTGCACCCTTAGAGAAAGAGCAATTTTATACAAGGACAGCTAAATCTTCAAAGGCTGCTGGAAATAGATATCTTACAGCTAAAAATACAGTTCATGAAAGTCAGAGCTATACTGAATGACTGTCTGCTTTCACTTCAATTTTCAAACACATAGCTTTGTGCCGTATGCACAACTATGTTATGTTAATTTCCAATCAAGACTTGCACGATAAGACTTCAGTAAACAAAAGAGGAAAAACCAGCACCACAGCCTTGGATCACAGGAACTGGACAGGCTGGAGAGTTGGGCAGGCAGGAGTTGAATGGAATTCAACAAGTGCAGTATAGACTGGCATCTGGGCAAGAACAAGCCCAGGTACCAGTATAGGATGGGGACTGACCTGCTAGAGAGCAACATAGGAGAAAGGGATCTGGGGGTGCTGGTGACCAGTAAGACGACCAGGAGCCAGCAATGGGCTGTTCTGGCCAAGAAGGCCAATGGCATCCTGGGGTGGATTAGAATGGTGGTGGTTAGTAGATCAAGAGAGGTTCTCCTACTAGTCTACTCTGCCCTGGTGAGACGTCATCTAGAATATTGTGTCCAGTTCTGTGCCCTCCAGATCAGAAAGGACACAGAACTGCTTGAGAGAGTCTAGCACAGAGCCACAAAGGTGATGAAGGGAGGGAAGCATTTCCTTTAAGAGGAAAGGCTGAGGGAGCTGTGTCTCTTTAGCTTGGAAAAAATGAGACTCAGAGGTGACCTCTTGGATGTTTATAAACATGGAAAGGGTGAGTGTCAGGAAGAAGGACCCAATGATAGGACAATGGGCAATGGGTGTCAGCTGAAACATCGGAGATTCCACATAAATATGAGAAGAAACTTCTTCCTGGTGAGGGTGACAGAGCACTAGAAGGGGCTTCTGAGGGAGTATTCTTCTCTGGAGACATTTAAAACCTGCTTAGGCATGCTGCTGTGCGACTGGATCTAAGTGATCCCGCTGTGGCAGAGGGATTGGACTGGATGATCTTTCGAGGTCCCTTCCTATCCCTATCATCCTGTGATTTCTGCGATTTACACAAATGTTCTAATGGAGGATTCAGCACGCGTATCACCTGTTGACATCAACATTATGTTAATAGATTTTGTTTTATCCAGATGCTGAAGAAAAACCAAAAACAGAAAAAGAAGGAAACCTGCCCCATTTATACACTTCAGTAAAATCATCTCTTCTTTTTAATGGCAGGAATGATCTAAGCAAACTACTTGCAGAACTCATTGGAGTTAGAGTCATTTTTAGAAACTTCTGAGTCAACTGGAGGATTGTTTTGGATGAAATACAATTAAAATTAAAAATGCTCATTGTGCTCTCCATATGCTTCTGGTTAATAATGAAAGAGATAGACAACATCTTTCTATTTTAAGGAAAAGAACGTAGTTTTAACTGCTTTATCTACTTAAAATTTTCCTTGCTCTGAAAATGGCTGTTAAAAGGACTACAGGAATGCCTAAAGGAACTCGGAAATCTACAAGGACTTAGGGTGCAATAATTTCATTAACAGTTGGGAGATTAGAACCATGAATCGTTCTTTCTCTTTAGCTATGGTGCTGGACCAGTCAGCACTGATCTCCTGCGTGCTTTTACCCCCCAACATATATTTGGAAAAGCTTGAAAAATAATCATTACTTTTCTCACCATCTTTTTTTTCTTTATCAAAACCCCCTAATGTTTCTTCCATAACTCGTATCCCATTCTTCTGAGCGACTGCAATATCCAAACTGCCACAAAGGTCTTTAGTGCTGCATTCTGAGCTTGTCTGGCAGAGATGAGACAGGAGGGAGTTCTTTAAGAAGTTGTGGTTGTGTCTTCAGGAAAAGACCATGGTAACCACGGTCCTACTCCTGCTGTCCCAAAGCATCAAGTGCTTATTGTACAGAAATCTTTGCAGAGAGCAGCTGAGCACTGTGACAGGTAGTCAGGTCTGCTGAGAGTCACCTGTTTAATTTATTCTGCTATACAAGCTGGGTAGTTCTGAGGATTGGGCAACAGTTGCTTGGACAGTTGGCCGTATGTTAGGGGAATAAATGCTTCAGAGAAGCAAGAGAAGAACGATGTAATAAAACTTTCAGGAGCTTAACACTTCTGTAATGAGCATCCCCACACACGGAAGATGTCAGTTGAGTCCCCACCGGTACTGCAAGGATGGGACTGTTTGAATGCCTGGTGCCAAGGAGAGTCACCTTCTGAGCTCCTTTCCCCCAAAGTCCAGGGCAACAGATCTGCAGATCTCCTAGGCACGTTCAGAGTCGCTTACTCTACAACCTGTTCTGTCAGTAACCATTTGCCTCTGGGGCTCGCTTTCACAAACCAGCCCAGAGCAAGTGAGAGTTTGCTTCACTGGGTTTTGACTAAGAAAGCACCTCCAGCTTCCTGCTGAGTCAAAAGAGGTGAGGCAGAAACAATGAACAAGGAAATAACATAAAAAATAAGTAAAAGCATGACTACGTGTTTGAGGCATTTTGCCTTTCCCTGTGCTTTCTCAGTCTTCAGGGTGCATTTTTTTCCACCTAAATGCACTTTTCTTCTCTGTGACTAAAAATGCTGCTTGAATTTCTCGACTAAAAGCTGAGATTTCAGCAGGTGAGATTTGTGCACTGTGTAAAGCAAGCAGAGAATAAAAGTGCCAGACAGGGCTAGACTTGCTTAGTTTATTTAAAAATAAATACAAAGCAAAACTTACCCCTTTATAAAGGAACAAACTGTTCAAAAGAACAACTGCATGCAACTTAGAGTTTGGTTTCTCTCGCGTAAAAAGTTTGATAAGTTTTGTATGACAAGAAAAACAGCAGCACTATTTCTTTGTCTTAAATAGCCAGTAATGGTCACACCAGGCAAACAGGATTAGAACATGGTTAAATGACAGAGAGCGTGTCTGATGAGGAGAGGCTGAGGGAACTGGGGTTGTTTAGTCTGGAGAAGAGGAGACTCAGAGGGGACCTTATTCTTCTCTACAACTACCTGAAAAGTAGTTGTAGACAGGTGGGGTTCAGACTGTAGTTCCAGGCATCTAGTGGCAGGACAAGAGGGCAGAGTCTGAAGCTGTGCATATGAAGGTTTAGGTTGGATGTTAGGAAGCACGTGCACATGGAAAGGGTGGTCAGACACTGGAATGTACTGCACAGGGAGGTGGCGCAGTCACTATCCCTGGAGGAGTTTAAGAAAAGACTGGATTGGCACTTAGTGCCCTGGTCTGGCTGATGTGGTGGTGATGGGTCATAGGCTGGGTTTGATGATCCCAGGTCTTTTCCAGCCTCAATAATTCAGTGATTCTGTGCTGTAGCAGCACTGTCTTTACTGTGCCTCTCTTCTAAGAAGAGCACTCCTAATTAGCAACCCAGACAACCTCATTCTGACTGCAGCTCAGGAAAGTTAAGCTGGCATAGATTTTTGCTACAGCCCTTCCACTGACAGCAATTTGCTATAATTAGGTCTGCAATACCATGACCAAAACATGATTTCTATTAAAAATGTCACAATTCAGAACGTTAAGACACACTGGTGTCTAAACTTTTAACAGTCATGTCTTGAGTGATAATTGCATGTGTTTTAAAATGAAAAATCAAATGACAAACATCCATTTCTCTATTTCCAATGACTCATCCGCAAATGCCTCATCCCTTTGAGTTAAACTGGCTTCCTCAGACACTGTTTATAAAGAGTAGAATGCAAAACTGAAAACAAAGCAAAATTAAATAAGCACTTTAAAGCATCGAGACTTCGAGTTCCTCAAAAGAAAAGAAAGCTTTTTCTCTTCTTTGCTGGGTAACATAATTCACATTTCAATACATCGGGTTGCTGTGGAAAATGCAGTTGGTTTTCTTCCAGCCCCACAGGATTGGGAAGACACTGCTTTAAAGCCCTATAAATGAGAACATTTAAACAATAGTGCTTTCCCCAAGCTGAGGAGTTTTCAAAAAAATGAGCCTAATCTAAATATTATGAATACTTAATGAAATCATCCTGATAGCTCACGGAGACACCTCGTCGCTCAGAGATGCAATCCATCCAGTCACTCAGGAAACTCAAGCTTTTGGCTTCTAGCTTGGTACAGCAGAAGACAACGCAGTGAGGTATTTACTCCTGATGGCCTATTCTGTTTAAAATCAGACTTTTCTCCTGCTGGATGCTGCCTGCTCACCAGGAAGACAATATCCAGGCCTGGAACTTCACAGTATTTCGAGTCTAAAATTAGCCATTTTATATATTTTGAATGACTGTGACATAGCCTGGCCTATAAGATCCCTGTCACTTTTCATATCTATGGATTAGTCTCTGAGCCCTGATTACAAGGTGTGGGCACAGAAGCCAGTTTTGGGGTATTTCAACCAGTACAGCAGACAGCTATGGAAGTTTGCTACTCAGCTCAACACCTACCCAAGCTGGCGGCCCTGTTCCACCTACACCTCAGCCCACAGCAGTCCTGTTCCACACTTCCATCTCTACAAAAGCTAGACACATTCAGATTTCATATGTTTAACTTCCTAGGCTGCTGTGCTGCATTTACTACTCATGGAAGTCAGGCAACAGCGTGCTGTTCAGCCAGCCATGCTACAGTGCTTTGGCAGAGGTTGAATATTGGGCAGGCACAGAGAGATGAATGCAGGTTTAATGATAAACTTCTTCCTTCCATTGGGAAGTCTGGGATCTACAAAACCACAATGCTAAAAAAACCCACATAGAATCACAGAATCCTAGAATCATTAAGGTTGAAAGAGACCTACAAGATCATCCAGTCCAACCATCAACCTGACACCATCATGTCCACTAATTCATGTTCCCCAGTGCCACATCTACTGTTCTTTGAATACCTCCAGGGAAGGCAACCGTTCTTCTAATGTATGCCTCTGTTTACAAAACAGTCAGGGAAAAGGTGATGGTGGCAGACCCCAGGCACACTTGGGGCTGTGCCTTTGCCAGGATTTTTATATTTAAAGCAGGGTACCCAAATCTGATCCTAATTATTTTAGCATATTTCTTCTTTGACTTATGTTCTAGAACTATTCTAGCACACAATCCATCTAGTTTCTGGAATGAGTGAAGTGACTAAAATATCTATTACCAGCTCTTGAGTCAGAGAGTTGACTGTGACACCAACAGATTAAACAGATGAAGGGGAAAATAGGAAACAATGAAATGAGGGACTTGGAAATGGTCTTATAATTTAATCCAAAATGTTAAGGTTTTTATAAAGGAGTAGAATTTGTGACATCGATCTCATGTCACAAACAAGTAAGAATAGTTGAAAGCCATAACGTTTCTAATTTCTGCATTGCTGAGTTTCAACCACATTGCCCAGTGATTGTAAAGTTGTAATGGGGTCCCAGTAGCCCGCATACATGCTGAACAATAAAGACAGATTTATAGAGGTACACAGCTATAACAGTCTCTCCTTTTTTTTTTCTAACTGCACATTCAAAAGCTTCTTATAAATCTGCTGAGGCTGTAAATCAAACCCAGTTATTTACTTCAAAGCAGTTAAGTCATCCACTGTTAAAATTAAAGCATAATTCAGCTGCAATAGGCATCCCATCAGCCTGTGGACTAAGAGAACTGCTGTAGGGAAAACGTGGCTACACTGGGCTGTAACATTTGCCTTGCTTAACCACCTCCCATCAAGGCAAAAGTGTGCAACCCTCCACCTTCCCAGGACTGCCTGCTGCATCTCTTATGAACTTCATAAACCAGTGTCACACGAACATAAGGCCACTCATAAGGCCACCTGCCCATAAAGACCCTAAACTTTCAACAGATTATGAGAATTTTAGAGATGTGTCCATAAAACATGGAGCTGCTTTTGCAATGCAAAGCATTTAAGGAAAATGACTTCCAGAGAAAGTTTGAACAGTTCAATATCAGAGGTAGCAAAAATGCTTTAAGGAATGCTTTTGGGGGCATAATGTAGAAGTAAATTATCATGAAACTTAGAATTCATTGGGTTGGAAGGCATCTCCAAAGGTCATCTAGTCCAATCCCCCTACAACAAGGGGATTGGACTCTCACTAGAACAGACTGTCCACAGCCCTATCAAGCTTGAGCTGGAATGTCTCCAGGGATGGGGCCTCCACCATAACCACATAACCACAGGGGCAACCTGTTCCAGGGATCCACCACCCTTCAGTTAAAGAACTTTTTTTCTGATATCCATCCTCATCTCTGTCAGCTCTTTAAAAAAGCTTTGGGGAACGAAGGAAACTCCTAGTGCGCGTTTTTTGTACACAATAACATTTGTCAGACAACACAGGATCTGGAGTATGCTCTATGTTCTTGCAGATAAAATGCAGGGCACAATACTGCAGCGTAATTTCATTTGGAGCCCGTGCTGGTTGCTACTAGCAATCTATGGTCTAGACAATATGAATATGCAGCACAGGACACAACCTGGTGCTATAAATCTCTCTCTTTTCCTCAAAGCACATTATTACATTCAGTTTTAATCAGAAGGTAATGCTGATCACAGAGTATTTCATTCTGATATATAGACATATTCAGATTTGGCATGAAAGTCTTCATCTTCAACTGATGGAAACACAGTAGGAGAAAAGGAGAAGTAACTACACTTCCAAAAAAACCATTTTCTGTAAAAACAAATTTTATTAAAAAAGTAGTTTAATAATCTAACTAAAATCTATGTACAGAGTCCAATTTAACTCTAGCTTGAGAATTATGATTTAAAGAATACTAGAAAAATTAAAAACATCTTCACTTATTAAAAACATAAACTGCAGAGTTAGCAAATAAATACGTCTCACTGTTCCACGGCGTATCTCTGCAGCAAGCCCATACCTTGTATCTTACCCGAGAAAGTCTCTTTTTTCAGTGTTGCTAAGGAAAATGAAGGAATTGCTTTGTATATTCAAAGGAATGAATCTGTTTTCTTCAGCTTTCTCCCTTCCTCTCCCAGGGGAATCGCTGTCACCTGGTGCCATCAGCACGCTTGTACTTCAGCAAAGCACTGCAGCCCACTGTGCGGCACCCGCTGATGTCACTTGCCTGATGTTATTGTTTCAGCAAAACAAACAAATAGACCCCTTTGTGTCTATGAACTGACTATAACAAATGCACACACATGTAATCATGACCTCATCCTCCCTTTCTTTGTTTTAGCCTTTCCATACCAAAATAGTAACCTCTGAGAAGACTGATTTATTCTCTGTGACCTGACCAACAAAGCAGTCAACTGCCCAGATCAAAACCACACAATGCATTGATGTACCTAATAAAATCTCATGGGTTTTTTCTAACCTGTTTCCAGTAACACAGGAAATAACAATCAACCATGGGTTTAGCGTTATGCATTAATTATTTGTCTACCCATTTTCAACAAGGCATCAGGAGACTTTTTTTTAGGTTGTTTATTTCTCGCTGTCATCATCACTACAGCAATGGGATCCAAGTACTGGTCTACCTGAGCGCTAACTGAAAATGGAACACCGTCACAGATTCCAATAAAAAAGTCTCATAAACTACTCAAACAGCTGTTGCTTCCAGTAAAACAGCTCAGGCTCGATGCTCTTATATTTGCAGAACATGAACTTTGCTTTCTGAAAGCTTCCAGCCTTTCCTGAAAGTAGCCACTTTAGACAGATATGAGGCTTGCTTCTTGTCAAGCACAGAAGTTTACTGCTATGCTGTGTATCCTCTAACATTTTAGCAGTTCACCTTTTAAACCTCTCAGCATCCCTGGGCCATATGGAAATGCTGTTTTGCTCATTTTACATTTAGAGGGGAAAAGACAAGATCACTTGCTAGATGTCATAGAATCATAGAACCATTAGGGATTGGAAGGGACCCAGGATCAAAAGATTATCCAGTCCAATCCCCCTGCCACAGCAGGATCACCTAGACCAAGTTGCACAGGAACACATCCAGGCAGGTCTTGAATGTCTCCAGAGAAGTAGACTCCACAACCCCCCTGGACAGCCTGTTCCGATGCTCCATTACCCTCACTGGGAAGAAGTTCCTGCTGATATTTATGTGGAACCTCCTCTGTTTCAGCTTGCACCTATTGCCCCTTGTCCTGTCACCAGATGACCTTGAGAAGAGCCTGGCTCCATCCTCCTGACGCCTACCCCTGACATATTTGT
Source organism: Upupa epops (assembly GCA_013397515.1). Taxonomy (NCBI): domain Eukaryota; kingdom Metazoa; phylum Chordata; class Aves; order Bucerotiformes; family Upupidae; genus Upupa; species Upupa epops. The sequence goes on from VZRI01000315.1 coordinate 49,441, forward strand.
AGGCATGAATGAGGTCACCCCTCAGCCTCCTCTTCTCCAAGCTACATGTCATCCTGTTAAATCTTGGGAAAAACAGTGGTCTCCAGTCTACCAGCATATTGGCTTTCTTCCTAAATTGTTCCTCCTTTCATCTAAGTGGTAAAAAAGAATTTGTCCCAACACTGCAAAGAAACAGAGAGACATGACTATGCCCTGCATCCCTCCTTGCAGGTCCCCTCTGCAAGGTAAGCTCTTGTTCTCACTGTAGTAGTATTTTCTGCCTACCCTAATATTAAATTACTTCTGTGATGAGTGATCCCACAGGCAGTGAGATGCCTACTGTGAATGCTCTCTGTGTTTAAGAAAGCTGCTGCCCAGGCTCTGTTCTCTCCTTCCCCTATATCCCTCCAGCCCACAGTCAGCTCTGCCTTGCATGAGGCTCTCCAGATCATTTGAAAGTTCACACAGAATGTATTCCAACTCTTTACAGATCAGCAATTTTAAAATGTTGTTTCTCAGTCTACTTTACAGAGAATAAATGTCCAAGGGTATGTTTGCAAGATGAAAACCCCCTGAAAGTCAAACTGTGACCAATTATTTTGCAGGATACGGAACATGGATTCCAGTGCATTCACAGGCTGTTTAAAAATACGTTTTCCCACTGCTTCATCTTCCTTGAGTTGCCTCTTTCCAATGGTTTTATTTCTGAAGGGACAGTGGCTCTGACTACTTTAAACAAATCTTAATTTTGCAACCAGTTGAACAGACTCGAAGACAGAATCACAGAATCATTGAGGCTGGAAAACACCTCTGAGATCTAGCATCACCACATTAACCCAGACCATGGTACCAAGTGCTATGTCCAATCTTTTCTTAAACACCTCCAGGGTGTTTTCTTAAACACCTCCCTGGGCAGTCCATTCCAGTGTCTGATCACCATCTGTGAGGAAGAGTTTCCTAATATCCAACCTAACCCTCCCCTGGCACAGCTTCAGGGTCTTCCCTGTGGTCCTGTTAGTTGCTGAGCGAAGAGCCTGACCCCCATCTGACTAAAACTTCCTTTCAGGTAGTTATAGAGAGTGAAAAGGTCCACCGTGAGTCTCCTCTCCTCCAGGCTAAACACCCCCAGCTCCCTCAGCCTCTCCTCATCTCTTTTACCTCCTCTAGCCCTTTTACTAGCATGGTTGCTCTCCTCCAGACTTGCTCCAGCCCCAAAATCTCTTTCTTGAAGTGAGGGGCCCAGAACTGCCTCTAGGATTTGAGAAGAGTCCTCACCAGTGCCCAGTACAGAGGGGAATTATGTTCCTAGTCCTGCTGGCCACACTATTCAAGCCAGGATGCCACTGGCCTTTCGTGCCACATGGGCACACTGCAGGCAACACATCCTTTCCAAGAGTCTTAAAATGAAAAGACATATTTTCACTATAATCATAATTAGAAGAGAGAGTGTGCTGGTCTTTTGAAATCGATCATATTTATCTTCCTGTAAGGAAATGTAGAAGACTGCCTCATATTAAAAGCAAATGAATCATATACGTAAGTGAAAAAGCAACACCCGACATGTGAGCAGGTCCAAAAAGAAAATAAAGAGTAAAAGTCCCAGGAAGTCTCCGCAAAAACTTGTGGCAGGCATCCCCACATACTCCTCAATCAGCTCATTATTTTTGCTTCTGTAGTGTGACAGAGATTTCCTGCAAGGAAGTACACATGCAAGGGCTATCCAAACTTTACCATCAGCTTGAGAACTGTCACGGTCAATGGCTAGCCCGACACATCAAACTGCAGCAGCTTGGTGACATGGGGATGAAATGCAGGTCTTCAGCTCAGTGCAAACACACCAATCCTTTTGCATATTCTGTCCTTCTTTTGTGATTTAATTGTTTACAATGATAAAAACACTTGTTTTCAGAACTCAGAAAATTATATAGCCTAAGCCTGACTTTAGCAGAAGTGATTAGGAGAGAAAGGAGAGGGAGAAGGGGTGGAGGAGTGGCCCCGTATGTTGCCAAAGTCCTAGAAGGATGACGTAGTGGAGAGCCTATGGGTTCAGATTACAGGGTTAGCTAATAAGATCGGCATTGTGTTAGGAGTGTGCTACAGACCACCCAATCAGGATGACGAGGCTGATCAAATACTCTTTAATCAATTGAAGGACATCTCAAGATTGCCTGCTCTGATTCTTTTGGGTGACTTCAACCTCCCAGATATTTGCTGAGTGGCATGATCTAGAAGTCAGATGTTTAGGTTTACTTGGTTGGTTTTAGGTTGGACTGGATGATTTTTAATGTCTTTTCCAGCCTCATCATTACTGTGACACTGTGTGCTCGGATTTAAAACCTGTGTCATGTAATTTTTCCATTTCATGATAGGTGCTCCATTGAAACCACCATTACAAACATTCAAACAAGCCCAAGGTTTTGTTTCATTGAACCTAACTGACAAATAGGGAGAACAATGCGATTTGTTCTTCTGTTTCATTTCTTTCATCATGCTGATGTGATTTGTTCACAAGGGCATGTAACAATAGGTCATGCCTTTAAGCTGGAAAAGGATAGATTTAGGCTGGAAAAAATTAGGAAAAAGTTCTTTAATCTGAGTGTGAGAGATCCCTGGAAGAGGCTGCATGGAGAGGTGGTGGAGATCCCATCCCTGGAGACATCCAAGGTCAGGCTGGATGGGGCTATGGGTGATCTGTTCTAGTTAGAGATGTCCCTGCTTGTAGTAGGGGGGTTGGACTAGATGACCTTCAGAGGTCCCTTCCAATCAAACACATTCTATGATTTTATGCATAAGGTTTTCAGCATTTTGAGTTCTATTCCACAATTGAAGTCAAAAGTTAGTTCTAAATCAAATTTGCTTCATTCTAAAGAGAAATCCGCAATGTAAATTCCATGGACTGAGAAGATAAAATTCGTCCTTTGAACTGGAGATAATGTTTTTTGAGGTCCTCATTGCTTCTGCCATCTAAAAAAGTTAAAAGATGGAAAAAGACAATCATGTATTCAACCCCCAAATCAGATGGAGGTTTTAATTCATCATGACCACCACAGAGCAAATAATCATCACAGTTATATCAACTTCTGCAAACACGCAGCTCATCTTCCCAATAGAGCTCCTGACAAAGAACTATGTAAAGAGCTGCCCTTCATTTCCTTTTGATGCACAGAAAGTCCTTCGTGTCTCAATCACAAATTCCAGCTCAGCTCAGAAATACTCAGACCACAGTGAGAGACAGACTAGCCCAGAGCCTGAAGTGGTGGAGATGAATTTCTTAAAAAGCAGTGACAAAGATGCTACAACTGAGGTATTTTTTAATTTCATCAGATACGTACCTTCTGATGTCAGATTTACTTCGAATCACTGAAATGTTTAGGTTAGAAAAGACCTGTAAAGTCTTTGAGTCCAACCATTAACCCAGTGCTGTCAAGTCACCACCAATTCATGTCCTTAAGCATCACTTCTACACTGCTATTAAATACCTCCAGACACGATGACTCCACCACTGCTCTGGGCAGCCTGTTTCAGTTCTTGGTAATCATTTCACTGAAGACAGTTCCTAATGTCCAATCTAAACCTCTCCTGGCACAACTTGGGGTCATTTCCTCCTGAATTAATGCAATTTCTTATTTACTTATGAGAAGCATGTTCTTTATCTCCCTTTTTCCTTTAAAAGGATCAAAATACTGAGTGCTCACAAGTACAAAGCATGAGAACGCAATAGGAGTTGCACAGTGCAACAATTAGCAGAGGCCACTAGCTAGACCCAAACTGGTAGTACATGTGTTTTTATTCTAAGACTCTGTTGCATGATGTATGTAAACGGAACTTTTTATTTCCTACTGTTCAAGTGCTTCATTTTTGATGTAAAATTACGGTACCAATTATGATGGAAGATGTAAACAACCGGTATTTAGGGATTATAGCTTTTCTTCCATCCTCTTTTTTTCCTAGAAAGACACGAGTACTTCTGCAGAAGCCATAGACATTTTAATTTCCCTGCAATATCAGTGCAACTTGTGTTCTATGATCTGTGTCTCAAAGAGAAGACTTTACAAGGCAGAACAACGAATTTAATGACAAGATCCAAAGTGCATTATGTAAAAGAAAGGCTTCTTGACTTCTTTTGTTGACTTCAGTGTTTTGTTTTGTTGCTTTTTTAATGAAGTCAGAGTGAAATGTTTGCATTAATAAATTAATATTTGCAAGTATGTGGCAAATTGGCTGTCAATTAGTCTAATTGAAGCAAACGTGATTAGCATCCTATGTGGCTTGAATTTGCAAAGAAATGTCTCCACTTAAGAAGAAAACCACTAGCTACATCAGAAAAAAATGTGAAATATACAAACAAATTAATAAAGAACCAGTACACTATGGAAGTTAGTTCGTACATACATAGTTAGTTGATGGTATCTACTAGTAAAATATTAATCAGATATTATATTCCCTTTGAAGACAATTCCTATGTGTTGCACCTGAAGCCTCACTTTCATAACTATCTTTACTGACATGGGCATATCTGCCTCCTGATTATCTCCTTAATAATTCTTCCCTAGAAGAAAAGGAAAAGACAAGTTTCTACATCTCAAGAGCCTTAAATCTACAGGTAAACAGGACCGGACTTTTAACATTTGCTGTAGCTGGACAGTGCCTTAGAGTCTGCACGGGATCAGAAGGGGGTGGAAGTTTTGGTTGTGAAAGCCAACCCTATTCATTTCATTTTACAAAAAAACAGGCTTTCTGTTTTCAGCACACAACAACAAAAGAATTCCACAAACAGTGATGAAATCAGAGGCACGAAGGAGCATCTTTCCTGATCTCTGAGAATCACAGAATCAGAGAATTAACATTCTGTGGGATTGGAAGGGATCTCAAAAGATCCCGTCCAATCCCCCTGCCACAGCAGGATCCCCAAATGCAGGCACACAGGTTGGTTTTAAGTGCCTCCAGAGAAGGAGACTCTACAACAACCCTGGGCAGCTAGTTGCAGGACTCTGTCACCCTCACCCTGAAGAAGTTTCTTCTCACATTTATGTGGAACCTCCTCTGTTCCAGCTGACACCCATTGCCCCTTGTCCTATCGTTGGATACCACTAAGAAGAGCCTGGCTCCTTCCTCCTGAGACTTGCCCTTTCCATATTTCTAAACATTAATAAGTTCACCCCTCAATCTCCTTTCTTCCAAGCTAAAGAGACCCAGCTCCCTTAGCCTTTCCTCATAAAGCAGATGCTCCACTCCCTTCATCATCAGGCTGTGGTGCACAAAAATCTATCGTTTGCCCATTATTGAAGTCCACAGTAGATTTACAAAAGCAGAATAAGCCCAGGTTTTGTAAAAATTATACTACAAAGGAAAATTCCGTAGTGCATACGGATGTCAAAGACTTACGGGAAAATGTGTGGCTAATCCCATAAAGCACGCACTATGTAATTCCACAGTGTGGGAAAAAATACTCGTGGGTTCTGTGGGTTTTTTACGCTATTTCATTACTCTCATATCTGGGGTTGTAAATGCATTTATGAAACATTCACTACAAAACTACATTTTATATTTGCAGCAGCCTACTTATCCATACATTAGACCTTTATAGTCCCCAGGACTATTTTATTCTCTCTTCAAAATCTTGCTAACAAAATACAGATTTTATTTTACAAGCAGTGAGCCAATTCAGGTTGACAGAGGAAGAGTCCCTCAGCATTACACCAGATCCAGATAAATTTACATGGTTACTGATACACTGACAAAGTCTCCATCTTTTTATTTACAAAATCCTTCTGCTACTGTGGGAGATGCTCTTGGAGTTCCTCCCTGGTGCAAGAGCCTTTCTATCAAAGAGTGGTTGGGATGTAAGGAAGATAGAAAAGATAAAGGAATTAAACATTTGCACTGAGAAATGCCATTGGGAGAGGATATTTTCTGTACTCAGCCTAAGAATTAACTGTCCAGAGCATGACTGCTGAAAAGAAGAGAAGAGAATAGAGAGCACAAAAGCTTTGCTAAGAACAGAAACAGGGTTTTGGGAGATGTCAATCAGTTGTGGAAGCTGGGAGAGTAACAAGATACAGTAGTATAGTATCTGTGAAAAAATCAACTCCTGACAATTAACAAGCAGTTAATTAAACAGATCTCATGGCAAGAAGGGTTAAGTGTAGGTAACTGCACTTTGGAGGTAAATACCACAAATTCAGAACATCTGCCATGGAAGTTTATGCCTCAGAATGGCATAATGCAGTGTTACAGGGTCACTGTTTAAGCTGGTAGCAGAATCCTCAAGTCAGATTGAAAGGGACTGAATTAAATTGAATAGGAATTTAACTGAAAGATGCATCAAAAGCAGACAGATCCCTCACAGCTAAGACTCCTTTTACCTGTAAGACCCTGTTAGAATCTCTGATATAATGATATGTTTGTGCACCACCAAGCATGGAGATATACTTCTGAAAATATGAATACAACATACATATAGTATATATATATCTATAAATAATCTCCATAAAAATGAATTTGTTATACCCACCATGGCCAAAGGCTGATATCCTTGCTGAAACAGGAAGGTTGAATGAAAAGACACCAACTACCCTCATGTTTCTGCTAAACCTGATGATCGTCAAAAGGCTGTCTATAACCAATGATCCAAAGAAACCTAACCATTCCAATAATAATGTTTCTGAAGAGTAAACACAAGGGTCAGATATGGAAAACTGCTGGAGTTCAGGAGATTGAGTGACTGTGAAGTAAAATATGAGAAATTCAAGCTGAAAAACATGGAATGGTAGAATCATTAGGGATTTGAAGGGACCTCAAAAGGTCATCTAGTCCAATCCCCCTGCCACAGCAGGACCACTCTTACATTTGTGTATTTGAGGATGGATCTGTCTGGAACACTTCAGCATGAAAAAACCACTGGGCATAGTAAGGAAGGTCAGTGTCCCAGAAAGAGTATTTGTTCAGTATTCCCAGAAATGCAACAACAGCAATGTAAAATCAGCCAGGGCTCTTCAAGTATCAAGTGGGCATCATATACAGGATAAGTATGCTGCGATATATCTTTAATATACTATTCTCAAGTCCTCTTCTGGTTCGATTACTGTGCCAGGTGTTCTGAGGACTAATAAAGTGACGTTTGTGTAAATGATCTTTGACATAAAGCCTTATCATTTCTGTTCATCTTCTAGGAGGTCTGTAAGGATGGGCTCTCTGTTACAGAAAGAAAAGAAAAAGTCTACAAGTATGTGACAGCTTTTGACACAAGGCTGGAGATGAGATTCAGGCAGACTTGGTGTAGAAATAAACACCTCCCCACAGATCATCACAGTTGTTCTCTTCCTGAGAAAGCAACACTTTGCTTTGATTTCTCATGAATATTCATAGCAACTTCACAGTACCGCTTCAGACAAGTAACATCTCTAATGCTTAGTGTTTCCTTTAATGATTGAGCCTCATCATTGCCAAGATAAATGATGGTAGCTATTCTAAACACAGCACTGGCAGTTGTGGATAACCCCTACTAGGAAGTTTTAGGTTAGGGGCAGGGCAGTGGGGAAGGTGGCACAAAAGGATAGAAATCAGGACCATAACCAACAGACACTGTTGGGTCCTGGTCAGATCCCCTGGGCACCCTATCTGAAGTTCTTCACAGCAATCACATCCAACAAGTGGGAGAGCCAAAAAGTCAACTTTAGTTTGTGCTCATGAGGGTGAGGAGAATGTGCTGCGTTCCACAAGCACAGAAACAAATACTTTTTGCCACCAAAGACTACTGGCCTTCCAGACTAGTCAGCTGTTGCCAGTCTTGGAGGAATTCTTCCCCTGTGCTGTGGTAGGGCAGGCTAGGGAAAGCTGCTAGTTTATATCTGAATTAGTACCCAGGACACAAGAGGTTGCTTCATGCAGATATGTCCTGTACAAGCACATCTGCCAAGGGAAAAGCCTGTGCGCCTTCCAAGGTGATGCAGGTCTGGAGGTGTGTAACACCACAAGGGAGCAAAGCGAAACACCAGCATCCCAGGATTTGTACTGGCACTCTGTGATAACTGAACACCAAGGAAACCTGAATCAAGTATCAGCCAAGCAGAAAACATTGTCCTGCCAAGCATGATCCCAAAAGAGATTTTGCTATATTCAGGAGAATAATAGTGACTAAAACCCAGGCTGTGCTGCCTAATGCTTTTTGGAGATCACATAAGGTGCTTGGTACATTTAAAGATGAAGATGCAAAATGCCTATTAAGACTAGGATGAAGGAAATCCTGTCATCCAGGAGATGCTGCTTTTGCCACCCCACAACTCCAACACACAGAAGCATTGCTATTATATTGCACATCATGGCTTTGGCAAGGCAGACAACTGTTTTTCCTATTTCTGCCATTGAAAAGAATTTTTGCTAGTTTAGTCCTAAAGGCAAAAGTTATTATTCAATTATTAGCCCCAAACATCTTGTAGTACTGACTGAAAGTGGATTGTGAGCTAGCACTGAGTGTTGAGGAGCATGCCGGTTATTATGGGTAGTGGCTGCACAAGCCTTCCTCATCAGAGAGCCTTCCCTGAAAACCTATTTGGCTCTGACACAGCATAAATCTTTCCAAAAGGGTATTTGCCAGCTTCTCTTCCAAAAAACTTCTAAGTCTTAAGCAGACAAAGATGAAACAACACGCCAATGTCTGGCCTTGGCTAAGACAAGAATGTCTGCCTGCAGAACCCTATCCTTATTTAAAGGATAAACCTGTCTGCGATATAATAAATCTTAGTAGCCTGAAACTGGCTTAATAACTAAGCACAAGGAAAGCCATCAATGGACTGAACCTGGTTCTTACGCAATAAGCAAGGATCAGCACTTCTGCACAGGAAGGTACAGCTGCATGCCAGGTTAATACTGCTCTTCAAAGAAATCTGGCTGTACCCATCAGGAACACTTACACATCAAAATGAACTCATACTGAACTATGTTTTGAGGGACAACACTAGACACCAAAAGACTGCAATGTCCCCCGTGACACTACCCAAAGCTGGTACCATATGATTTATCATGACCATGGAGGAATTTTCATACCTCCTGCTTACCTATGTGTGGACTTTCATCGTAAAGGATCATCCTAACTACAATTGCTTGGCATCACTAAAACTATCACTTGAATAAGTCCAATTCAGGCAGTTCAAATCACTTTGCATGACTAACATTTCTACCACTTTTTGAGTCCTATGCAGATAAAATGTTTTATTCTGCTAACAAAAGGAACAAATAGAGGATGGGATTACAAAAAATTAATATAATTATAATAATAAAATTTTATCTTTTCCTTTTTTTTCTTTTCTTNAAAAGAATATAATTATAATAATAAAACTGAGATTGCTAAGAATATTTTTATTTTCTATTTTATCTTCTCCATTTTTCTTATTTCTTTTCTTTTCCTTTTCTGTTCTTTCAAAGTGCTTTTGGTAACAGTCTCTTTTCAGCCACGCAGATCTTCCATTTTTCTGTGAATAAGTCCACAGACACAGCCATTTATTTGGCCTGAGCTGCCAAGAGAATCATAGATTCATTAGGGATCAGAAGGGACCTTGAAAGACCATCCAGTCCAATCCCCCTGCCACAGCAGGATCACCTAGACCAAGTCGCACAGGAACACATCCAGGCCGGTCTGGAATGTCTCTAGAGAAGGAGACTCCACACCCCTTCTGGGCAGCCTGTTCCAATGCTGTTTGAATGCAATTAAACTTGAAAATATTCATGTTCTGATTCTTACCAAAGAGGTAAAATGAATTAATTTGTCTCACCAGATGTAGAACTACACGATGAAAAGAAATAGCAGAAGTTTCCTGATGAATAACAGAAGGTGGAGGGAAGAAAAAGAAGAATTTAAAATTGTAAGTTAATTTTGCTGGACCCACAACATGACCTGTACGTGTGTGCAGGCATACGTAACAGATTCAGTCAGATGGGGAGAGGCTCCTGCTATGCCCTTGAAGTCATAGCTCCAGATTCGTGTTCTGGAAAAGAACATATTCATCAGTTGGATAACTTCTGCATTGAGTACTGGGGGGAAAACCTAGCCAGCAAATCTGCAGCAGATGATTTCTGATTGAATCTTTGGAAGCTGTCATCTCCATCAGGAGCAAAATGTTGTCCATGCAGTCTCATGTCTCAAATGTCTCAGCGAACCAGTCTGTTGAGACTGTTCATTACAGAGCTGTGATCAGGAATGGGGCAAAAGCAGCTTTCACAGTAATTGTCCTTCTGAGGACTTGTTGAGACCACAGGCAGATGTTGATCTGCTGTAGCAACCCAAGAAGAATGTTTGTGGATTTTTGTGCCTGGGAGAAGCACCCCCACAGCTACATCTGCTAGATTTTTCAGCAAGAGCTCCAAATACGACTCTCTGTATCCAAGCAGTATTTCCCACATAAAAATTAAACAAAATCTTGGAACAAGTCTTTGCAGTCAATTCAAGTCCATGGGAATTTCTATTCTTCATTTAAACAAGACTTAACCAATTACAGTGGCGTCTCCAAAAATATTAGAGAACTCAAGCTGATGTGTATTAGCACTATGAAAAATGATTATCTCATTAATTCCAGGCCCTGTATTCATTTCGAACCCATCACGCAGCCCTAGTTTTGCAAACAGATGCACTAATGCAGATCTGAACACCACAGGGATTGGCAATTCCTTTTACATCCACAGAACAGAGAAGAACAGGAAGGAAATTGGTAGAAACTACAAAACAATGCTAAGTCCACAGTGAAGATGAAGATAAGTGACAGAACAGAGACACATACAATTCAATATAAAGCAAATTTTGCTAATGACTGTAGTTAATGTGATTGTTCTTAATAAAATAATTTAAAATATCAATAACAGAGTGAATTAAATTAATGCAATCAAATGCTACCACCAAGATTTTTAGAGCTCTTAGATATCTTAAGTATGAAAACACCTCTACAATACAACAGAAAAAAAATTCCCAAACCATCATCAGCTTAAAATTGGTTGAAGGTAGGAAAAAAAACCCCAAACAATTACACTTTGCATCTTGGATAAGAGAGTCTTCTAAAAGTAGAATGGGCACAATGGGTAGTGAACAAAAAAAGAGAACCAAATCAAAAAACAGAGCCCAAACCCTATTTTATTGCCTTTTTGGTTTGTTTGGGTTTTTTTTCTGTATAGATTGAGTTTTATATTCTAGTAAATAAATGATTAGGACACCAGGTCAAAGGAAAAATACTGTGTATACACAACCAAATCTTACAACATCTGCCTTGATGCAGTCTCTATGAGGAATTTGTCAATTTGACATGCAACCCAAACAGTTGTGATCAAATTTGTGATTAGAATGGTCCTGAACTCTACAGTCACAGAATCACTGAATGTATTGGGTTGGAAGGGACCTCCAAAGGTCATCTACTCCAACCCCCCTGCAGGGACATCACTCACTAGAACAGATTGCTTAGAGCCCCATTAAGCCTGACCTTGAATATTTCTAGGGATCAGGCTTCAAACACCTCTCCAGGCAATCTGTTCCAGGGATCTACAACTCTCAGATTAAAGAACTTTTTCCTAATTTTCTCTAATCTAAATCTCCCCTTTTCCAGTTTAAAACCAACCCCCCTCATCAAAGAGCTTGAGATCCATTCAGAGCTTTTCTTTGATGCCCATCTCTCCTTGAAAGAACTTTTTTAAACTCTTATGTTCAGTCTTTGGTTTCGGAGTTGAGGTTTTAGAAGCCCTCATTGCACTCCTCAGTGCTGCGCTTTATGAGCTGATCTCTGGACACTTCTTCTGTGGTGTCTGACTTCCTGCTGTTTTGCAGTCTGTTCACATGAGGATGTGTAAGTGGATGAACACCCACTTCAGAAGATAACAGCATTAAGCAAATTGAAAAGCTGATTGAGAAATAATGCTGTAATGCCAAAGACTAATTCAGTGTGATGAGTTTAGGTCCTTTCAAATTTGTTTTTTTTTTTCTTAATCACAGAAAAGGACAGCAATTTACTTCCAGTAAGTCATGCTACTTCGTTGGTTTCAAGAACTAACATACCTATGATATCTGACAGAGGATGTGAGAAGCAGGTATCACTTTAACGCATTGTTAATTTCATCCCAGTATCAAAGAAACATTTTCAAGGTTTATGTTGGTCTGCTTTGCCAGAGACAAGGAAGCAATTCATGTTTCTTCTTCTATTGCACTGTTTGTTTTTTTGCTTCCAACGTAAAAGTGCATCAGCAGAAGTTTCAAAAATAAATGTATTTATTTTTATATACTTGTATTTAAAAAATATTTTGTCTGTTATATATGTACATATATGAGTATTACATGATCTAATTATAAAATTATAGATACAATTCTGTGAATATATAAAATACATAGTAGATATAATATTTTAAATTACACATATATAATATCAATTTGCCAAAAAGTAATTCTGAAGGCTCCTGCAGCAGCAGTTCACCAAGACAGACTCTATTGTTTGGCTAAATCACTGTCAAATACTCACTGTGAAGATACTGAGCGATGTTTATCACCGACTCATCTGTTAACTTCCCAGCTTTTGTCATCTTGGTACACTTCAGCTGACTTGAAAGGTCTCTTGATTCAACCCAACAGATGGTGTCCTCTTTGTACCTATAGTCTAGAGTCAGAATTGCAGACCCTTTTACAGGAACTTGGGCATACATTTGGCTTCCGTTAAGGTATAACACCTCTATTGTTTCGGAGCTTGTAATCAGAAGAAGAGGAGGTCTATCAGCAGGCTCTAAAAACAAAGAGAATTGAAAGAGTTAAGAGTGTGCACACTACATTTATCTTTTCTTTAATGTGATTTTTAATATTCTTACCTGTGTGTTTTAAGATATAGAAAACATATTTGTTTCATGTGTTATTTTCATAACTATCACAGATTCCAAATCACCAGTCTATTTGGTGCTGCAGTTTGAATGGCTCACATTACTAAAGGAAAATTGATTACCCTAGCCCCACAGCTCCTGGTTAATTCCAAGTAACATTATTGCACCATTTTTCCTGCCTAAGTCATAAAATGAAATACATCTTACGCAAATTATTGCTAGCCAGATTAGTGGCATTTCTAAAAGAATGAAGGCGAGGAAAATCTGCACAATTTATAGCTACACACGTAATGGTAAAGTACTTTTCACATTACAGCCTGTGAAACGTGAAACAAGTTGAAGCGTGGATGCTATGGAAAAAAATTAGCAAAAACCCAGTGTGAAACCGGGCTACAATATACAGTCATAAAACAGGTTTGGCTGGGAGAAACCTTCAACATCATCCAGTACAACCTTTTCCTAGCTCTACTGTCACCACTAAACCATGTCCCCCCTGCACGGTATCTACCCTTGTCTTAAACACCTCCAGGGATGATAACTCAACCACCTCCCTAGGCAGGCTGTTCCAATGCCTGACAACCCTTCCAGTAAAGAAATCCTTCATCACATCCAACTTGGACTTCCCCTAGCACAGCTTAGGGCTATTTCCCCTCTTCCGATCACTGGCCCTTAGGGAGAACAGACCAACCCCCACCTGTCTACAACCTCCTTTCAACTAATTGTAGAGAATAAGGTGTCCCCTTAATTTCCTCTTCTCCAGGCTGAAGAGCCACAGATCCCTCAGCTATACCTCGTATGACACATGTTCCAAATCCTTTCCTAGCTTGGTAGCCCGAACATCATACAGATGATGGGACTCCTGCCATTCATCATACAAGAGAAAGCATCACAAAATGGACTTCCCTGAGATCAAAAAAGGAACAGTGATGTGTAGTTTCCATGTGTTTACATTAATGTCCCCCAAAAAAGGAAACACAACATAAAGAAGCAATTCATATTAAGATGCTGCAAGCAACCTGACACATTGCCACATTAACTTGAATCATATGCCTAGAAATCCTGCTAGGAACTGATAAATATACTGGAGTACCGTATGAAATATTAAGGCCCTGCTAATAACCCAACAGTGAAGGGTATGTATCTAAAACTACAAAATCATAGAATCATAGAATCCTTCAGGTCAGAATCTTGAGACACATCAAGTCTAGACAATAGCCCCTAATTCAAGTTACAACTTGTAAAAGTTGCGTGACCTACACAGAGGAACAAAGAAATCTCCAGACAAAATACTTTCAGCGTTATGATGAGTTTTATTTGATTTTTGTATTATTAGGCAAAAAAAGTAGCTGTTCTTGTTTTAGGTCTATCTTTAATTTCATTAATGCTTTGAACATCCAAGGTTGGTTTGAAATTAGTCACCATTAAAAATTAGTCAATTGCTAATGAATACTGGTCTCTGAGTGATGTATCAAAAAATCATAGAAACATTAGGGATTGGAAGGGACCTCGAAAGATCATTTAGTCCAATCCCCCTGACATGGCAGGATCACCAAGATCAAGTTACACAGGAACACATCCAGGTGGGTCTTGAATGTCTCCAGAGAAGGACACTCCACAATGTCCCTGGGCAGCCTGTTCCAATGCTCCAGTACCCTCCCTGTGAAGAAGGTCCTTCTGGTATTTATATGGAACCTCCTCTGTTCCAGCTTGCACCCATTGCCCTTTGTCCTATCACCAGATGACCTTGAGGAGAGCCTGGCTCCATCCTCCTGACACCCACCCCTGACATATTTATAGACATTCATGAAGTCACCCCTCAGCCTCTTCTCCAAGCTGAAGATGCTGTCAACTGGACAAATTTTTGGATGTTATATATAAAAAATACCCAAAGCCACAGAAACTCACAGTGCAATAGCAAGCACATGCAGGAAATATTAGTGTTGCCAAGTCAAGAGCTCCCACCTCAATGCAATCTGCCTGTCCTCAAAGGAACAAATGGACGTTTCAACGCTGTACTGACGTGTAGTACATTAAATCAACATTCTACCCAAAGAAGTTTTCAGATTTTTACTAAGCAATTTCAGCTGTCTAAAGGGATGAAAGCAATGCATAAATAAAAGGATTTAACAAATAATGCTTCATTAGCAAGTCTAAGTAAAGAGAAAAAAACCCCTTCATTGAATACTGTGCTCAGTGGTTTTTCTTAAACCCACAGAAGTAGGCGGTACATTCTCTTCTTTAGGACTATCTGCTTTTATTTAAACATCTACTTTATTTTATTTAAACATCTATTTCATTATTCTTTTTGTAATGCAAAAAGCTTCTTTCCAGAAAGGATCAGCGGGTTTTCTTTTTGAAGTGGATTTAATTTACTCTTTCCCTATTGTTTCTCTTTCCATAAAGTATTAGTCTACCTTGCAACACACTTCTCTTCCCAGTAAATTACACATTAACATCTGTACAGCCAAACTTCTGTAACCTTACTTTCCAGACTGGAGTAAAAGGTGTGTTTTCAGCTGCATCCTACTACATTTGCGGATACAGAATCATAGAATCATAGAATCATTAGGAAGAGACCTCAAAAGATCATCTAGTCCAATCTATCAGCTTTGTACTCAGGTTCTTCCTTCCCAAAGAACTATAAATGCCACTGCCTAATTCTGGATTCAATCACTCCTTTCCCAACAATTATTATATTTTTCATTATTTATATTTAATATTATTAATATTATTTTTTTGCTATTGTACTTTGTGTTAAGGTAGACATTTGCAGTGTTTGCAGTATATAAAGTCTGGAAGAGAAGGGAGCTCCACGGGACCTGTTTGCAGTCACAAAGTCATGACGGACATTTGAGTGTCTGAGGTTACTAGAGTGAACCACATCCTTTCTTGCACTGTTTGATCTGACCTATTGAAAACAGTAACAAGGATTTAATACCTCACTAAACTCTGCAGCAAGGTTGTATTTCAGTATTAATGTCTAAGACATAAGGGAATTCTGAAAAAGAACTAGTGCCAAACCTTCTGAGCAACAGTTGTAATCAAACCTGGCTGTGGACATAGGAATCGTAAAGGTCTTGTGGAACTGCGAAGAGGTTCTGATCAGCAGGAACATTAAACATACAACAGTGTTCTGGCAGAACTTATCCAGAAACTAGATTATCGAGCTTGAAATGACATTTTTCAAGCAGCCCATACAGGAAATAATTCAATGGATTAAATCAGTTAATCGTGTTTTTTCACAGCAGGGTAGGTAGACTGAATATTTCACTGTTGATCAGATAAAGGTTGGTTTTATAATTACTCATCAAAACTAGAGTACAATAATTTATATAATAAAACTACTGAAAAATATTAAAAGTTCCTACAAAAACATTGAAAAGAAATATTAAACTACTCTATTGTGCCATACAGGTGGGAAACAAAACAAACCAAGATTAAAACCCCCTATGTTTTCTCCCTCAAAAACCGCTTCCCGAAAACAGAATCTACTCAGCTTAAAGGTTAAGTGGACAGGTCTAGGATAAGTTACAAGAAGCTGACAGCAGCTTTTCAAATAACTGGACCTCATGTGCGTTATTTTTTAACAAGTTTTCTTTTTTTTTTTTTAATTTATTTTTTCATTCTGCAGGAAAGATAAGAAGTGAATAGCTCTCTAATCCAGGAAAGTTTTATGATTCATCCCTCTTGACTAAAATGAAAGCATCTTCCTTTGAATTATGTTTAAGATAGAGCAGTGGAAAAGATGAAAGTCTTGCATTTCCCCCCTCCCTCATCTTCTGTAAAATACAGATCAATAAGTGATGTCACAACAAATCAGAAACTAAGGCATTTTGCTCTGCCGACAGTCCTACTTCTCCTCTGCAAGAAAAGCTTCAGAAATGCCTGCAAGGGGATTTTTTTTCCAATATAACGATATAAAAAGGATAAATCCCAGAATTCAGGATTTACAGCAGCTTACAAACCCTTTTCCTGAGGTTTGCATAGTAAATTGTAAGTAGTTTGCTCTTACAAAGTGATGTATTACTTCAAACTCTGAAAAATATTTAGCAGTGTTGAATAAATTGCAGTCAAATTTCATTGGGAAATGACTTTTTCAATGTTTCCCCACAATACATCCTACAAACGTTCTGCTTTACTTATAAAGCCCTCAAAACTTACTTCTGTGAGATCTTTCAAGATAACCCTGTTGTGAAATCCATATAAGAGTGATGAATGTTTCCCAAACATCAGAAAAAGCCTTTTGATTTAGTCATTATCAGTTCATCCTGCTTTAGCTACGTGACAAGTATCTCTTATCACATGGCATTTCTCCCTAGATAGGCTATGCAGATATAAAATAAACCAGCCACTTGCAGAAGACAATTATGGGCTTTCTGCCTCAGCTATAGATTTCCAATGCTGTCATTTTGTTTCCTTTAATATTCTTTCCATCAAATGCAGGCCTCGTGACATAGGCACATAAACTTGGTAAACAAAGTTCTAAAACTCCGCTCAGCAAAGCTCTATTTTGTTCCATTTTCACCTCAGAAGAAGTCATTAACTGCTTCTTTATTCATAAAAGGAAGTGTGGGTAAAAAGTCTGGAAGAAACCATGGTGTGACCCCAGCTGTTTTGATACCTATTTTAGTATCCTTCCCAAAGGTGCAGCTAAAAGTTTCCAGCTCCAAAGATATTTAAATGAACTTAGGAAGAAAATGCAGAATTTAATGAGGGCTAAATCTTAGCACTGTCACAGTCAGGCATTTGGCTGCCTCAAGGGCAGGAGAAAAGTAGCTACTGCAACTCATCTGCAAATTGTACCATGATGCATGCGGAGAGATGGTTGTGTGCGGTTAGGCTTTGAGGTGCAGGAGCAACTGGGGATCTCCAGTGGCCACCACACTTATCCCTTGCACTGGAACAAGGCTCTTCCAGACCTGTACTCTCAAATCCATCATCTTCTGTAACTGGGACCTCAAACGCACTGCCCCCTCTTCTCTTTGCAGAAATACTCAGAAATATCCCACTCAATTTACAAAGACAACTAAGCCGTGGCGAAGGGATGATGGTTTGGTGTTGTGTATCATGCTGGATCTAGGATCTCAATGTGACAGAAATTCATATTCTCAGTAGATCTGCTGTTACTAACCGTGAAAGTTTTATGTAACGTCTGATCCAACCTAACCTAACCTAACCTAACCTAACCTAACCTAACCTAACCTAACCTAACCTAACCTAACCTAACCTAACCTAACCCAATCCTCTGCTGCTCCTTCCTATTTTCCGTAGCTTTCACACAACAAACAGAATATTCCTTAGCTTATTTCTTTGTCTATTTGACAACTACTTTTGTTAATGTAGATGAAACAGATAGCTTGCTATTTCCATTCACATCTCCTTTAGTCTTTTATCCTTCAATTCTGCTCTATGATCCACAGGTCCCTGATGCCCATCACTGGATCTCATAGCCCAGACAAAGTCTTTCCAGTGTTGAGACAGTGGCAAAATTACTTCCTGTTTCTTGGAAGTAATCAATCTCCTTACACCTACAGATTGTATGATCAGTGAAATATGAATGCAGTGATAAGGGTGTAGGAAGTAACCTGCTAGTACATGGAAGTTTCACTATTTTCCATATTGTAAGCTGGGCCCAGTGAAGCAACTTCAGTTCTTTATAAGTCACTGCAGCTCTCGTGAAGCTCTGTGATAAAAACAACTTCAATACTGTGCCAAGTTTCTTATTGTCCTCTGTATCCTATGAAATCTTTGACCTGGATACCATCATTAAATGAAGGAAAAGATGTGTTTACACAATATAATGAGCAATACTTATTGCAACACCAGGAACTTGGTTTGTGTTGTCCTGTAGTGATTTCCCAGATTAATTGGTAGTGACAACTTTCTGAAAACAACCAAAAAGGTGAAAAACACTGTGAAATAAACATCATGAAGTATTAAATACAGAGGAGTAGCTCTTCTCTGTTAGCCTGGTTCATTTAATCATGACCACCAAGATACAGGCAGCTCACTACCACGCTCAGTTGTCACACAGTCTACTGGATCTAAGAGGGGAAGCTCAAAGGCTCATCTCCAGCCCGGTACTGGCACCATGAGGATTTCCTGATCTAGAATTGCGTTATTGATTCTCATGCAGTGGAGGGAAAAGTGTATTACATTTTTTTTTGCTTTTTATGGACTTTCTTATCTCACAGTTCTTTGCGGAGGATTTTTAAAGAATTGCTTGGCTGTGTTGTGTGGATCAATACAAAACGTGGTACAAGCAGTGAAAACCTGTAACTCTTACTGGTGCTCAGTCAGAACATCTTTAGCAATGCTCTTCACATGAGGAAGCTTCAAAAACACCAGCAGACCTTCCTATTTTCTGATGGCAAAATAACTACAAAAAGAAGAACTGAGAAATGTACGTTACACACATGCAGGCTCAGACTCGTGTGTTGAACCCTTGTGGATGGTGAACAATTGATTAAGAAACTTCTGTGATTCTTTAATATACAAACACTGTTAATGCAGTGTGCTGAGTATGAAAATACTGCATACAACATCGCTCCATTACACAGAATTCACTAATTTCCTCAGATACCAAATTCACTCTTCCTAATGAAAGCATTCCCTGAACAACAAAAAGCCTCGTGTGAATATGTACATCATGAAATTCACCTCTTGGGATATTACAAGGACAAAGCAATCATTATCCTAAGGGTACAATTACCTCACAATCATTTCCTCTGTCTTCTTACTATCTCCCCTGTCTTCTCAGAGTAAACAGCCTATTTTGCTCGTGTGAGAAATATCCTTGATTTATTTATGAGCAGGGAAACTGGGAACTATTATTATCTTGGCTGGATTGAGTATTTCATGTAAATTAATAATAATCATATAATAAGTTCTATTACTTATTATTTCCTGTGGAGTTTTGTCAGAATATGTGCAAAGCTTTATTATAGTTTTCTAGGTTCTTTGTAGTAGAGTGAACGAAATCCCATCACTTCTGTGTTCCTATGGATCCTTTAGATAGGACCCAACCACAAAATGTTAAGGTAAAAAGATGCTAAAACTTACCATTTTTTGCCTTGCAGGATTTATTATCAGGCTGAAGTACATAACCGTCCACACAGCTGCATGTGTATGATCCATCTGTATTTACACACATCTGGCTACAGCTTCCATACAGATTGCATTCATTCAAATCTAAAGGGATATTAATGAGATCTTGATTAAGGAGTTCAAAAAACCCAAGAAATTATATTTAAAAAAAAATTAGAGAGAAAATAATGTAATACATTAAGTTATTACAGTAAGATACTTGCTGTTTTCCCTTTCTCAAGCCATGCCCTTATCGTGGAAGATGTCTGCTGCAATTACTCCAGTAAACAAACAGCCCAATAGTTTTCAAGTTTAATGGTTATTGTCTTTGAAAGATAAAAACCTTCTTTATCTATTTTTTTTGACTACTATCCGCTGTCTACATCATTTTAGGGAGGTATTTGGGTTCCTGGGAATACCACAGACCACTAGATATCAGGGTTGATGTATGAAGCAACATTTCGAGAGAGGAAATAATTGATTATCCTTCTCAACCTATTTATGCTGGTTCATTCCTAAATGAACTGTCACAATTTCTCCATTACATCAGAACCTATATAATCCTTTCATAAATACAAAGAACAATTTTCTCAACTAGGGTATATAGACATAACCATAAAATCAAGGAATGCTGTTTAATAGTGGTTGAGGGTTTAAGCAATAAATTGGCACTTTAAGAAACTGGTGTTGAAATTATCCTCTCAGATACATTTTTAATCACAAAACATGGCAACCATAGGTGAAAAGAACATAATAAATTATATTTATGAAGAATCTGACTTAGTAGAGACAGGAGAAATTGGTAGTGAGCACATACAGAAGGCAACAGAACTCGGTATGATTATAAAAGGAGAAAAAAATAAAACAAGAAACAAATACCTGGACAGAGAATTAAAAAGTCATACATTTCAAAAATGGAGAAGAACACCAATTTCAACCTACAATTCATTATGTTGCAATAACTTTCCCAGCTAAGCTGCATGACCTGGGAGTGTTCATTTATCAAATTCTAATCTAAGTGTGACTTTGTGGGCTTGAAGAGAAACAGTGCAACAGGGTCTCCTGGTAGTGAGGTCTAGAGAGTGGCTCACATAAATAAGCTGTAAGTGTGTCTAAGCATCAGGAAACACTACCTACCTCCTCCCATTGGGCTGAGGCTGCTTTCCTTCCACTGCTTTAAGAATATTTACTGCTGGAGAACCAGAGAGTCAGCAGAGATGCTGACTAGAATCAGAGAATCATAGCATGTATTGGGTTAGAAGGGATGCATGATGGTCACCTAGTCCACAACCCCTGCAACAAGCAGGGACATCTCTAACTAGAACAGATTGCTCAGAGTCCCATCTGTCCTGACCTTGAATGTCTCCAGGAATGGGGCCTCCATCACCTCTCTAGGCAACCTGTTCCAGTGATTCTCCACACTTTAAGATTTTTTACTTGATACCAGCCTAAGTCTACCCTTTTCCAAATCAAAACCATGACCCCGCATTCTTATTATTCCAGGAACCTTGTGAACAGTTCTTCCCAGCTGTCTTATAATACTCTTCTAGGTATTGGAAGGTCATGATGAGGTTTTCCTGGATTATTCTCTTCAGGCCAATCAACCCCAACTTTTTCAGTCTGTCCTCGTAAGAGAGGTTCTCCAGCCCTCTGAGCAATTTTGTACCCCTCATCTAGCCTCACTCCAACAAGGCTACACCCTTCTTATTTTGAAGGCTCTATCATAGAAGGATGGGTGTTAAAAAGTGGCCAGCATTGGCCCGAGCATGCAGCCCACCAAGCTGCCTCGGTGATCCCAGCAGCCATCATGGAATCATTACACTACATAGATGTTATTAATATAATAATATTAATATCCTTGGATTACTTGTTTACCTGAACAGCTTCTTCCATCCCTGCTTGTTTCATATCCATCGCCACAGTAACACCTGGTGCCATTCCTGGTAATGGCGCATTTGTATTGGCAATTCATCTGCTGGCATTTGGGTAGCAATTCTGTAAATGATATTAGTGAGAGCAAAATGTTATTAAATATTGTTATTTCTTCTAAACTGTAAACTTCAGGAACTTGTATCTGTATTGGTAAGTGCATGTCTGAGCAAGGAAACACCATCACCATCTAGATTTGCTGTTTTGGGGAATACGCTTAGGAGATACTGCAAAATGCCTCCTTTGAAAAGTGCGTTTCAGAAAGTTCTTACATAGAAATCAGCATATTATTTCTATCAGAAGTTGCTCACAGGTCTCTGATGGAGGTCTTCTGTTGCTCTAGGTTTTGCACATCAGTCATTTTCAGTCAAAGAAATGGCTTGAAAAAAAACCCAACCGACCAAAGCTCAAACCGTTAGATTACAGTCATGAAAACCAGCCAAGGTTATGAGAAAGGTTTCAATATCTGTGCCTTCCCCATTCCTCATATCCATTGATTTTCTATCTTTTTAAAGCTTGTTTTGATTTACTGATACACATATAACCTTCAGAGCAATCAATGTGAATACATTCCAGCTCAATAATTTAACGGTGGATGCGTAATGTTGGATAAATAGTGGACATAGTGTATGCCATTACTGCTGAAGTCCTTCATAGCATCTATTGCTTACCATCAGCTCGAGTCATCGTGCTAACAACCAGTGGAAATATTGTAGGAATATACATCGTAATGATTTCCAGCATGGATCAGCATAAAAATGCACTACAAATCCTTCAAACACTTCCCAAGCCAAGCTGTATGGCGTGTATCAACAGTATTTTAATGAGCAATAACAGGTTTTCCTTGGGGAAAACAAGAAAAGGGTGCAGGAGAGCAGCTTCAAGTGTTGATCTGAAGATAATTTTCAAACCTGTAGGCAAATGGATCAGCAAATACCCTTGAGATGGATAGGGAAAGATCCTCTTAAAGAGTTGGCTTTAAGTAACTGGATATGTCCTAACAAAGCCAAGACATCTGTAATTTAATATGGGAGCAGTTTTCATTCTCATGATCATCATTCATCCAACTCCACTTGGAGATGGAACAAAAATTAATATTAAGAAGAATCTGTACCAGCCTCTGAGCCCTAGGGCTTCCATTCTGGAATCTCTGCCGGTGTCAAAATTAAGCTGAAATTGTGTGAGCACAGGGAATGTGGCTGGCACCCAAACTTGCCATGAACTACAATGTGACTGTTCTAAAACCAAGGAGCTTTCACACAATTACATCAGGGCATTTCCTAGAACTCTGTAATCCACACAATCTGACTAGAGGTTGATAAACCATCCACTGTGTGAATCTGCCCATTTTCCAAGTGGTTGGTAGGTTAGTTCCCTGCCTTTTATGTTCTTTGGAATCAGGAGATAATTTATTATTTTTTTTGGCTGTAGTTCACTTGGTTGGTTTCTTGTCCTTAGTCCAGTCCTTAAATCTACCACATTTGTCCAAAAAGTCATCCCACACAGAACGCAAGCCAGAAAACTCCCCTAAAGGCAAGCTGAAATATGACTGTACACCGAGGTGTGGAGCTGGAACCAAGGCTGGGTGGGAAGTATCTGTTTATTCAATATTTCTCTCTCAACAAAATCGACCTATACATTTCATTTTCTAAGCACACATGGATCAACTATCCTTTACAACCTATCATTTTCTTCTTCAAATATTTGCCTGATGCTATAGAGCCAGGAGCTTTTAGAGGATTGGAACAATTTGACTCACAAACGGGACGCGGCTTGTTTGCACTTTCCCATAATGGATGCAGACAGCCAACAGCTTAAACCTGCACACAGCCGGTAAATGCTGCTGGAGAACAGCAACAACAAATTGGCAAGTGAGCTCCATTAAGGCAAAATTAGTAAAAACAGAGTATCTGTTCATATTTTTCACAAAACCTGTTGATTTTCATTGATTTTAAATCATTGCACTATCATGTAGGAGGCTTTTAACAGCAAAACAGCTGCATTTCCCTTTTACTAAGTAAAACCAAAGTGTTGTGGAGAGACCATTTCTTCCAAAAATATCTCTTGTCACACATCTCAACCTTCATTCTTTCCTCACTTTTGTATTTTTTACACTGTCTCTCACAACTTCATTGGTGTCCTCAGTCCATCTGCTATGTTTTCCGAAAGGGCATCTCTGAGGACCTACTCAGCTTGCATCTCTGAGGACATAAACTACTTACACTTCCTCCTCTTATGCAAGTCCTTACACTCACTTCATTGTGAATTCTGTCTGATCCTACTGATCAGTTAATGAAAGTCATTTCAAATTTGTTTTCTCAAAAGACATGTTTCATGGTCCCCTGTTAATAATAGTTTCAGACAGTTAAAGCTGGACCAATGAGGAAACAAAACCAAACTATCTGCTCTTATTTTTGCCAGCAGGGAATACAAGAAACTGATCAGTTGCCTCAAGTTTTACACTAAAGATGCCTTTATGTGGAAGGTAACAGCATCCAGATTGGAACTCTTCCAACACAGCTTCCCACAAATCCATTCATGAAGCAATGTGGACCACTGTTTTGGTTTTGACTTTAAACTAATGTTTCTCTCCCACTACATTATTAGTAATTCACCTCCATTTACAACTCCAGTGAAGAACTTTCTTAGTGCCTGTGTGACCTGACACCTGATGTCCAAAGTATTTTTGCTTTATTGCTGATCTACTAAGCCTGACAGGGGAATCCATGAGTGGAAGAGATGAAAATACAACAATGTGGAGGGTAAGTGGAATGGAATGGGAATGAGATGAAAATGAATGCAATTCAATGCAATATAAAATCATTAGGGATCGGAAGGGACCTCAAAAGATCATCTAGTCCAATCCCCCTGCCACAGTAGGATCACTTAGACCAAGCTGTACAGGAACATACTCAGGCAGGTCTGGAACATCTCCAGAGAAGGTGGACATGCAAAGCCCATGGGCAGCCTATTCCAATGNCATTACTCTCACTGGGAAGAAGTTTCTTCTGATATTTATATAGAATAGAATTTAGAATAGAATAGAATAGAATAGAATAGAATAGAATAGAATAGAATAGAATAGAATAGAATAGAATACAACACAACACAACACAACACAACACAACACAAAAGATTATCAACTAGTCATCAACAAGACCATCTGGTCCAACTGCCTGACCAAATGTAAAGGCTTGTTACTAAGAGCATTGCCAGATGCTCCTGATAAAATGGAAAATAAATAATAAAATAGAAAATGCTTTTTCTAATTTATATCTGTTAATTTTAAGTAAATGTTCTTGAAACCCCGTGAAAGAAAATGCACTTTGTTTGCCTCTAGAAATGTTTGAAGTATTGAAGGAGATGCTATGGAAGCCTGCACACCTTTCTGGTTTGGTTAGAGGTGAGGAGGCAAATTGTGAACACTGGTATTTTTAATGCTCCAGGTAGGATATGTAAAGACAGAAAAGCGAGGAACACACATTTCTTTTTTCCTATCTTGCTTTCAGATCAGAGTAAAATTCTGCACCCTCTTTGGTCTGCTTTTCTGAATTGGTTTACGAAGTACAGAGGCAGCAAAGATTGAGCAACAATGAGCTTTGATCACAGCTACAGAAACCTCTGCATTCATCGAAGCACAGCATTTCTGCTGCCAAATTTAAAGGAAGAAGCTGAACTGAGGGAAAGCAAAAGGACAGAGTTTTATAGCTCGCAAGGAGACCCACAATTCAAGACTGGTAGCCACAGAGCAAGACATGAGATTTGCAGAAATACAGGGCAGCAGCAGTAGCTGTGAGTGCCTTTAGGATGATCTATTTTCCTCAAGCCCAGGGAGTACTGACAATTCATCCAGCTCTGATTTAGGTCATTTTGTTCAGTGTTTTCTTTCTTCCACATGAGACACGAAGGGCAACATTTTTTTTCTTCCCTACATCCCCCTGAACAAGACTAAAGTTGAGTTCCAGTTCTACCACAAAAGCCACCCTGATCTCGCAGGCACCCACGTCAATCTTATGCTTCCTGACTTTTTTATTCCTCTAACTTCCAGATACATAGTCCCATAGGAGAGCAGTCAATCAGGTAAAGATGCTGCTGACCTCATCTCCCCTAAAGTGATATACCTTGACAATGACTCAGAGGAGCTCTAAGCTTCTTGGACAAACTGTTCCCACTGGACTTCATAGTAATAAAATTCTGGCTTCATTTATTCTCTCTGTGTTCAAGGAAATACACTGCTTTCCATAGTTAACCTAAGATGAATGACATAAGGAACTATCTTCTTTTGAATGGTGTTTTAATGAAAGGATTAGCCGATTGATCTGACTACCTTTATTGTCAGTTCCTCCTGAGCTGATGTGAGGTTCACAATAGGTTCACACTGGGTTCTCAAGCTTAGACTCTCAGGCTATTTCTACTAGGAAGAAAAGCTGTTCAGCTTGCAGTTCTTTAACACTGCAAAGTTTTTTGGCTCTTAGGGACTGTCAAGCAACAGAGTGGATTCATGAGGCTAACCCGGTTAGCTTTGCCTTACCTGAGAGGGTGTAATAGTACTGGAATCACCCTCAACAAAATACATGTGTATGCCATTATTTCTGAGCCATTCAGGTGTTAACAAGGGCTTTTGGCTCTAGTGGTTTCCCAATTATATTTTATAAGTACATCTGTAAAATAAATCTCATAAATACATCTGTAATACCCTGTAATATTCTGTTACAACACTAATACCTAGTACTGCGCATTTCGTAATGACAACATACACGCAAGAGCAGAGCCAAATTCACAGTCCTCTGTAAATTAAAATTCACTAGCTACGTAATGTTAATAATCACAAGTGATGCTGAGCTGAGGTAAATAAAAATAATTGGCTGAAGTTTACTAGTTCAAAGTGTGAGACAATATGCCTGAGGAATAATAGTGGAGTTTCTGCTGTCACTTAAGGACATAACATTTTTAAACAATAAAGGTCCTTGTAAAGCAGTCCACTGGAGAAGGACTATGAGCTATCAGTGTAATGTTACGAGTTAAAAGGGGAAATGTATCACTGAGAGCACTGGGATCAGTATTTCCCATAGAAAAAGTAGGGATACCAAGGCACAGGATGCTCATGAGCCTTTTTCTTCTAGGAGGCAGCTTCTGATTGCTGTGCCCAGCCCAAAGGATATCAGGAAGGTAAACTAAAGATTTGAGCAGGACCAGAGTTTGGCCCCAGCGATTAGCAGGGAAAACGGAGAGCTGCAATCTGAGGGGAGACTGCAAGGTTTTGTGTTGATTAGTGCCAGGAGATGAAAATGAAGAGGAGTTACGACTGCTGTCTATGAATATATCAGAGGATCAACAGCGGGTAAAGAGACAATTTAAGCTAAAGGGCTATTGGCAGAAGTACAAATGGGCATAAATTGCCCATTAATAAATCCTGGCTGAAAATGAGAAGGTTCTTAGCTATTACCGTAATCAGGTTCTGGAACTCCTCTTTGAATAGGAACAGCGGGGACAGAAAATAAATAAATGCTTTTGACATGGATCATGATAGATTCACAAAAGGCAGAACATGCAGAGGCCCCTGAAGTACCAGAAAGTGCAGTTATAACCCAGGAGGCTCCTTCTTCAACTGTATTCCTCGAGCAGCACACTATCTCAGGCCGAAACATAAGTTTTCATTATGGAACAAAGATTAATCCTTTTTTCCTTCCCCTTGTCTCTGGAACATACCCAAAGGAAAACTCAGAGGCGCTTGTTACTGAGCTGGTCTTCTAATTGTATGCCATAGATATTCTTTTTTCTCTTAAATATTCGGCAGCTTTGTGTTTCATGAATTTACTTGATCTTATCACTGTGTTATTCATTCAGCTCTTGTGATTCAATATTCATACACTGTGTCTAGACTATTCTTATCTCACATATGCTGCAAGCCTTGTTTTTCTCTTCTAGTTCATTTTCTGTGGTTTTGAAGTACAAATCTTTTACAGATTAGACTCTTTAATGTAATCTACCCTAACTTTTTTGTTTGTTTGTTATTGCTGATGCTTTATACGCAATATAAAGCTCTACAGATTGCTTCTCCAGCAGAAAAGTGTTGCTTGATGGATAGAATTCAATTGCTGGATTCAAATAATGTAGAAGGTTTTTATCTGACGTTTCTTGGTCATTTTATTAGTTTTGACTATCATACCAGAAAAAAAGACAAAAATGTAATGAATTTGGTCACACAGCACAGCCCATATCTCTGTTGTGGTAGAGAGACCACTGAAAAAGAGATACGGGAATAAGAGATGAGATTCATAACCGTATATCCCACTATGGGACACCTCAGTCAAGTCCAACAGAAATAAAGTCAAATTTCAAAAACTGCAATGCATAGAATCATAAAATCCTTAGGGATTTCATGAATGAAATCACCCATCAGCCTCATCTTCTCCAAGTTAAATAGACCCAGCTCCCTCAGCCTTTCCTCATAAGGGAGCTGTTCTATTTCCTTCATCATCTTTGATGCTCTACGGTGGACACCCTCCAGCAGCTCTGTGACCTTTTGGAACTGAGGGGCCCAGAACAGGACACAGTACTCCACATGCGGTCTCACCAGCGCACAGTAGAGGGGGAGAAAAATCTCTCTCCATCTGCTAACCACTCCCCTTTTAATCCCCCCCAGGATGCTCTTGGCCCTCTTGGCCACAAGGCACATTGCTGGCTCATAGTCATCCTGCTGTCCACTAGGACACCCAGGTCTATTTCTCTTACACTGCTCTCCAACAGGTCAGTCCCCAACCTATCCTGGTCCCTGGGGTTGTTCATGCCCAGGTGCAAGACTCTACACTGACTCTTGTACCTCATTGAATTTCTCTCTGCCCAGCTTTCTGGCCTGTCCAGGTCTTGATGCATGGCAGATGGGCCCCATTATCACAGTATCACAGTAATGACAAGGCTGGAAAAGACCTTAAAGATCGATCAGTCCAACCTAAAACCAACCAAGTAAACCTAACATCTAACATGTAGAATTATTATTATACCCAAACTGGGGAGAATCAGAGGGTCACTGAACATACTGGAATGGAAGGGACATCCAATATCATCTATTCCAACCCCCCTACAACAAGGAGGGCCATTACTCACTATTCCAGACTGCCCAGAGCTCCACCAAGCCTGAGTTTGTTTGTCTCCAGCGATGAGACCTCTACCACCTCTCTAGGCAACATGTTCCAGGGATCCATCACCCTTAGATTAATGAACTTTCTCCTCATGTCCAGCCTTAATCTAACTTTTCCCAGTTTAAAACCATTCCCCCTTACCCTATCATTCCCTGCCCTTGTGACAAGTTTTTCCCCAGCCGTCTGACAGACCCTCCTTAGGGTACTGCTGTTTGCCTTCCAACAGGAGCTCAGCTGAACATCTTCACCTGTTTTCTGTTTGTCATGGCTGGCCCAGCTCAGGCTGCTGCCTCTGCATCCAGACATCAACCGAATCATTCCTGTTTCCCAAGTCATGGTCATAGACCTTGGGAAAACACAGGGCTAACAGAACGTTTTCACTAGTTACTAAAAGAAATGATCCACTTGGAAAAATTAGCTAAACTGTAGAAGCACTAAACACTGAGACACTTACAGCTGGGCTCTCGAGCCAGCCCCTTAGGCAGTCCAGGATTTCTGTGTAATGCTCTGACAAGGTAACAATAACCCAGAATAACCACTGAAAATCCCTGCGTCCTGAACCGCCTATAGCACGTAAAACCAGATGGTAAGTCCTGGGTATAACTGCAATCCTTTTCCTTCGTGGAGCTTAGATGTCTAAGCCTGGACTGCTGTTAGGTAACTCCATTTTCTTAAACTCCAGAGTGCAGAATCTTGTCCTAAGGCTAGAGTGCTGCAGTAAGATTTGTAGGACGTAAGCAAAGAAAGCACACTCAAGAGCAGTGCTTTGTCCTGCGCACCAGCCTGCTCCTTAATTTCCCATAAAATAGTTACTGGATAAAATTTATTAAGAGATTGTTGCACTTGCACCCTGTGCCATAACTATAATCACCCAGTAATGGAGCTATAGGCTAGTAAGTGTTCTCTGAGCCCACAAAACTCCCTTTTTTCTAAGAACTGAGAACACATCGCAGAAGACTGGTGCATCCCATGGGGAATGGCTGATGGGGTGAGGGGTGTGAGTATCCCTGAGGCTGAGGGCACACGTGGGTGATGTGGGTCCCATCTCCTAAGTTACGAGGACAACACTAACCATGGTTCTTTTGTTATATTAGTTATTAACTACACTGTATCAGAACTCGTTAGGTGTCTCTGTGTTTCAAAACCTTAGTGATACAGAAAGCTCAGTACAGAAAGTGATTCAAAACTCCAAGTGATACAGAAAGTTTTCCATGAAATAAGGACACAGAGCTGCTGGAGGGGGTCCAGTGTAGTGCAACGAAGATGATGAAGGAAGTAGAGCAAGTCCCTGATGAGGAAAGGCTGAGGGAGCTGGTTCTCTTTAGCTTGGAGAAGAGGAGGCTGAGGGGTGACCTCATTCATGCCTATAAATATGTGAGGGGTGGGTGTCAGGAGTATGGAGGCAGGCTCTTCTCAAGGTCATCTGGGGATAGGACAAGGGGCAATGGGTGAAAGGTAGAACAAAGGAGGTTCTATATAAATATCAGAAGGAACTTCTTCCCAGGGAGAGTACCAGAGCACTGGAACAGGCTGCCCAGGGGGGTTGTGGAGTCTACTTCTCTGGAGACATTCCAGACCCGCCTGCATGTGTTCTTGTGCAACTTGGTCTAGGTGATCCTGCTGTGGCAGAGGGATTGGATTAGATGATCCTTAAGGATTTTACGATTCTATGAAATAGGGAAGGTCTTTGTTCAAGGTGACTACTTGTGAGCTGGGTGGCACATGGACTGTGCTTCATCAATTCTACCTGATGTCTCTACTGTATCTTTCCACACATCACTGTCTGTGTGTTGGCAATGAGTTGCTGAACAGCTTAAAACACGATTTTAAGCAGACATTAGGATGTATTAGTCTATTTTATGATTACGAGAAAATCACACGTTTTGTTTAATGCACTTGTCAGTCTGCTCAAAACCCACAGTGTCTTCCTGTGATTATTGCTCAGTGAAAATGGGCACGGTGTGCTGAGTAAATTTGGGCTGGTTGTGAATAGCAAGACACTGGTTTAAAAAGGACAGATTTATTTTGCGTGTTGCTTTGTTGCTATTGAGGTTTTTTAGGTTGTTTTTTTTTTCTTCTGTCATTTCAGACATAATAAAGTCATAAAGAAAAAGGAATGTTGCAGGAAGTAGAAAGCTGAAATAAGCAATTCAAATCTTCTGAATCTGTACCCCAACCAGCTCACTCCTTGTCAGGTGTGAGTATATCCATCTTCAAAATATTACCCAACAGTATCTCCCCAGTGTCTTCATGGATACATTCATTTTTCAAGGATGTGCTATTGAAATTTCTTCCTGCCTAAATCTTGACCTACAGTATCTGGCTGAGCTTCAAAACAATTTGTTTTATGTGGTGTTCTTCAAGCATAGCATCACAAAACACTTTAAAAGATGAGATCAGCAGGTAGTAGGCTTGTAGTAAAATATTAGCTTCACCAGTGGAAATGGCTCATTATTTTGACCTTTTGCTGTTTTAGTTACACCTTGGCTGCCATACACCAACATAAGCAGAAGCTAAAGACAAGTTCACATAGGAAAATGTAAACAGGGGAAGTGATTTCACGACTGAAGAGAGTAATTTATCTGGTTATTAACCTGGACACAAGATACAGATTCCAAACTTCATATGAGAAGTTTTAGTTTATGTTACATTTAAGTTTACATTAACAGTTTATATTTTCAGGTTTTTTCAGAGAGTTGGATACATCCCGAAAGAGGTTCACCGAGTTGCAGGGAACCATCACTAAATTAGGCAGGTTTAATGAAATCTGAATCCTGACAACACTGAACATCCTCATTAATTACCCAGCAATGACAGTAGTGACTAATATAGTTTGTGAATGGTGATAAAGACTGGCAGAATGGATAAACTACAGAGAGGACCAGCAGTCAACAAGAACAAACCACCTGGGCTTCTTAAAAGTCTGGATCCAGTCATATAAATTGCATTTAGAGAGTTAGCTGATGATTTCTCAGCTTTATAATTCCTCAGTGCCTGAGGAATGCTTGGAGTAAAACAGTGTAACTTGGTGGCTGGAGCAGAGCAGGCTCTGGTGTAAAAATAGATCAGATATGTTTTGAGGAGGTGAAAGGAAACCACTCAGATGAACTCTGGAAATGTAACTATGGTTGAGGAGCCTGCTCTTGATGATGCAGATGCAACCTCTTGGGTTGTCCCTTCCCTAAGACTTGTCCTTTATTATTCCCATTCTGGAGCTATGAGCTCTATTCCCCTCCCATCAAACTAATCTTCCTGGGATTTCCATATTTTTTTTCTTTGTGAGCGTGGCTGAACACTGGAACAGGATGCTCTATCCTGTAGAGCCTCTGACCACATGTGACATGCAAAACCCAACTGGACATGGTGCTGGGCAACATAACCTGGTTTCAGCAGAGGGTTCATCAGCTAAATGGTCTCCAGATGTTTCTGCTAGCCTCAGGGAATCTGTGGACTCTATAGGCTGTTTCTTCCTTGAAAAGATCACCACTTGGGGCTGCAGCAGCCTAAAACATACCACAACAAAGGGGCACAATAAAATACCATCACACTGAGGGCAGGTAGCAATGGAAAGAGAGTAACTTCAAGACAGTGAGCTGGGGAAGAGCTGCTTCTTCCTCACCTTTCTCCTGCAGTTGAGATAGTGGCAAGACAGATCAGGCAGCAATTGTTCCCTGTGGAAGCTGCTGTTGCCTCCCCCTCTCCCACGTCCCTTCTAACCTCTAACTTCCCTTCAGCAGTGACAGCTGCATAATGCTGGCAGGACACATGAGGCTGCTCACCCTTGCACAGTAAATCTCCATTTCTCCCAGCAAAGCATACAGCATACCACCTTCAAGACTTTTGCACTAGTCAGCTCTCCGCTTAGGCAATAAATAGAACCAGCTCTTGGATCTTAATTCAACAAAAAGCCAAGTCACACACCAGGGAATAGGAAATGCACTCTTGATTCGCCAAGTGAAGGGGAAAGAAAAAAGGATTGAAATTCCAGTTCATAATTGACAGGGACAGGGGTGTAAACACCCGTATGAAGCTGCTCTGTGCTATGGTACTGTTCTGTCCACTTAACCCTTGGCTGTTGGAAGAAGCAAGGGCTTGTGGAGGAGAAATCACCCACTGGCAGGACCGATGTGGCATACCCACGCAGCCCTTCACTGGTTGCTGCTTAATACTGAAATCAATTGGAAAGTCACAATGAGCTGTACAAGTGCTCCTTGGCGTGAGGTCAACCAAATTAAGCTGCATAGAGACTTCTGTCTGAAACAGTAAAGCCATGGATTTTACAAGAGGCAAAACACGAGCTTTCTCTCTAATGAAACCTCTTCCACTTCAGCTTCTTACCATGACCCATCAAGTATTTCAATGACCTTGTTCACTCCCGTATTTATACACTCAGCCTTATTTCCCATTCTACTGCTGACATGTTGTAATGTGCTCAAACACGCTGCTCTTTAATCTTTGTACCATTCACTTTTTAATATTGTTTTATATTTTTGCTGGCATTTTTGTTTGCAGAATATATCTGTGTGCCCACACAGCTACACGTCAGGAATTTCAACCATTTGCTGGATGCATTTTAACAAGTCAATTCAGAGATAATTTTACATTTGTAGAGTTTTTTGCTGCAACTACCTCCAACTAAAAAAACTACTCAGTGAGTCTTAGAATGCCCTGGAAACACAAATTAATAATTGAAGCCTCACAGTGCTCCGTTATAATAGTTGTAATAGTTACCCTCTACATAATTACTGTGAGCTCAGCAGTGATGCTGACTTAGCTCATCTATACACACTGCTGACTTCTAAATGGAAGAAGTGTGGCTGCTTCTGTAGTTTTATACATGGTTTCCAGCTCTATTTACTGGGAAGCCAGCTCACAGTATGTCATCACTTTTAATAAGCCTTATAGATGGCTGAAACTAACTTCCTCAGGCAGGTCTCATTCAAAACCAATTGTAAAGCACTAAGAAATAGAAGGTTCATAGGAATTTGTTGTATTAAATCATATAAACAAGAAATGAATCATTGAGAGAGAGATTACATTTGCTAAAATGTACTTCAGTACCAAAATCATACTACAGGTCTTAATAGTTTTAATCCAGAAAGCAATGCCAATGTGAGTTTCCTATGAACTTGAGGGAAATTGTAATGATTTGCTATAATACTGAATGAGATGCCACAGAATACAATTGAAATCTTTTTATTAGGGCTCTAAAGTAAAACTGACCGACACCATTCTTGTCAAATCAACCTTTCCCTCTCACTAAGACTTCCAGATTTAGGAGAAGGTCCTGTTAGCTGGCACTTTAATTCGTTACTGCAAGAACACGGGATGGCAGTATCAGCCAGACTGACTCTTTCATGAGCAAACCAGGATCCAAAGAGCATTTCACACAAGGTTTAGTAACGTTCTCAGTATTGTGTATGGTCACAGGTGCTCTGTGGAGCACAGGAGCTGTCATATGTGGAAGCCTCTAAGCAACCTGAAATGCAAAGCAAGGGACTTGTGTGTATTCACCCTGATATATGTCAACAGTGCAGTAAGTCCAGCTGATACTGTGCCTCAAACAGATCCAGCCTGGCAGTTGCAATGTCAAAATCCCTTTATGAGGCGGCAAACCAAGATGTCCTGGTCCTCTTCTACAACGGCAGCTTGCAGAGATAAATGACAGGTTTAGCATCTGTCTGTGTTCCGCTTTCTGCAGCTAGTGTCGCAGATATAATGGTGTAATAAAGCTGGGAAAAGTGTGGGTGTTTTAAAACATTCCAGAGATGCTCCAAGGTTATTATTTTGCTTTTCCTGATATTGAATAAAACCACCCCACCAAACCCAGCATCTTTATTTACTTTGCTCAGCTCCCAGTTACATGGAAAAAACATAATTAAATCATTCTGAAATCATAAAAGACACTTATAATAGCTTTTTCCAACGTCCAATTTCATGCCTCTTCATGGAAGTAGTACCTCAGAAATTGCTTCTCCTCGTGAATACAACTTCGCTTGACAGATAAAATCCTCAAAAAATTGCCAGGCAGAAACCTCGAGCTCAGGAGGCAGTGCCTTCCTGGAAACTCAGCCAAGGACTTGGAATCAATTACGTAAAGGAACTGAATAACAACAGATCCCAGGGAACCTAATTCAGGAACTGAACTATTTTTCACAGGCACAAGGAAACCCAGTGAAGGATAAAAGAAGGGACTTTAAGCTAGAGTTGAGTTAAAACCATGTAGGAATACTGTACTGGAGAAATACAATTCTTATTCAGTTGTTAATGTTTTAATTTTTTCTTTCTCCTGTGAGACAGACCTGTCTCTTCTTAACAATGATATTTTAATTCACAAGGAGCATTTGCAGAGTCTGACTGCTAAACAGGCTAAGCAGCTACATTTCCTTTTTGCAGCAAGCAGGGCTTGAACCTTGAGTTGGTTTTGTGGAGCCTGTTTGCCCCACTGGAGGTACAAAATTCATGACAAATTCCACTTAGAGCTGTACTCTGCTTTCTGCGAAGACACACAATTGCCAATTCTCAAAAGAACCTGTTGCAAGTGGTTTTCTTAACAGCTCACTTACTGGGGTGTTACAAATGCGAGCCTTGTCTCGTATAGGGATGTTAGTGTATGTTCGGAGAAGCGAGAAAATAGAAACCTTCAAATCCCAAAGCTTTGAAAATCACTGTGATTCAAACCTACTCTCCTGACGTCTGGGAGGAGATGCACAATTGTATGTTTGGTGATTTGTCATCATCTCACTGGCATCCAGCCAGGATTGTTTAGCTGTAACTTGTCTGGAAGAACTAAAAATCCTTAGAGCAGCAGCTGAATCCATGATCAGCAGTAACTCAGTATGGTATGGTAACATCCACTGCCATTTTACCGTGACTCATCTTTCTTCAGTGCTTTTCTTATATTTCACCCAACTAACGAGACTTCAGCCTTTGGCAATGTGTAATTGATTCAGTGTGGCTGAGTTGGAAAGTGATGGAAGCACAAGAATTGCTTTTCATTCATTGCTTTAAGACAGTGATCTGCCCTGAACAGCATCTCCCTTGCTCAAAACGCTGAGCATCATTATTGGTCCTACATGCTATTGTCATAGGCACAAATAACACACAAGAAAACCTAATTTTTACTGAATGTTTTCCACAGGCCAACAACATCTCTCATTTTTTGTTGTGAAGTCCCCAGCTGTTTTTTCCACCGCTTTTTTTCAAACCTCTTCAAGTCTCTAGGGCCTACTGTAGGTAACTTTGCAAGTAGGTACCTACAGAAAAATTGCAATGCAGTTTTTCAGAGGAGATGTCACCGAGGCATTTTATTAGCGGGGATAGTGTAAATAAATGTCATCCTTGTAGCCTGACCCTTTTGATTCATTCTACAGGATATAAGCACAACAGGCTGATAAATAAGTTAATAAGACACGATGTGAACATCCTCGATGCCAACTTCAGCATGTCAGCCCACGGGACAGCTGCAAAGGTGAAAAAGAACAGGTGATGTGCTGCAGAGGTTAAACTCTCTACAAACATCAGCCCTGTTCCTAGCTACTGAGAATACAAAAGGCATTGCCATGGTATTTATTCAAGGGCTTCATTATTACTTCAACATTTGGCTACTACATTCTGGCATGTTAAAAGTTAACCTGGCTCTTCCCTGCCTTCTGGAGGCAGAAACAAAAAAGAGAGGAAAAAAGCATTTGGTTGGTTGTTTTTCTTTCTCCAGTTTCCTCTTCTAAAGCTTCTGTTTTGTTTTGACAAGAGTCCAACTGCTAAGTGCCTTAAGACAATGATCACTGGGAGGGCTTAGAGGGGAACACTGTTTCTCACAAACTTAATTTTATAGAACAGAATCCTAGAATCTCTAAGGTTGAGAGAGTCCTCTGAGATCATCACTGTGATATATTCTCTCCACAAAGTAGTGCATAATTCTAGTACTAATCAGTGTAGCTTTCCACAACTTTTTCAAGTAGGAATACAGGAGATAGACTTGATTGTGGTTGCTGCTGGCTCATTCCATGTTTCTCAGAGAACCTGATTACTCCTCCTTAAAGAACTAATATGCCCAAGCTATGCAGGATTCAGTAAGCAGTCTATTTTATGTAGGTATATAAAACGTAGGAAGTCAATAAGGAAACCATCGCCTTAGTTTATATCTGTAGCAGTTTTTCTGCATCTCAGCATTACCAATATGGATTTTTGCAGGACTAGATTTGTCAGAAATGATCTCTCATTAACAATATTGCAATACTGTTATTTTTATACTGGATATAAGTAGGAGTAACATCTATAGTTAATAGTTCTAAATTAATACCTGTATTAAATTATTTACATACACATTTCTGTAAAATGTTGATTATGTTCTATATATGAAATACAGAATAAACACTGTATAATAGATAGCTAATAGTACCTTTTGTAGATGTAAGGTACCAGGTTCTTCTACGCAGTTGTATCATCAGGACTCAGGCATCAGACTAAGACCTTATAATTTTGAAAAATGCAGAATACATCGCTTTACTTCTTCAGAACCTTCTTTTTACAGGAGGTTGGTTTGCTGTGTCATTTGAAGATTTTCATCAAGAGTTTAGTTTTGCCTTCATTAAACAGGGGTTTGAAGTTGGTGATTTCTCATTCATTTATCTCCTGTAGCCTTCACTAGACTGAAGAAGCAGCAAACCTTTCTCCTGAATCAACTTTCTTGGTGGGTTGCTAGTTACACAGTCAATGAAGTCCAAGGAGGACTGGGCCCTGGACCAAAGAAATCCAGAGTTACACAGTCCGAGAAGAGTAACAACCCTCTTGGTGGAAGAGCTCCCTGAAGGCAGTAAGCCTTTTAAACCTGTTGAACATCATTAGTTGGAATTACATGTTCTCATTGCTTGACTTGACAGCAGAACTTAAAGGATGCTCAGGCTTCAAAAAACCTTTTCATCCACAGCAATAAGGATTCCCATAATTTCTAAAAAATTCTATCATGCAAGGAGTCTGATGAGCATTTACAAGAAATTCATAGTTACAGAATCATAGAGTCATAGAANGGGAAGAAGTTTCTTCTGATATTTATATGGAACCTCTTCTATTCGAGCTTGCACCCATTGCCCCTTGTCCTATCACCAGATGACTTTGAGAAGAGCCTGGCTCCATCCTTCTGACATCCTCCACTGACATATTTGTAGACATGAATGAGGTCACCCCTCAGCCTCCTCTTCTCCAAACTCAAGAGACCCAGCTCCCTCAGCCTTTCCTCATCAGGGAGGTGCTCTACTTTCTTCATCATCTTCGTTGCTCTAAGCTGTACACCCTCCAGCAGCTCTGAGTTTTTTTAAATATTCATATTTAAATAAAGAATTATATTTACATTATTACTGCTGGCCTGGCACCTCAAACTTTTCAACAGGTGATGGCTATGGTGTTATGGATTCGTGTGAAGAGATGTGTACAAAAGTCTTCATAAAACTTCACTGAAAGAAATCTGATATGTGGCTCTTCATTCTCTTCTTGTTACTCCCTGTTACTGAGCCTATTGGAAGAGCTTAGCTATACCCCAAGTTAAGGATGAAACTGGACCAGCTGAATAAAAACCCCAAAAGAGCTTTGTTTATTTAGTGACTTTTAATAAAAGCCATTAAGAACATGAATTTAAGTACAAACTGTACAGTAGAAAATCTGAATAGATGACTACTGTGAAAATAAAAAAAGAAATTAAAGGGGGAATGATTTAGAATACATGTGGTATAATTAGATTTTTTTCAGGAAGAAAAGAGAAAATGAAAATTAGATTGGCAAAGTGTTTTCAGCTGCAGCTAAATTTCAGTGTGAACAGCTCACCTTTGCTGTTTTCTAAATAACCAGGAAATAATAATTCTATTTAAACTTAGAAAAACCTTTGCTTTACTTTGTAAAAGCCTACCAGCACAAAATAAACTATTTTTTCCCCTATTCCAAAGTGCTGTGCTACCCTGGCTCTATATAGAAAGGCTTAGAATTGATCGGTCCATTGGGTAACTGGAGGGGATGTTCTATGTCAATGCTAAAGCAGCATTTCTGTGCTTTCCCTCTTCCTTAGCATTCAAGCCCAAAACACGCACAAATTTCTTTGAATAAAGTGATATTTATTACCTTTAAGGCAACTGAACTCCATAATACTGCTTCTGAGTATAGGATTCACTCTCAGGCAGTTTGAGTTCCAGCCCTGCTCCTTGAACTCATTATTCCTGCTGCACCTCTGTTTGCTCACAGATTCTTTTGGCCAAGGGTCCAATTTTCCTTCATCTACCCATGAAGAAGACAAGTATACAATACTTGTCTATGACACTTAGAATGCCATGTGTAAAATACATAACATGTTATATATAATGGCTTACATATTATTTTTCTTCATTGATCTTTGAGAACATTTTCTGGACTTCTCTTTTTCAGCCTGTTTCATCAGCCAGGCCTGGTATTCAGCCCAGGATTAGGGATGGAGTCTAAAACCTCACAAATACAACTTGTAACACAGAGTCAGCTACTACTTGTTTTCAGCAAAATCTGCTAGTTGCCAAACAAGACACAAAACAACACTTACAGGACTGTCAGAGTTGTGTTTTTAAAAAAAATAATTCCTCTTTTGTAACTAAATCCTTCATTTGATCTAGTTCCTATACTAAGTAGCTGAATTTCAGAAGCACAGAGCATTTTTTTAACTCCCACTGCTAGAAGGAATTGACTCAATGGGAGTCACGGTCTCTCAAGAAAACATTTGAGCATCTAAATCCAAATTTAAGTCATTAATTTATCTACTATCTCCACAAACAAAAAAGAACATCTGCTGAAGAAAGCAGAATGCTTGTTTATTTTATGTTCTTTTGCAGCCCCATCAGCTTTCAACAGCATTTGGGTTGAAGAAAACCTGTCATTCTTGTCTATAGAAGGTGTTTTCTTTCCAAATCTCTGCATCTTATCTTTGCAGTAAGCAAGGATAAAAGTTTCTGCTGTATGGTCCTTGTTACCTCTCCCTCCTCTGCTTCTAACACAGTTTCTCCAATTAAAAACAAATACTATGCAATACATAAACCAATGTGAAACAATTCTACTATTTAAAGGAATGAGGTATCAGAATTGAAAGTGCATTATTTTGTAGTACTTTCGCTATCTCATTTCTATTAATGCAAGTCAGATTAGAAAATTCATTATTGAAAGCTCCTCACTGTTATCTGACTACTACTGTATTGTTAACTGAAGTTCTTTAATAGACATTAAGTCTGGGACGTATAGAATCACAGAAACACAGAGTTACTGAGGCTAGAAAAGACATCTGAGATCATCAAGCCCAGCCTATGACTTAACATCACCACATCAGCTACACCCTGGCATTAAGCACCATGTCCAGTCTTTTCTTAAACATCTACAGGAATGGCAACTCCCACACTGCCCTGGGCAGTCCCTATCAATATCTAATCAGTATCAAGGTATGGATTCATGCTTGAGTAACTATGAGTGAACTTCCTTACCTACAATCATACCTGCTGCTGGCCACTCTCTAGCAGCTATGGGTACCACCTCAACTCAAGAAGGTTACTACTAAATGGTTCCACCATGCTATCAACTGAAGCATTGCAATCAGACAGTTGTAATTAAATTAATCAGATTTTTTTCTGTATGTGACAGCAACATTTCAGAAAGATGAAGAGGCAGAAACTACCACCTCCTGCAGCCCTTCATTCACAGCCCTTCCCTATATCTCTCCTCAAACTCAGAAGGCGGCAAATCCAGCACCCTTCAGTTGCTAAACTTAGCTCACAAGCAGCTTTGAGTAATTCTTTGGTGTGACATTACTATATGTTGTGCCTGTCTTTCTTCTAATATGAGAAACATTGCTCTGTGGATGGTAACAAAAATTTGCTGCTTTCCTACTCCAGCTGTGTTGCTGAATTGCTTTTTCAGCTTTGTCATCTTTCCCTTCCCAAAACTGATCCCTCCTTTCTTCTTTATCCCCACGTTATTTATATACACAAAACCCTATTAGCTGCATCCTATAATACAGACATGAACCAATTGCAGATATATAATCATAGGATCATCATGACTAGAAAGGACCTCCAGGATCATCAAGTCCAGCCTTCATCTCAACATCTCCCTAGCCTCTACACCATGGCCTCAAGTGTTCTATCTACTCACCTTTTAAACATCTCCAGGGATGGTGACTTCACCACCTCCCTGGGTTCCAGTGCCCAACCACTCTCTCAGTAAAGAAATTCTTCCTAAGATCCAATCTAAACCTTCCCTGATTCAACTTGAGGCCATGTCCCCTTCTTCTGTTATTAGTAATTTGGGAGAAAAGGAAAGAACCAGCCTGACTAAAACCTCCTTTTATGTATTTGTACAGAGCAATAAGGTCTCCTCTTTGCCTCCTGTTCTCTAAACTAAATCACCCAGTTCCCTCAGCCACTCCTCATAGGGCCTGTTTTCCAGACCTGTCACCAGCCTCTTCTCTGGACCCACTCCAGCACCTCAGTGTTCTTCTTGTACTGTGGTGCCTAAAAGAGAACACAGTACTCAAGGTGTGGTCTCACAAGTGCATTACCACTACTCGTGCTGGTTACACTGCTCCTGATACAGGCCAGGATGCCATTGGCCTTCTTGGACACCTGAGCACACTGCTGGCTCAACTGATAGGAATCAACTGATAAGAGACAATTTTTTTAGGAGATGAATCTGCATTAAAAGATGAGCAATAGCAAGTTGTCGGATTGCTTTTTCTTTCCAGAATTAACTTCATTATTGCATAGCATGGCTTTTCTATTTGTAATAACGCTTCGAACACCATCTATCTCTGAGTGCCATAAAGCTATACTCCAATGACCTCAGTTACAACATGATGCCATTTACTTAGTCCTATACTACGTGAGTATCTTAAGAACTATGGTACCGCATATGGTGTAGCTGTACTGTGTGAAAACAGCAGTTTAAACACAGTTTAATTACACGAACATTTGAATATACATAAATTCACCCATACATATTCATAGCATGGCTTCAGAACTCCTTTCCAAGACTTAACTACCATCTAATGCAAAGTCAGCTTTACATTTGTCTAATGTAACTCACAAAGGCTGTTGAAAATCTAAGCCTGAGCACGATCCAAACAAGCAACGTGCAGCCTAGCAGTCACAACCACTTTGCAGTCGTGTCCTTTAAGTAGCTGATGAGTGGACATTATTATAAAGATGTCTATAAGAAAGGTCTATCGGAGGAGCCCTGAATAAAATAAAGACTTCAAATACCATTTAAATTAATGAATTAGGTCAAGTCAGGTAATTCATCACCTGACTAAATTGGAATCCAATCTGATGCATCCTTTAAAAAAAGACACATTCAAATGAGGCAGCGTTCACAGGGCACTTCTCAGGGAAGACAATCATAATTCAAATGAGAAGATGCCTGCGTAGTTTCAGCAAAGGCTGACAGGGTTTCTGTGCAAAAGCAGCGCGGTAAGCAAAGCAAATTTCCATAAATTAATTTGACCTTGATGAAAGGCACATATTTTTATCAATCAGGCTTAACAAATATTGACTCCAGGCATTAACCAACGACATACATAAACATTCAGGTTGTTAAAACAGTTGACAAGTTCATTTTCCTTTTGAAATCACAGTTTGCTGATAAAGATCTTGCTGAACTTAACCTCTTTAAAAAAACCTGTACAGTCTCACAAGGCAGGAGTCAGATGAATTAGTCTTCTCTGTCTATCAACTGCTAAAAAAAAAAGATGTGTCGCCCAGGCAGACTGAGATCTAGAGACAGAGGACTGGCTGGGAGAGACGTACAAATGAAACTTGGTATGATTATGACCCCAAGAGGTTTCATAATCATGGCCCATCCTACTTCAGTAGCCCAAGCCAGAAGGCTAGTGGAGAGTAGTGAGGACACCATGGAGTCATAGAATGTACTGGGCTGGAAGAGACGTTTAAAGGTCATCTAGTCAAACACCCTTGCCATGAGCATGGACATCTTTAAATAGATTACAATCCAATCTAAATCTGCCCTGCTCAAGTTTAAGACCATAGCCCCTTGTCCTGTTACCACACATCCTTGTGAACCGTCCCTCTCCAGCTTTCTTGTAGCCCCCTTCAGGTAGTGGAAGGCCCCTATAAGGTCTTTCTGGAGCCTTCTCCAGCCTCAACAGCCTCAACTCTTTCAGCTTTGTGAACACTTTTACTTGTAATTAGCATTTACCACAGAGGTTGTACTTCTACTGGAAGGCCAGAAGGGCAGTGCACTTCACGGTCAGTAAGTAGAGAACTTGCCAAAGAAAGGAGTAAAACAAGGTACCTGTTCAGTTTTCAAAAGTATAAAAAGATGAAAATACTTTCTCCTCTCTATTCTTGGTGGACTACTAGCGCTTCCCAAGAGGGATGGGAGCAGCTTGTGTAAAACAGTGCTGTCTTCTTTCATGTCATTTGACCAGCAGTTGAATGAAGGACGAACCATCACTTGGAGAAAAACAAGATTCCCAGTACTTGTGCCGAGCAGAGCGTGCCCACTAGCACTCACTGAGAAGGTACCACGTCTGTACTGACAAGCGGGGCAGGAGCTCTGAGCTAGTACTAGACGTCCCTGCAGGAAAGGCTCTCTACTAGTGAGCACAGAACTGCTGAAAATCTCTCTCCTCCAAGATCAAAACCTTCTCTAACTGTCAGATTCCCTGAAAGAAGGGAAGAGCAGGGACCAGAGCGGCAGTGAAGCTTCAGCCAAGCATTTTCAAACATTCAGCAAGGTGAGTGCAAGATTAGATTTGAGGAGCACACAAAGGCTTTCTCTGTACCACAGCATTCATCTGTTCTGTGTCATATCCAGCCTTCGCCGAAGAAACACCTTGAGGCATTTCATGACTATGTTGACATTTCAATTATGCTGCATTTAAATAGATTTGGTTGTGCTGAGTACTACTTCTTGCTAAAATATTTCCCATTCTAAATATAGATTTAAGGAGTTATTTACTAAGTCAAACTCTGACAGGGAACATACCAAGGAAGCAGCAAAGCAGAAAGTCATAGTATTTGCCTCCTGCAGTAAAATATTCTGTCTCCTCATCTTTTTCTTCTGCTCCATGCCTGGAGCTGTGCATAGGGAGCACCGCAATGGCAGAAGCAGAGCTCTGTAAGGAATCCTCAGAATGGATTTGGCATCAGGAAAGCCAAAAGAAGGTCTTTTCCCTGCAGCCTCCTAAAACTGGCTGTAAAACAACCTAGAGATCAGCCTATCCGTCAGTGTGGCCAAGAAGGGTGCAGGCCAACATAAGGAAGCTGTGAACAGCCTGGAAACAGCTCAGAGAGCCACTCAGCCAAACAAGTACACCAAGACTTTTTGTTCTCAAATGCCCTCAAAGTTTATAGGAAGCAATAGCAGCAAAGAACTGGAAGATAAAAATTGCTTCCATAATTTAGCAGCCACTCTGTAATGACTGACGTCTCTGCACGCCATGAAAATGTCAAAGCCTCTGCCAGCGGAGCGTGCAGAGCTCTGTTAAACAGCTCCTACGCAGCAAGACCTCAGGAACCCACAGGTTCCTAAGAGATGTAACAGTTTCATACTCTTTGAAGATAGAAGAAAAACTACGAGTCAGTTCAGTTTCATAAATGCCTCCTCTTCTTCCTATTCATGGCTAAAGGAAGTGAAAGGTGGCTAATTCCAAA
Organism: Upupa epops; assembly: GCA_013397515.1. Taxonomy (NCBI): domain Eukaryota; kingdom Metazoa; phylum Chordata; class Aves; order Bucerotiformes; family Upupidae; genus Upupa; species Upupa epops. The sequence continues at coordinate 94,082 of VZRI01000315.1, forward strand.
CTCTCTGGATACAAAGGTTTACATTAACATCTTTTTGCAGCACAGGTTGCAACCTGCAGCTATTGTGCAGGTGCTACAGAGCCTGAATATTTCTCTGCATCTATATTGAAGATTTGTGCTAACTGCTGTTTACCCAGAGAAAGTAGTGGTTTTGAATCCTCTTGAAAAAATACACTGCAATATTGGCAACGTTTTCACTGAATCTGGTTTTATGAGAAAGAATAAACCAAGGGTGCCTCGCTCTTCAGCAGTATCAGCTTCTCCCTTTTTGAATACACCTAGAAATATTGGAGGCAACGTGAAGGTGATCTCCTGACAATATATCCAATACCCACTGTTACCCTAAAAATCCCATGCTGAAACATCGTTGCCCTAAAGGTGACACTTTCATGAACGATGTCCCAAACCACAGCAAGAGCCGCATGAGGCTCCAAGCCGTTATAAGCCATATTTACACTGCCACTACAATTTGCACACTTAACCTATGTATCTTTTTTCCTGTATGATATTCCTTTTCCTATTTTACATGAAATTTGTTTGTAGAATTCTTTTTAAGTGCATGCAGCTATGCATGGGCCTGGATTGAAACATGTCATCAATATAGGACTGTAAAATATATCTTCTAAGCAAGAGGGTTTGACCTAAAAAGGGGAATTTGGAAATCAAAGAGGAAGCGACTGGTGGTGTGCATCAGCCAAGGCAGAGCAAATAGTCCAAGGGAAATGTAATTTAATAAAGCAGCAAAATCTGAACTGCCTGGAGGAACTTGCCAGTACCTTCAGCACAGGCAATACCCACTTTAACATGGCTTATGACAGCACCAAAACCTGCCCAGAACAACACAGAAGTGTCACATCCCAGTTTCTGAGACCTTCTTCTCACCTAGACATGTGGACATCAGTATGTTAGCGAGCTAATCTGAAGCCACCTCAGCCACATTTTGAAAGTTAACCTAATCACAAGGATTTACTGCAACAAGTCCTGAACACAGCCTTTCCAGAATCACAGAATCACAGAATGTACCGGGTTGGAAGGGACCTCCAAAGGTCATCTAGTCCTACACCCCTAACAGGAAGCAGGGACATCTCTAACTAAAACAGATTGCTCAAGACCAACCTTGAATATATCCAATCTCTAGGCAGCCTGATCCAAGGATCCATCAGCTTCAGATTAAAGAGCTCTTCCCAAGTGTCCAGGATTTTTTCTAATGCCCAGAGACATTCTCTGTTCACAGGGAACGTCAGGTGTTGCCTCACTGACACTACTCAGTCTAGCTGTGGCTTCAGACCTGGTTCACCCTCTAAGGTATCGTATTGGTTAAAAAAGTACAATCCTGTGGAATTTTTACGTAGAACACAATGATTGTTCCTCCAGTGACATAAAGGCTGTTGCAGGACCTAGAAGTGATGCTAATTTTAGGTCATATTGTCAAGTGTAGTGAATTGCTTCTTTTATTTTATATTTTATGCCACTTTCATTTGCTCTGCTTGTCATTGCAGTAGGTGATTCAGCTACAGGATGCAGATGAGCTGCAGGATGGTAGCTATTGCTATAAGAAATATTTCCACGGTTTTCCTGTAATGCTTCAGACTCATTTCACATACACGGCCATTATTATAGAGCATGAGAATAAAAAAAACAACCCTGTGTTGTTAAATTAATAAGCAAGTAGTTGTGTAAATTAAGTAGCACCAGTGTATCCCACCCCCCACTCTTTGTGCAGGCAGGGAAATACAGTTTTCTAATAGCATTTCATACAACCAAGGAAAATGCAAGTTTTAAAGAGAAGCCTGAAGAAAATACTGAAAAGAAACCCAGAAATTGTAGCTCGCTTTCAAACACGATGATCCTTCTAGAAGACACCCCAACACAAAGTGTCTGAGATACATAATGGGAGCTTTTTTTTTTAAAACGTCAAACCTAGCAGGTTTTCTGTTCAGCCCTGATTTTAGTTTAGTGAAGTTGATAACCGCTACCTGTAGCAAAATAATAATGATTTTGAAACCAGAGATTGAAGTAGGCTTCATACATATCCTCTTCACTCTGATGATGAGGTTGATTAAAATTACAGATAGTCAAGTTCTTTGTTTTTGTCATGGTTGGTATAAAAATGAAATTTATGGTTGTTCTGAGGGGCTTCAAGCACCGCCGTGATGAAGGGAGAAACTTCCCACTGATTGAGCAAATGAATGTCTCTTTATACTCTGCTGATACGCTGTGGTATTAAAATGAGGTCTGTTCACTCTGAGTTTCGATTGCAGCAGTTGATGTGTTTTTATATACCTGAGGATGTGATGTTGTTTGTTACTCTGTGTCCCAAATATATCCAGGAACAGACTACCATTTCCTCTTCACCAGTTTTCTGATGGATATGTAAAATTTGGTCTCCCACCATTTTTAGTGAAGAGCCCTTCTGCAGGGAATAGTTCTTCTCTCTTGGCAGAGTTCTTGTCTCTAATGAGCACAGCAAGTTACATGATAGCTACACAGGCATGAAAACTGGGATTGTGAAGAGTTACAGCCCTACTACCATTTGTTACTCTGCTATTCTAGTCCACTTGGCTCATAAGGGAAGAGACCTTGGTTGGCCTCTAGGATTCACTCTAATATAGTTAAACAAATTGCTAATCATTAGAATAATACTGGCCTCTCAGAGGAAGGATAAAATGGACAAGAAAGTCCATTTCCTTGTGAGAACGAGGCACATTGTCAAGCAGAGCTGTGCCAGAATTCAGACTTCATCTTTTAAAGGCAAAACCAGAATTTCAGTACAAATGAGAACAAAACTCAGATTATACTCTGATGTAAGGACTACTAACAAGACTCCCAATTAAAATTATCCAGCAAATTCCAACAATGTGTCAACCAGTAAGAAATCCAATTGTTCAGCAGACCCCAGCTGCCTACCAGGCTTAACTATCACAAAAATACAACTACATCCAAAACTATTTCCAACCATTTGTATGGAGAACTTTCAATGGACCGCTATTATTTTTACTGGCTTTTTACAATGTATAATGCTCTCTGAAGTGCTTTTATTAGTTCATTCAGGGTTTTAATAATTTGAGAAAGCATTCAGGATCAGAGATTTACTTTCTTTCAAGCAGTACCTCCAAAAACCCATCCAACATTCAGAAGTTCAAACCAAATGCTGACTATCACAGTGTGCTCCTCCTGACCTGAATATCTCAAATTCAGAGTTTCCTAATGAAAATCTCCCATCAAACACTTCTTTATTGACAATGGTCTGCTCTTCAGAACAAAGAGAACTACACCTTGAGAATAAGAAATGTGTATCCGCAACCCTCCATATTTTATTGGGTACAAACGTTCTCTGACTTCATGCTTTGTCCATAGGGAAAAAAAAAGGCAGAGAAAGCTGTGCCATTAAAATCATAGGAGAATCAAGACTGCATGAAGAGCCCATTATTGCTGCTAATGAGGCTGATACCGCCGCTTCGAGTTGTTCTTTTGCTGCCACTGCTCCACAGTTCCAGCCTGAACTGGGATCTGCATTGTCTAACATCAAGAAGGCAACACAGGAAGGTCATGAAGTTTATGTAGTGTCAAGCTGACATGGTGTTATCAGTGTAGTTACAAGAACAAAGATTGTTTAGAAAATAGTGAGTATGCAAATGCACTATCCTTTTGCATTAGCAGAACGTATCTCTAGTAGAGGGAACTACTGCTCCACCCAAGTAGCTGCAGTATATTGCACCTTCCCACAGCTATTGCAAAGTAGCAAGGGGATGGCTTAGAGGAGCTTTAGAGCAAAGTGTCACAGCTTACTGCAAGCAACCTGAGATATTGCACACACACATCCCATCCACAGCCACAAGACTTGTGCAGCTTCCAACTCAGACCAAACTGATGCAGTTTAAAATATGGCAAACATAAACATCGTGTTTTCGGATGGTACCATTTGTTACAGGATGGCCGTCTGCTGCGTATTTCATCTTCTGCATATGAAAAATTTATAGTCGCTCTTGAAAATGTTTCTGAAAAATTCAGGGAACTCGCTATCAACTCTCTGTATAAAATGGCTCACATAAAGAATTTCTTCCCAGTGACACTAACACATTACTGCTCAGTGTTGGAAAGCAAGAATCCCAGAGACAGCAAATGACTGACTTGATTCATAAACAGCACACAGAGTAAATTAACCAAAGGAGGCATAAACATATGGGCAAGGCTGTACTGAACTCAATATTCCTCTTTTCATTGAAAGAGTTAGATGAGAGGCACAACAGTCCAAGTATCGCTGTGTCAGGCAGGCCAGTGGACTAATATATCAGAGTACTGAACCACAAGGACTATAAAAATATAGCTACTTATATTCAAAACACGACTCAGAAATGAAAAAAAAGTGAATCTATATATGTATGAAGTCTGTACTCAAGATACTGACAACTCGCAGACTTTCAGCAATCACATCACCTTTGGTTCTGGTTTCCATGATCACGTGGACACGTGCTGCGTACATTGATAGGCAAGGATTAATTAGCTATATCTAATTTCGTATGTAGGTGATTGCACTGAAGTTCAGATGGAATGACTCCATTTCATTCTTTAAACATAGAGAGAGCAATTATTTAAGTTTGGATATTGGTAAAAATCAAAAAAAGAACTGAAAAAGAACTGAAAACTGGAGAAATTTAAATAGAGTAACATCAAAAACCCCAAACTAAGAGACTTGGTAAGACAACAATTATAGACAAAAAGTAAAAAGCTGATACTTTTTCACGCTCTCGCCTCTCTTACAAGAGTGACTGCATCTCTCTCTAGATAACATATTCTTTAATGAAATGACATTTGAAAAGTCCTTCAAGAAGAACTACTGGCAGCAGCTGCAATATTCTTCTTCAGACTTATAAAAAGAGAGATGACCTGATTGAAAAATGCATGTCAGCAACAATAGCTCTGTCCCCTCTTTTTTTTTTTCCAAAGCAGAGAAGTGCTCCCTGACTGAGAAAAGAGTGGGCAGAAAGCATGTTCCCCTAATCGCTCCCAGGTATCAGGTCCCAGCTGAGCTCTACCTGGCAACAAGCTCTCTATTTTCTCTCAAAGAAAGGAAGATAGACCTCATTTAGAGAATTGAGAAGTTGGGTCCCTACTTTTTTTTCCCCTCTTGAATAGAAAAGGCTACAAAATTGTCTGACTAATACTGCAGAAGCTCTTCATGCTCATGTGGCTTTCATTGTGCAAAAGAAGGAGAAGCTGGTGCCTCTTTAGTGGGAAACAAACATATGGGCTTTTCTCAAGCTGGCCCGTATCCCTAATCCTTCAGCAATTATCAATAAACTTCTGTTTTCAGCTCCTCAAAGCTCTTTGCAATGAACCACTGAAGTATTTCAGCACAGATAAGAGGTATAGTTCAATCCTCATTTGAAACAATAACTTCTGCAAAGGGGAAAAGATAAAAACCCAGAAGCTGGTGGCATACCTTGGGCTAGGTTCCCCTGACCCTGACAAGGACACTGAGCACAGACTCTGGGGTTGATTTGGAATTCATAACTTAATGAATAGAGCCTGTCAGTCAGAGAGGAAATGTGTTAATCAAATCAAATCAGGTACAAGGGGGATTAGAATCCCTTTCTCTGCCTGGGACTACAGTGGCCAAAGGCTATCGTGGAGAATATTAAAACTAAGAGATGCTGATAAAACAGCTTAGCATGTTTGGGAGCTGGTGCACAAACACAATAATCATTTCCACACTGAGCACAGAATCAATACAGCGAATTACTTCCAAATGCCTAAGAGTGTTTTCAAAGTCACCAAGCAAAGTTCTGTCTCAAATCCCGAAGTCTTTATCTCCTGCCAGTAAATGGATCTTCCCCTCACTTCCTTCAGTGACACTTCTTTCCTAACTCTGAACATCTGCCTTGTCTTTTGCCACTCTGCCCTACTTCAACCACCCAGCTTCTTCCAAGTTTCACATGCCCTGCTGCCTCCTCTCCATTCTCATGTACTCTGAACACTACTGGGACCAGAAGTTCTTCTTTAGGCTGCTCCATCAAATAAAAAAGAAAGAAACAAAAGACATTTTTTGTCCCTAAGACTTTCTAACTCTAACTAATTAAACCACCTTTATTTTTCTTTCACGACTCCAATTTAATAGTAAAAGTTGGTGGGTAGATTCTGTGATCTTTCTCTCCAGTGTTATCATTCAGTATGTCTTTCACTAGTTTGTCTCCCATTTCTCTTCTTTTATCCTTCAGTGCTTTACAGTGATCATAGAACTTCTAGGTCCTATTGACATTGTGACTCTGAGTATTTTATTGTCTAGCCTTTTTTGGCTACTATATCTTCTCAGTTTTTAAGGAATTTCAACATAGTCTTTTTCATCAATCTAGTTTTAAACTGAATACGCTGCTCTCGACAAATGCACGACTCAGTGTTTTGTGCATCCCAGAGTGAACAGTGGCATAGAACAACATGTCAGGCAAGTAACAACTGCACTAATTACAGAATTCATCTTCTTTTAGTTTGACTTGAACTAAAATAAAGAATAATTTAATGTGGAAGAATGGCACAAAAGTGTTCCATGAACAAAATCCACTTCAGTAAGAAAAAATAAAATGAGATATTAAAACAGATTGAGAGACTGACAAACACCGCTGAGTAGCTATAAAAAGAAAAGCAAGTAGAGATAACAAACAGGAAAGAATTACATCGGGGTAAGGTCTTCGACAGAAAGCACACGAAGTGCTTGAAAGGCCTAGGGGCTTCCTGAATGATGGACTCGGAACAGAAAAACGTGAGAGACAGCAGTTTTATGTTCTCGAGTTCTTTTCAGCATCACAAATTATGTTCTGCTGTTGGCTGAGCACACCCTCTCCTTCATCATCTTCTGCTTTTTCAAGACAAATTCTTGTGGGCAATAATCTATACAAATTCTTTTGCCAGTCCAGCCCTGCTGGGTTTGTTTCTATGTAAATGGTGATACTTTTAAAATGTGCTCTCGAGTCTCCAGGGCACCCAAACCAACAACAGCCCCCACATCACCATATTAACCGCCTCACTGACAGTGCAGTGATGCTCACTGCTTCATCTCCTGCACGGTGGGCAGTAATTTATGGTTATTTCCACTTGATTACACAAATGTTAACTGTACAGCAATGTTTTATATCAAGATGATATGATTAGGTTGAATCCCAGAGTCTTTGATGTTAAATGTTTTAAAACCTGGAATTTATAGTACCTGGTCATGGAACAGGTGCAGATGCCTGCTACTTTTATCAAATACTTTGACAGCAGAACTTTAATGATCCATACTCAATCCTTAAATGAAACCCAATCTCCTGACTTCTTCCATGCTATGCTACAATGTCCGATTGCCAACTCTGAACTAAGTGCAATGACTTTTTCCTTAACTACAGTGGAAAAAAACCACCCACCCACCCAAACATAAACATACACTATCAGGTTGGAGGATTACAATTTCTATTTCAAGATTACATATAATCTCTGCTAAAAATCTTAAGGCTACTGGAGAAGTCAATGAAATTTTCGTATCTTTTTACATGAGTTTTAACTTTTTCAGATTTGTTTGTTCTTTTACATCTGTATCTTGTTGTAGAGAATAAGAACCTGTACTGTGTGTGAGTCACAGAGAAAATTGGGGCCTCTAAAGTATACAGAAAATCAATGTGAAGAACAACAGTATTTGCAGAAATAATATCTAGGCTTGAGTTCAGTATTAATGATGGAGGATAGGTGTGCACCTCATAAAAAAGACAGTAAATCAGAGAAAACTTCTAAGAGACCTGAATACATTTGTCCAGCTCATTTATTAATATCAAAGTGGAACCAGTAATGATTAACCGGCCTCCAGTTAAGCATGTAAGACTGCAGGAGAACTCCAAATGCTTTGGAGTGGAGAGGCACACTACTGCAGCATGTAGCTAGCACAGAATCCATAGATAGCTACATCATTTCATATTATTCGCTACTGCTCTCTTAGGAGTCAATCAAGTGCGAGAGCACTGCTCATCTGCTTCAGAGCAGAGCCAGCTGGTAAACGGTGACAGAAACTTACCTCACCAGAGCTGCTTCTCCTCTATGTTTCTGCCCATGACCACCTATTCAAACAACTGTTGTCTAGAATTAAAACCACTCCCTGCACATTTAACTACGTGTGTGCCTATGCTGGGTCTCATGCTCACCACGTTTCAGGTATTTTCACTGCCTTTTGTTTGATCTAGATTGTTCTTTATTTGCTCCAACACCACTTATTGAAATCTCTCTAAGATCACATTAGAAGAGCTATCTAATACCACAGAACAATAGTTATTGTTAAAGATACAACAGTGGTCTTGGCACAGGAATAGAAATAAAGGAAGACTCTATTCTCCAGGGAGCTAGAGCTCTAGTGTGCAAAGTACTGTTTTGGTGACACTTTCCATTCACATTTATAGTTAAATGGGTGTTTATTCTGCTGTAAATCACTTCACTACAACCCCAAGCGTTTTAATCAGATGCCTGAAAAGTATTTCACAGCCAGCAGCCTCCCTCCATTGGAAAGTTTGCAGACTTCTGAGCTTTTACTGCAACACCAGAGATTTTGAAGGTTCTGCATTTTAAACTGCCAAGGCAAAGCAGACAGCTCACATTTTTTTCCAGAACAGCTGCAATTTCAATATTACATGATGAGATTAAGATTGCAAGATGGGTTTTTTTCTGAACACCCTACCCTTCATGGCTGGCATGGAAAAACAGCATCCACTATCTAGCAGTGGGAGTCAGCTGGAATACTGTTATGACCCTAAAAGAGATGAGAAGCTGGACAAGCCATTGGAAAATGCATGGACATAAAAGGCTGAGGTAGGGATTAGGACTGAGAGGAAAAATGATGCAGAAGTTAGAACGGACAACTTCAATAGTCAGGAAAAAATGAAGCTGGCAAAGGAGATATTTTATGTGTCCATGCCATGGCTGGGTACCCTATGTCTACTGATACATGTCCGTGTGCCTCTTGAAGACATAAGGCATCATAAAGAATTTCAAGAATCCTCATAGATATCTCCATCCTTTGGATTTTCAGTTTTGAGACAGAAGAAATGACAGCTTTGTTCCTCTGGCGAAACGAAACCTTGACAGAGCAGCAAATTGGCAGGGACAGGAGCTGGTGCTGAGTCCACCTGCGAAGGCACACAAGTTGCACAATGCAAATGAAATCAAACCCCACAGTTCCTGCAGAGTGGTTCTTTTCTGTATCTCGGTGACGATTGTCACTCATCTTGATGGGAAGTGGTATGCTCCTCACTGCAAGCTGTTATTGTTTTTTCCCTGCGTATTTCAGGCATGCTCAATGCCAAGTATTTACTGCCTAGCTGCTGTTCTAAGGTTCTCTTCCTAACTTTATGTTTTTCTGAACATTTCATTGTTTCTTCATTTGTGCAGTCAGCTCTAGCCTAGACTAGGGTCTCTTTTTCCCAACAATTCACTCAGTTTTGATGAAGGACTTTTATGCAGAGTAAGATCTTTCTAAATAGTTAAATTCATGTTTCACATGTGGTGCATGAAATTGTAGACCAAACACAAACCCCAGCCCTACCCATGAAAAAGCAGGTAGCACTACGTTGACCACATCTGCTATCTTTAAGTTTCTCAAAATGCACTATATAATTCTATAATTAATGCAGGAAACCCTCAGTAACAATAATAGATTCATTTAGTATGGAAAAGATCATTAACCCAGTTGTCCCAAGCCCACTGATATATGATGGCCCTTTTTTCCGGATCTATGACTCAAACACATACAGGGATGGAGATTCAACCCCCTCCCTGGGCAGCCTGTTCTAAGGCTGGAGATCCTTTCCATGAAGTTTTTCCTGATGTCCAACCTAAACCTCCCCAGTCGCATCTGAGGCCATTTCCTCTTGTCCTATCACTGGTTACTTGTGAGAAGACACCAACCTCCACCTCTCTACGACCTCCTTTCAGGTAGTTGTAGACAGCAATTGTGTCAGGCAGTATTTGTTTGCTCACTGCTCAATTGCTTAAATGAGGTTCAACAGCCTAACCAGAAGGACGAGATGAGTGTTAAGACCAGTTTTTACTGGGAAAAGCTATTACATATGCTTTTTGTCAGTGGATTCAAAGCCCAGAAGGATAAATGCTAAGTACTGCAAATGACAATTTTTCTTTATTTGTATTTTATTTTGTTAGCTCTGCAGCACAGCCCTGTGTTTAATTGGTACTTGACCCTAAAAAAGCACCACAGAAATATTTGTAAACCACTACTACAACATGTTAGAACTCTTTTTACTCTAAAATATGTTGCTTATATTTGTCCTGGTGGTGTTTTCACTGCTATTGTCACTAGAATAATTATCTTCTAATAAGATAACTGCCTTTTGTTATGAAATGGTATTTAGACTTGAAACTCAGTAATTAATAAAATGTAAGATATACTAGCCACAGAGTTTAAGGTCCTGGAATTAAGGTCTCCTGTGGTGGTTGTTACTGTAGGAATCTCAACAGCATAAGATAGATTTTCCTGCTAAAGAGCATTAAACATATCTACATCTCTCTCAGTTTGAGTTTTCACTTGGTCACCAATGAACACTTTCCAAAACGAACCCTGTAAATACTTCCAGGTGCGTAACGCGTGCTACCCTGCGGCTACTCAGTGTAAATATAAACCTATTATACAAATCAGTATTCTTTGCTTGCAGAATTCCCCAGAACTGTAATTTATCTCTTTTCTTGGTGATGCATGAATGCCTCCATTTCCCTTACTGGATCACAATGAGTGAAAAGAGTCGAGCTGTTCCTCTATTAAAAAAAGCAGCAGGTATTTTTTGTCTTGCCTGTATCTAATGCAGGTAGGGGGCAGCTTTCACACATAATCAGATTCTACTTTCACAGACTGGGACTTCAGAACAAACTCTCTTTTTAAGTTGGTACTATCTGTTGATGCATATTACATCTACCAAAAACAGACCAATTCAAGTGTTAATTAACAAAGGTGATGTTAATGAAATATAAACATCCTAGTAGCTTAGTGACAAAGTTACTAGCAGATTGGGTTTGGATCATGCTTGACAGTACTAGTTAGACTAGAGATACACTTTAAAATTGACCTTCCGCTTGCCTAGATGGCTGATACCACCTTAATTAGTAGCTTACTTCCAGTGAGAGAACATTTCTTGTCCTCTTCTTACTTACAGGTTTTGCAAAGTTAATTACATTGAAAGTTCCTTTCCAGTTTGATGTTTGAAGGCCAGAATCTTGAGAGCATTAGGCAAAACTCCAGATGTTAAACACTAAAGAATAAAATGTCTACCAGTATAATCAAAAAAAAAACCCCAGTATTTCTACCTACCACACAAAAACCATTGTGATGTAATAATAAATAATAACAAAGGGTACTTATTACTTCTGAGCAAGACTACCTAATGTTGGGACAAATGAGTCATGGAACCGCAATTCAATTTCATCTCATTGTGATGAAAAAGGACTGGCCAAAGACTCTTTTGGAAGTTGTTGTATTTCAGAACACACATAACCCCGCTAAAGATTAGAGAGGTGTTATATATCCTTTGGACCACAACAAAAGCAGCACGCTGAAAAAATCAGGCTTTAAAGTGAAACCACTCCAGCAACTTCAGTTTTCCTGCCCCTTGTTTACAACCTCAAGGAAAAGTGTTAGGTTTGCTATTAATAACTTCATTTACACAGGGAAAAGGTGTTAGGCACACCAAAACTATACTACAGGGAACAATCCTTAACATAAAGAGGGATGATCCAGAAGATGCAAAATAAATATTTCATCTCTAATTTCTTAGATTCACTGATAAATAACTCTATGAGTCAGGCAGAGTCACTTTTAAATGAGTCATTTATAAATGAGAAATATCTAGCTCAGTATGTTGTGCCTATAATATAATAGTAAAGAAAACTGCACCCTTAAATCAAAACCTATTGGTTTACACTTAATGGCAATTAGTAGGGATAACTATAGGATCAACTTGCTCAAAACAGGTCATTACCACTTCGTTCCCAGTGAATAAATATTTACCTCTGGACTGGTTCGAGTAGATCACTGGGGGGAAAACTGAATATTTGATAAATTTCATTTGTAACTGAATATTCATTTTGCATTTCGCCAACTCTTTGGCACATTCACTAAATCAAAATGCATACTGGAGTTGTGCTGAGTGTGCCTAATTGATAATACCGGCTAATTAAATGTACAACTTCTATGCATATTAATTCTCCGTTTTTATTTCGGCACTCTGCAATGCCATCCAGCTTCAACTAAGAAAGAATGTAAACACCAATGTGTAGCCAATTCGGTTGCTCAGTACACAGCTAGAATTTCAAAGCACAGGACCAACTATTTCTAATAAAACTACAACTTCTGAACTCATTTGGAATATTAAAGACAACCTCAAAAAAGCCAGACTTTTCTGAACCTATACAGATCAAAGCTGAGGCTTGCTTAGGAGAAACAGCTATTTGAAATTTCTTAGATCAATATAGATATCATCATAAATTAACAGCCCTACAGATCTGTTTTAGTCTACAACAGCAACTTACAGTTTCCTCGCCCTACATAACATGTAAGAAAATGTAACACAGTTTACACTGGCAGCTAACAGAATCATAGAATCATCGAGGTTGGAAAAGATCTTCAAGATCATTAAGTCCAATCCTCTGTCTTAAAACCCCCAACCACTAAACCGTTTCCTGAAACACGATATCTACCCCTGGCGCAACTTGATCTCATTTTCTCTTGTCCTATTCCTAGTTAATAGGGAGAAGAGGTCAATGTTCGCCTCACTACATCCTCCTTGAATCCTCTTTTGCCTGATCTAAGTAAAAACTTTTTTTGTCACTTTTGTCTCCAAAGTCTGCTCCTGTTTGATTTGTCCTCTATCTATCATGCAGTTTGGAAAATCCTCCCAGTCTGTAGATTTGCCCGCAGAAGACTTGCATGTTAGAATTATTTTTCCTTTTGATAGGAAGTTTCTAATGCACAGTAGAATTCAGTGAAGAGGGACACATCTGAATTGCTATAAATTGTCACAATCACTCCCATTTTGCAGCTACTCTGATTGCATAAGTTTCTATTGGGTAAAAATAAATCAGCTCTTCCAACGGCTCATACTTATTCGATACCAGCATCATCTCAATCCATCTTAATGGAAAGTAAAGTAACAAAAACCAGAAAGAGACAATGAGCTTTTGGGTTCAGAGCAGCAGCAGGACTCCCACTGGTGCTGTACGTATGTCCAGACACCAGCACATTCCAAATCCAGGACTACATTACTCACACAAGTGGTTAACATATTTGACAGAACTTGAAGAAAATAACAACCCTGAGTTGTAGGGTAAGTGGGAAGTTACATTTTCCTCAGAATATTTTGGGATTTATCTTTCTATTTCAAGAATCATAGAATCATCAGAAGGGACCTTGAAAGATCATCCAGTCCAATCCCCCTGCCACAGCAGGATCATCTAGACCAAGTCACACAGGAACACAGCCAGGAGGGTCTGGAACGTCTCCAGAGAAGGAGACTCCACAACCCCCCTATGGGCAGTCTGATCCAGTGCTTTGTTACCCTCACTGGGAAGAAGTTTCTTCTGATATTGATATGGAAACTCCTCTGTTCGAGCTTGCACCCACTGCCTCTTGTCCTGTCACCAGATGACCTTGAGAAGAGGCTGGCTCCATCCGCCTGACATTCACCCCTCTCATATCTATAGATGTTCATGAGGCCACCCCCTCAGACTCATCTTCTCCAAGTTAAATAGACCCAGCTCCCTCAGCCTTTCCTCATCAGGGAGCTGTTCTACTTCCTTCATCATCTTCGTTGCTCTACACTGGACACCCTCCAGCAGCTCTGTGCATTCTGGAACTGAGGGACCCAAAGTAAGATACTTTCTTTGCAATCCAAAATAAGAAATTTTAAGTATTACAGCAACCTGAAGCAAAGAGATGTTTTCAAAACAGACTTAGACCATTTAATTCAATAGACTATCTGAATTTAGAGCAAAATGGTTTTGACACCCAATAATACAACATGGATGGCACAGAATTCAAGTTAACAAGACTTGAATTCGAAGGATGAATTTTGCTGACCTCACCGTAAACCTTGTACATTACAGCGATGTCATAAACAGCGCTCAGAGTACATGTGCTTGTTGAGGAAAGGAACTAATGTGGATGCCCTGGCATTTATTAGCACATCAGTGCTGTGTTACATTGCTGTCTACAACTGCCTAAAAATAATAGAATTCGGGTCGCCGATAATAAGCACCACAGATGTCCAAAGGATGTTTTCCAGGGTAACCCTGGTGAATTTAGCCTGCTCTCTGTGATACCCTTAAGAAGTGTGCCAGTTAAAAAAGCTGGCACTTAGGTACTTAAAGTCTACAGCCTTCAAGTGTATCTGGTGTTTGTGGGAGAATTAAAACTAATCAACTATGCATTTTTCGGAAGGATAAACCATAGCTATTCATAAGGTTTCATTATCGATGAGAATCTCGAAGACTACAGCAAAATCTATGAGTGTCTGTCAAAGGAGTTGTCAGCTACTGCTTGCTTTATGGGAAAGTCAGATGTACCCTGTGTCAGCCCTGGCACCAGACAGCAGTAATAAGCTATGATGACAACCCTTCTGAGGGCTGCTAAAACCCACTCCTTCACCAGTGACATCCAGGAACAACAAGGCAAATGGAGGAGGAGGAGGGTTTTCTCTTTGGCTTACAGTGAGCTGCTGACAGCTCTGATAGGGCCTTCCACAAATCCTCCCTGACCTCAGGGATGACACCAGCACACAGCACAAGGTTTGATCTCATTCATCAAACTCCATCTATCAGGTTGAGTGGTCTCATGTCTTAACGTACAAAATCTGATGGTGGTTATAGATTCCTGAGCTGTGAAAGAAGCTTCAGACATTTAATACAATCTCTTCTATGCCTGTCCTTGTTAACATCATTAGTTTTATCACCAGGAGGTAATAGCCAAGATCATGGCTATACTGTTACCGAGGAAAAAGTCTAAACCATTTAAAAATAGATACTTCAATTCATACAGCTAGACACAGAAGGGGGATCCAGCAGCATGGCTCTGGACAATGCTAACCTTCCCAAATCTAAAAATACACTCAGTTACTCTCCTACTCTCCTCACCAGCCCTATTCTAATATTTCTGCCAAGCACTGACTCCTGGCTCCTGGCGCAGGCCAGATGGAGCTTCGGAGAGGAGTTCTTTTGGGGTCACAATTGGAAGAAAAAGTTTCTCCCTTTGCTTTATAACTCCCCCTTACATTTACCTTTCTCAGTTAGAGAACATGAAGCTACTGAATTAGTCAATAAAGGCCAAGTATTAAAGCTATTATTTCCACACTTCTGAAGCTACGCTGGAGAATAGAAGGCTTAGAAGAAGTTCTGCTTGATTCTTCGGGGAAGAAAAGTCTTATTTATAAAAAGTAACAGACGTAGCTAGATGAAAGGAAGCCAACCATACCAGCTTAAAAATAACAAAATAGAGAGTAATAGTTCATTCAGCAAAAATGGGTATTTGCAGTGTGTGAACATGGTATTACAACACTTGGGAAATTTGTAGCTTAGGAAAAACATTTATTTGTAAGAAACCCCAGAATTATTTGGGGGAAAATAATCATAAGCCTAAAATCATTAATTCATTCACACAGGATTTTCAAGACCATGGATGGCTTCTCTAGTTTCACTAATAAATAGGGGCTTTTTTCTTATTCTTCTGTTATAACTCTTTTACCCATCTAATGAGCTTCAAATGTCACCATTTATATTTGAAGATGGTTATTCTGCACAAAATAATTTGCACTTGTAGGCCAAGTTATTGCATATAATTCCCTAAAGCACCCTGACAATGTTTGAAGGAGAAGAATTTAGCCTGATTTTAAACTCTGGAGAAGATAATGGAATGACACATGGATGATAAACAGTGACTAGTCCTGCTCTCTGTGCAGGTTTACAGCCTGATCTGAAACCCGAGTTTCCCATTGCATGGGAGTATGTTTTTTTTAGCACTGTGGCTTGTAGCCTTAACAAATGAGGGGATTTTAATTGTTTCATCTCAAAGCAATTCTCTCGGTGGCTTATAAAGACCTAGATAACTTATATTGGTGTGACATAGAAGCAGAGAGAAAATGCAATGCTTTATTGATGAATTGAAAAAGCCATCAGCAAGCAGCAGTCTGTAATCTAACAGTCAGTCTATCCCAAACTGTTGGGATCACTTAAATCACTATCACCCGTTCAAAACTTTGTTTTCTTAAACTCCACCACAGCTTCACATTAGGTAGAGCTCAATGGGCCTAAACCAGTGCTATTTTTGCTATAATCCATTGAGTAATACAGAGCTAATACACAGCAATATCATCACAGACTGTGCTGGTGGAAATTCAGAGTGCTAAGGATTAAAACAGAATGACAGTGATTAGCATAGATACGTGCTTTGTATTTGCAAACTGCTCACTATGCTTATTTCCTTATAGGAATAATCAAGCTTGTTCTTAGAATGACTTAATAAAGCCAAAAAGGACATAAACACATAAATAGCTGCGGGTTGCAATTAGTAGGAACAGAACAGCTACGTCACTTGATTCTTCAGAAACAAAGCCATGTTGTGGAGCAATGTAAGAAAGCATTATGAACTGCTGGACCACAGAGTTGATAAAACAGCTTCTTTTGTTGTTTGTTCCAGGATGCTCAAGTGCTGCAAATGTACAGTGTGTGAGATATACTGTCCTCAGTGACAGTACAAGTCCATTTCCCCACATTTGCCACCAAGAGGAGAAGGCTGAAAAGAGACCTTATTGCTGTCTACAACTGCCTAAAAGGACATTGTAGACAGGAGGGTATGCGTCTCTTCTCACAAGTGACCAGTGATGGGACAAGAGGAAATGGCTTCAAGTTGCACCAGGGGAAGTTTTGGTTCAACATTAGGAAACCCTTGATGGAAAGTGCTGCCCAGGGAAGGGGTTGAATCACCATCCCCGGATGTGTGTCAAAGTTGATGAGCTCTGGAGCTTAGGAACTTGACTTAGCAGTGGTTTTGGGACAGTTGGGTGAATGGCTGGACTCGATGACCCTAAAGGTCTTTTCCAACGTAATGATTCTATGATTCTGTTAAGTCTCCATTTTCCTGCCCAGCTTTGGTCCTGTCTGAGTACAAACAATAATGCTAGTCAAAGGTACAACCAACATCTTGGCTGTAGCCATTAGCATTCTGAGCCTCTTGGATCAGAAGAGTCATCAGGATATTATCAGCACAAAGGTTTTACATACAACAGTTACTCAGAATCTAATACTTCTGCATATTTTCAATTTAGAATTGGTCTGGGTGCAGGAGGTTGTTTTCCTCTGCTTCAAAGAAAATAAAGAGCAGAGTATCAACATGTACACCCAAGGGATTTCTACCTTCAGCAAGGAACCCCAGGCCCATCTATTTTCTGTAACAGCTGAATGGAAATGACTACTTAAAATAATACGTTTTAAAATGTTTTCTGAGACAAAGCAGCACTACTCCAGCAGGTTTTCATTTAGGTTTTTCTTCCTTGTGATTTTGCTAGGAAACAGGCAGCAATAATTCAGTATACAATTCCATTTACACATGGATCTGAACGTAGACTTGCAACCCCTTTGTATAATTCAAGGCTCTGGAATTGTCACATCCCGTTTATCTCACTAAAGCCTGGTGTTAGAGTTTGCAAATGCAAACCAGTTGTTAAGTTCTCCATCCCCAGGGAAACTGAGTGCGTGGCAGACTGAGAGTATTCCATCTGCGTTCAAGAGGCAGCAGAAGCTGTGCACATCAGCCTTTCTCTTGACCAAGGAAAAAGTGACCTTGTTCCCTGCCCTTCCTAGGTTTGAAAGACACAGAAGAAACTGCAGAAGGAAGAAGCAACAGAGAAGAGGAATAGTATTACCGGGCTGTAACACAAACAAGCTCTGTAAGACTGTAAATATGCATGACTACTGATTTTTTTGAATTCACCTTTTGTCCTGCCTGTCCTCTCTGGCACATTGTTGCTGTCTATCACCTCATCATGGGACCAGGTGCCGCTGACATGCAGTTAGAAAGCAGCAGCAGCTCTGATAAAGGATGCAGGAGCCACACAGATAATTATGTGTGGTGCTGAAGAGGAGGAGCAGCAAAACAAGCGGCATCCAGCTCCTCTGTGCCTGTTAGCAGGTGCAGCAAGGATCTGTGAAACTAAACTGCACTGTGGGAATACAGGGGATGGTTTAAAAATAAACTGTCAATAGAGAACGTCTGAACAGGCTTCAGTTTGCTTATCTGCTCCAGTTGTGCTGCTCGGCTGGGCAGGCTGGTACTGAACCCATTTATATTCATATGCACAAATGTATGTGTTATACATCTTGTGCTGACTTCTGCTGGATTTAAAGGCAGCTTTGTCTGCATAGAATCACAGAATCCTCATGGCTGGAAAGGACTTCTAGCCCTCATGCCAACATCTCCCCAACCCTTAGAACTTGCCCTCAAGTCCTCTATCACTCGCCTTTTGAACACCTCCAGGGATGGTCACTCCACTTTCCTGGGCAGCCTGTTTCAGTGCCCAACCACTCTCTCTATAAAGAACTTCTCCCTAATGTCTAATCTAAACCTCTCCTGATGCAACTTGAGGACATTTCTCCTCGTCCTATCATTAGTAACATGGAAGAAAAGACCAGCAGCAGCAGACTTAGCTACAGCTTCCTTTCAGATAGTTGTTGAGAGCAATAAGGTCTCCTCTCAGCCTCCTCTTCTCTAGACTAAATAATCCCAGTTGCCTGAGCTGCTCTTCCTAGGGCCTGTTTGCCAGATCTCTCACCAGCTTTGTTGCCCTTCTCTGGACCTGCTCCACCACCACCTCAATATCCTTCTTGTACTGTGGTGCCTAAAACTGAACACAGCACTCAAGGCGAGGTCTTACAGGTGCAGAGTACAGGGGCAAAATCACCTCCTTTTTCTGTGGTTACACTGTTCCTGATCCAGGCCAGGATGCTGTTGGCCTTTGTGGCCACCTGGGCACACTGTTGGCTCATGTTCATGCTCAACCAACACCCACAGGTCCCAGGAAGGTTTAGACAGAAAGGGACCTCAGAGATCACCCAGTTCCAACCTCTGTGCCACAGACAGGAACACCTCTCACCACACCGGGTTGCACAGAGCCCCATCCAGTCTGGTGTTGAATACTTCCATGAAGGGACCAGCCACAACCTTCCTAGGCAACCTGTTCCAGTTTGTCATCACCCTCTGAGTGAGGATTTTTTTCCTAAGATCTAATCAAAATCTACTCTTTTTCAGTTGGAAACTATTTCCCCATTCCCTATCCCTAGAGTCCCTCATAAAAAGTCCACACTTTCAGGTCAATCTGTTGGCCCTGAGTCCTCTCCAATAACACAGCCATCAGAGCAAATGCTGTGTGTCTCATGATCTCCAAACCCAGAAGGCACGTATAAACACATGCAAGAGAAACGCTGGGACTTGATATGACATCTTTTCACGGCAAAGCTGTTGGACTTTCATTTTTGTCTATGTATAATTCAGAGTGGGAATTCAAGCCGAGAGGAACACATTGTCAGTGCAATTATGCATTCACAATAATGAAGAATTTAATAATATACTTTAAAAAAACAAAAGAGAGTTCCTCTCCAAAACACAGCTACATTTTTCAAGTGTTTTTCCACTCGAACAGTCAGTTTATGATTTTCAAAGCTTTTGGCCTATTTCAACCAGACAGAAAGCTGGAAGTGTTAAAGGTACTAAATTCTGACAAGATTTGTGAAAATCAATAGCTTGGCAGGTGAAAAATTTATTTCCCTGCCTCCATCAGAAGGGAAACTGTGTAAAACCTCCCTTCCTAGGTTGTCCTGACCACCCTGGCCATAACCTCACATGCTCAGCCTGGCCAGAGGAACAGGGCCAACACACTGGGGTACAACTATGGGTCAAGTGTGGTGCAGGCAATGGTGGGAAGGATGGCAACCAAGGAAGGACTGAAAGGAAAGCCTGGGTTAACACAGCAAGGGAAAGGTACACATGCAGGTTCCAGAGGTGATTACACCAACCTGGAATGTTTTTGTGGGGATGAAGACTCAAGATACGATTCTATTTTTTAATATAATTTATGCTTATGAAACAACCCTTTCTCTTGATTCTTGGTGAACTGGGATCTTTTCATTTTTTAGCTCATGCCTTCTCAGTCTTTGTACACCTTCCTGAGTTTCCCCCTTTCCAGAAGGTTGTTGAAATAGACTCCAGAGAGCTTGTGGAATCTCCTCTAGAGGCGTTCAAATGTGCTTAGATATGTTCCTGTGTGGCCAGATATAGGTGATTCTATTTGGCAGGGGGGGGTTGGACTACATGATCTTTAGGGGTTCCTCTCAACCTCTACTATTCTATGATTCTTGCCTTCCTTCAAGAATTCAACATCAGCAGCTTTTCTTGCTGACTCCTGCCCTTACTCCCACCAATCCTCCTATAGTGTTTTCCTTCACATCTTATACTGCTGTCTCTGGATTTCAGAGTCTTAGACACACAGAGTCCTCCAACATTTACTGTCCAAAGCATTCTTCTCCTTGCTGCAGTGTGCAGGCACCCAGTTTTTCCATCTCTTTCCCTCCATATTTTTTCTATTCTCTTTTAGGATGTGGAAGAGAGGGCCTGCATGGTGCCCTCAGTCTCTCTATGAAGAGCATCTGGTAACCATGGCTAGGTCTTTGCTGGTTAGCAAACTTCTTCAATAGTCTGCAGCTGTTATTTAACCACTTGTACAAACTCCTTTAGATGTCAAAGTGAACACAACTTCCATCCGCCTGAACGGTTTGGAATCAGTTATATCTCTTCTGTACCAAAAGGCAAATGTGCATTTGATGTCTCTGACGGCTGCCTTTGTACAGGAATCCATATGTCTCTGCTTCTATTCCATGGCAGCATGATAAAAACCCAAGAAGCATTAAAAGTATTAGCCACATTCCAACTGACAGCACATATATCTCAGAATTAACCACGAGTATATAAAGAAAATCAGCTTATTTTATGAAGAGGCTCTGCTGCAAATGTAGTAATCGACCTGGTGCTATTAAAGAGTGACAGTCTGTTGTGTTTCCATTACAACTGTCAGGTTTCAGAATTGTACAGACCACACGTGATTGCCTCTAGGAGCCCACTATGCCTATGAGCATGAGAAACAGAGCAGCAAAATTACCTACAGATCAAATGGAATGAGCTATACAAGTGAGGAGAAGTTTGTAGAAGGGTAGTGGCTCTCTGCTCTAAGGAAGATACAAACTGGATTGGACTAGATGATCTTTCGAGGTCCCTTCCAATCCCTAATGATTCATGATTCTATGAAACTCTGAAGAGTTTAAGATGAGATCAGCAATGCCTTAGATTTAACTGGAGTCCTGCAGTACCAGCAAAGGCAAACTATTAGCTTGCAGATAGCACAGCAGGATGCTGAGAAGCTCAACTAATATCTGCAAAAGATTTGAAAATGAAATACTAAGAATTAATCTTTCTATCATGAAAATCAGTGGGTATTTTGCCCAAATCATGTTTTTCAGCTATTCATAACTTGGCACATAGATTCTCTTTTATAAATTATAATCACTTCTTGTTTGTGATTGTTTATTACCCAGTTACCAGCTCCCTTCTAGCAAAACCTTAGTAGACGCTTTTGGTTTTCCATGTTTCAAACTGTACAATTTTATCTCTCATGTTGTGCTGCACAAATCAAAAGCCCAATTAAAACGAGAAAGATAATTGTGTTGACAGATTATTATCAATATTTTTCAAGAAAAAAACCCCAAAGATTTAGAAATGACTACAAAGTAAAAATACTGCTTGCAATTAAAATGTAAATCCTAGGCCTCTAAGCTGGAAGTCAGCACATGAATTCTGTGTGACACAAGCTGGTCAAAACCGATATTACATTTCGTTTATCACTTCACATAAACAGACAAGGAGAAATCTGGTAGTCAAGTCTTTCTCCCTCAGATGTATGAAGTATTCTACTGAGATCTGACACCCATCAGGTCGCCCTACGGAAACTTATTGTACTGCTAAGAATGATTTATAGTATGCTGTGAATGTTGTTCTTTCGTATGGTGAGGTCTTGTTAGAATGCTGATGTATTAAGACAAAGCACTGTCACCTCCTAAACTTAGCTGTGATCATATATAAAACCTGTCGTGGTGGCCATCAAGCTTCAGCATTGCCATCCATAAGAAACACTATCTTTCATCTCTGAGGTGCTTTCTGTAACACAGCTCCTTCGCTCACTGCCGGCAATTTCTGATCAGCCCTGAGCATCCAAATTGATGTTAGGGAAAGACAACTCATGCTTTCATCGCTAGACAGAATCATTCACTCAATGCTTTAAAAATCATGTTTATTGCTAATCCAGGTGTTGGTTAAACAACTGACTTTACTGCTTGGTGGCATTCCAGGGGCATACACAATAACGACACAGTCATGACTGCACTGGTTTTCCATTTGTTAATTCATTTTGATTGAACTCAGGGATCCTTAAATATAGAAAATTCCTCTTGTAGAAGCTGAAACTATGCACCACAGCATTTAGGCAAATTTAAGCTGTATTTCCATCTTGTCCTAAATGCCATACAGTGAGAAGTTGTAACAGTAGAGGAACAAGCTCTCTATAACAAAATCTTACCTTCACAGTAATGGAATCAAGCAAGCAAATGTCCTCATTCCAACCACACCCATCTCTCATATTTCATAAACAAGTTAAACCCTGCACAAATCTTTGATGCACCAAGGCAAAGTACAGATTTTAACCTCACTGCAGAGTAGATACGACAATACTCATCACTAAAGAGTGAATTCTATTCTCAAGACACATGCCAGCTAGAAGGAGAATGTAGGGCCAAATCTTTGTCTAGATGACTTAAAACCTGATGTCTAAGCCATAGAAACTGTCTAAAAGATCTTACAGAACACAGAGAAATAGGGAGGCAGTCAAGGTGCTGCTTATGGTCCATTACTATGTTAATCAAGGAATGGGATAATAAGTCTTTTTGTTTTGTTTGAATTTAGCAATCAGGCTGCTAGAGCTTATGTATGAGCATATATTTAGCTAAATTAGCAAACAAAGTTAGCAATCAACTTGCTGGAAGAGATCATACCATGCATCCAGTGAGGCACAAGGTTTATACAGGATGAAGATGAAGGCAGGGTCTTTGGGTTTGTCTGCATTGCAGCGGAAAGGCTGCATCAGGAGAAGTGCTTATCACCCAAGTCTGCAGTGGCCAACTGATCAAAAGAATGGCTAATTGATAGGGAAATAGTTTGGGTAATTATGATTTGGTTGCTCAGACCTCAGATATTTTTCGTTTAAAATGTCTCTACCTTAACAGACAGTAGTCTGGTATCACCTGAAGCTGAAAGGGTTGTATCTCGTCATCTAATTGGGAGTTAATAGGAGTCAGGAAATAATGTTCCCCTCTGAAGCTCTCAGTTATACAAGGCGACACAAAGCAGAGTTAATATAAATGAACTCTGATTGGATGAACTATTGAGCAATATTTTCAAAATCCCATAATTAGATGAAAATGAGTTTGCCTCTAGTGTTTGTATCCTTTGAAATAGCTGTTGAAAATGCCTTACGCCAAAGTAAAGTAGAAAATAAAGATATCAGAAAAAGAAAATGAAGATACTACTCATTGTAACAAAGAAGAGCAAGGTTAATCAGTGGATCTTGCAGTCACAGGGTAAAATCAGAAATAGACAAACAGTTTCACTATTAATTTAAAAACTGGCACCCACCCTACTAAATTACTATTAAGACTGCATAGTGATCTTGAAAAAACAAATGCTATTGCAGTTGAAAGATTTACAACACTGAAAGGAAATCCTGAATACAAGTAATCCTCCAAGCAATTTTAGTTAAACTGTGAGCATAAAGATGGAAAGACTGCAGGGATATTTTCCTGTGCACTGGTTGGTAGAACAAAGTGATTTCTCTTGAATGTAGGAAAAAAAGTAGACCTTTGCTGACTTTACCAGAAGTGAAAGGGCTGTATTTCCTTTCTTATTTCAGATCATGTCATCCAGATGGCTCTACTCTGTAAGAGTTCATTTGAAAGGCCTTGGTAGCGTACCCTTAAAATCAACCAAAGTTCCACTTTGCTCTTCCAGTTCCAACTACTGTTGTGCAGGACTTGACCTGCTCTGACTTGCAATACGTGAGGAAATTACCATGCATTTCTCCCTAAAAGCTTGTGAAGCTTCAATTTCCATCAGTTTTCATGTTTCGATAAATAATGCAGTAGCAGACAACTTTAGGAAAAGATGCTGTGAAACACGAAGTACAAACTAAAAGCGATCCACCAACCTTACTTGCATCGGGATTTTCACCTCCTAAATAAGCATCCAGAATTTAAATGAACATTTGAACAAAACCCTAAGTATAACCTATTTTCCCAGCCAAAAGTGAAGGTGACCAAATTGCAGAAAGCAGAAGGAGCTGATTTTAATTTTTACAGTCAACAAACATGTAAGAAGAGCTTGGCTTGGGAGATGCTGCGGTAAGGAACATGAGCATTTGTTCTCTCTATTCTCACCTTCAATAGACAACTATTTTTGTTAAAAAACAAGTACTCTATACAGACATTTCTAATTATTTAATTCTCAAAGGTCTGTTTTGTAGGTGCTTGTGAAAAAAGAAATGTGTGAGGTAGACTGCGATCTTTCTCATATGCAGCAGATCCAATTGTTATGTTTCTACAAGGCCATGTATCTCATACAGCTCTAATTTAAGGTCATAGCAAACTAAATAAGTCTCCTTATCATCAGTTAAACATAATCTTTATGTACTTGGATTTGACACTAATTCTAGTAGAGCTTTCCCAGTGATAAATAACTTCTAATACATTTATCAAGGACAACATAACAAATATTGTAATAAAAGAATGACTTTGGGTCAAATTCTATTCATTTATGTTAATATAAATCCAGTCCAATTCGTTGGATTTATACTATAATATTGAAAAAAGAAATAAAACTTGCTTCTCTGTTTTGCTTTGTTACACTGTGCCTCGTGAATAAAGTTAATGTCGACTCCATTGTATGTATTAAAGCTTTCTATGTGTCATTGATATTTTTTACTACAACACTAAGCATTTTCATAAAACATTGCTGTGAAACAATAAGGAAATCAAGGTCTTCATTGTTTGTTGCTCAATGCTTCAAAATGCCTCTTTGAAAATGGAATTGTTAACTACAGAGTATAGAACTGTTACACGAATGGCTCAAGCAACTGCAGCACTCCCATATTTAGCTGAATGTGCCCATAACAATCTGGCTCTGTGGAATCCTCTGCCAGAACTCTCCTCACCAGATGTTCACCAGGTATGTGGAGACACACAAGCAGCATTTGGGGCAGACGTCTTATATAGCAACTACTCTGTTTCTTATCTGTGCCATATCAGCTCTTCTAATCTCTTTTCTTTTCCTGTAGAAATGAACTTTTGTGTTCCCCATTCCACAAATGATTAAATCTAGTTTTGTGGAGTTTTTACTGATACTTTGGAAAACTGGCACACAATGACACTTTGTCTGCTTGGAGACCATCATTAATTCCAACAGTAAGTATCCAATTTGCATTTCTATCAAAATAGAAAAAGACAAGAACATCACCAGCAATTTAACACCTCCTCCTTCTCTGAACCTTCTTCTCCTCCTCCGTTGCCCTTATAGACCTTTCCTGAGCAGAGCTGAAATTAGCCTATCTGCATACACAACACTGACAGACAAACTTAGAGGTTCTTCTAATTTGATTTTTATCAACTCAACAGGGAAAATGTGAATCTTCACCGCATCTCATTAGGGACCAAGCAATTACACTTCATTGAACTCCTAAGCAGAGATGGATAAATAATTAATGATTTACTAGATGATTGAAGATCCAATTTTATTTCTAAGAAGACTGCCATAGTTTCGCAAAAATTTTTATCCTTGCCTTTGGAAGTGCCCTGTGAACTATTGCTGTAAATATTTCTTTGTCTGCAGTTTTCTGGTTGTGTCAGAGTTTTGCTGGGGCATTTGTTGCTCAGAATTTACAAGCTGAGGTAATTGTCTCAAACCACAGATACCACATTATTTTTGTCATGCATTTGGATGGCTCTAACAACCATAAATACTTTCGGATCTGAATATTAAACTGATGCATCTAAAGCAAAATTTTCTGCCGTATTATTTCAAGAGCTATGTTTTGCTAAGCAGGCTTGTCACTAAAACTACTAAATAGTTTGAATAGACCAAATAAACCGTTTTCATTTGAACTACTACAATTATATGTGTAACAGTGGTTTGCGATCTTTCTGCAATGTCTTGGGGGAGTAGAATATGAAATAGATATATCATTGCATTTGCTAAGGGTTGCTTCTGTTCTGGTACTCTTCCAGCCTCAGGGGCAAGAGAGTCAAATGCCAGTCTCAGATCTGGAGTCTGAGTGAAAGTAGAAAGGGAAAAATCTCAATAGGCAAGTAACCAGAGCTGGGATCGGTAGGGAGGAAAGAGGAACTATGTTTAAGAACACAAAAAGATATGAAACCGACAAGGACTGAAAGAAACATCCTCTGATAACAACATATAGAATATTTAATGGTTTAGTTGCTGGACCTAAACAGCTCTTAAATGAATAAAACATGTGCTTTCCCATTTCAGACATTATTCAGACATTACAGTTTTTCACATTTCTTTAGTCCATCTAAAAATGAAGGAAAGCGAGGCAAGAAAAAAGGTCTGGCTCTGCAGGCTAGAAATGATGAACATAGATAAATTCATAGGGCTTTCAACTTGGAAAGCAAGAAGTACCAATGAATGGATTTAACCCATACTTAATTAACACTGCATTTAATTATTAAAACACCCAACTATAGCAATATAAAAACTAGCTGCCTGGAGAGTTTCCTTCTTTCCAAACTGTACCATTACAAATCCAACAATAGTCAATTCACTCTAATGCTAGTAAAACAAACACATGTAACTACTAACAAAATGTAGAATCATAGAATCATTAGGGATCAGAAAGGATCTCCAGAGATCATCTAGTCCAATCCCCCTGCCACAGCAGGATCACCTAGATCAAGTCTCAAAGGAACACATCCAGGCCGGTCTTGAACAGCTCAATGTTATGAGTATCACTAGAAAACCAATGCTGTGCAAAACTACTGTCTTATCAAAACTACTAGGAAAATATTCATGTATGCAGCTCCTATTAAAGAAATGAAGAGACACATTTTTTCATAGGGAAGAAACACCAAGAAGTAAAAAGATGTACTAACACATCAAAGTAAAACTAGCAAAATCCTTCTGGAGAATAAACAGCACTAAGAAAGGAAACTTCAGCAAAAAAAGTCCTCCTTTTAAGTCGACCTTCCCCCCCACTAGTTCTATAGCTAAAATTAGAGTGGGGAAGAAAAACCTGTGGTAAATATACTTTAAGAATGAAGCTCAACTATTCTTTTGGATTCTCACCATTCCAATATTACTATCTCTTTTTTTTCAAATCATTCCCTAATTTCTTTGAACCACTCTTTGCAGCCTATTTATAGCGGAGTTAAACACGCNGAGTATCACTAGAAAACCAATGCTGTGCAAAACTACTGTCTTATCAAAACAACTAGGAAAATATTCATGTATGTAGCTCCTATTAAATGAAGAGACACATTTTTTTCATAGGGAAGAAACACCAAGAAGTAAAAAGATGTACTAACACATCAAAGTAAAACTAGCAAAATCCTTCTGGAGAATAAACAGCACTAAGAAAGGAAACTTCAGCAAAAAAAGTCCTCCTTTTAAGTCGACCTTCCCCCCCACTAGTTCTATAGCTAAAATTAGAGTGGGGAAGAAAAACCTGTGGTAAATATACTTTAAGAATGAAGCTCAAATATTCTTTTGGATTCTCACTATTCCAATATTACTATCTTTTTTTTTTCAAATCATTCCCTAATTTCTTTGAACCACTCTTTGCAGCCTATTTATAGCGGAGTTAAACACGCAATAATCCAAAAGTGAGCTGCCTTGATTATAAGCTTGCTATGTTCTGCTTCTTGAGAGCATGATAGGTCTTAGAATTGGCTGCCTCTGTGAATTCATTAAAGACACTGGTAAAAACCCGGTAAGCTCTTTTGTGGCACCAGGTAGCTGAAATAATTTGAGACTTCCTGAAAACTCTGGCAACCATTGGTGTTCAGCTTGATAGAATACGCACAGGACATTTGGGAACAGGAGTTTCACTGAGTATTATTTTGTGACTGCTTTTCTATTAAAGAGAGAGAAATAGAAAGACCAGTGAAGCAGAGAAGAGGAAAAAAAAAAAAGAAAAGAGCTGCAAATAAGCCTGGGGCACAGCCAAAGAGGTTCTGGAGGCTCTGTCCTTACAAAAAAAAAGAGAACTGAGAAGGAAAAGTCCTTGGTGGTGTTGCTGAGAGCCAGCAACATCATCCGTGTCGCAATTTCTAGCTGAGGGAAAAAAGCTTTGGATATTCTTTGTGATTAAACAGGACAGTGTAAAAACAAAAAGAACAAAAGTCCCAAACAAACAGATTTCTTATAGAGGTAACTTTTTTTTTCACTTTTCACCTGAAATAAACTCCAAGAGCCTGAACTCAGCTAAATGTTTGAAGTGCTATGGAGTTTCCTTTGCCAGGAATGTAGCTAGAAATTGGTCCTCCTGATGATGCATGATGGAATAAACAGTGTAGGTACTCTCATAGCACACTGACATCTCGGAAAGTAAACACTAAGATTGAAAACAAGGGCTGGACACATAAAATGGATTAAAGCAATGTCTAAAAAAGTTCTAGAAAACAGCTGAGGGATGTCTTGCTTGTGGAGATCAAACACCTGTTAAAGTAACAACCAGAGAGTCTGGACAGATTATGAAGTCCATTTGTCTCACAATGGTAAGAGAAATCAGGACGAAGTGACTAGTAATGCAATTACTGCTGACAAAAATATTTTTCACAGTAAAAGGGGAGAGAAGTTAAAGGAAACTTGCAATTTTGTAAGAGAAAAGAACCACTGCAAGGACTTCAGTGCCTGAGAAAGGACTGGAAAGACTGCGGAGTGCATAATGGTAGCATGTGGACTATTGACAGCAAAAACACCCAAGCCCATTTCCAGCAGCCACCCAAAGCTGCTAAAGAACCAACTACTAACGTCAGTAATGTGACGGGGATATCCCAGTTTAGAGTGGTCTGTATGGGTTTGTTCTAGCTATTGTCAGAGGTGGGTAAGCCTGGCTCGAAAGCTAAAAGGAGATATAACGAAGAAATTATCCAAGCTGATAGAGGACCTTGGGAGACCTGCCTTTTTGGCAAGGTAGAATAATTGCTTCCGGGATAAACCAGAAACGATCCATTTTATAGCTGCCAAGACATTTGTCATGGAACTTGTAGTGATAGCCAGGAGAGGAAACATCTACTGGGGGAAGGAAAGAAAATAGACTGCAATGGTAAATCCTGATGTCTCAGACTTCCATGGAACAGAAGGTTCTCATGTGCTCCATGACACTCCTGATCAAATAGGATCAGTGTGTAAAGTAAGAGAAAACAAAAAGTAATGAAAAGCCTGGGGAAGGTAGTAGCTCAAGGGAGATATATGTAATGCTATATTGGCTCAGTCACAAAATCCATCAGCTCAGTGTCCTCTTTCTGAAAATTGCCAGAAGCAATCGCTTAGGGAAATACACTACCAACACGACATGTGCAGAGTCATCTTTCCTCTGGATTTTCTTCCCAGTGACAGCCAGTGGGCAGTGAACATCTTGAACTGATGGCTGCATCAGGTAAGCTAGTTACCGATCAATACTGCTACCAGGACTGAACCCTTTTCTACACATACCTTAAAAAACATTAGACCAAAAATAATTGTAGGGATAACTGTAGCTAAATGTAGGATTAACTACATCTTAAATAAACATGTGAGAAGAATGGCCACCGTACCCAGTGAACCACAACTACCGAGAAGTTCAGTTATACTGCAGAATAAGCACCAAACACAAATCACATGCTGGTTGAAGTCCTTTTCTGTTGTGAGGAAAACCTGGAGGTACCAGGCAGTAACTGCTGTTTACCTCTAGACCTCTATTTTGCTTTGCTTACTGAGAAGTAATAATATTGTTAGTAATACAATTATCTACAGCGATAGCAGATGTTTGCTGAGACTTCCTAGTTATCAGATCTGACATGCTGAGACACCCTGAGGGAATATCAGTTCTTGTAGATCTGGAGAAGAAACGCTGCACCTATCACTGCCTGATGAAGGTTTTAACTGCCAGAAAGTGGGAAAGAAGGAAACAGTGGTGCAAGAGAAGTAGAAGTCTTAGAAAATCATGAGATAAAAGATACGAGTCAGCAATGTGCCCAGGCGGCCAAGAGGACTAATGGCATCCTGGTCTGCATCAAGAATGCTGTGGACAGCAGGGAGAGGGAGGTTATCCTCCCCCTGTATTCGGCACTGGTTAGACCATACCTGGAGTGTTGTGTTCAGTTCTGGGCCCCTCAGTTTAAGAAAGATGTTGAGATGCTGGAACGAGTCCAGAGAAGGGCAACTACAGTGGTAAAGGGCCTGGAAGGTAAGCCCTGCGAGGAGAGGCTGATGGAGCTCGGTCTGTTTAGCCTGGAAAAAAGGAGGCTCAGAGGTTACCTTATCGCTGTCTATAACTACCTAAAAGGTGGTTGTAGTCAGGTGGAGGTCGGTCTTTTCTCCCTGGACAGTGCAGACAGGACAAGGGGTCACAGTCTTAAGCACCATCGGGGGAGGTTTAGACTTGACATTAGGAAGAGGTTTTTCACTGAAAGAGTGATCTGGTTTTGGAATGGGCTGCCCACAGAGGTGGTTAAGTTAGTCTGAATGAAGTGCTGAGTGGCATGATCTAGATATTAGATGTTAGGTTTACTTATTTTATTGGATTTAGGTTGGACTGGATGATCTTTAAGGTCTTTTCCAACCTTATCGTTATTGTGATACTGAGAAATAACGAGATGAAACTTTTCTTCAAATGGGCAAGTCCATTTTTAAAAGGTTCCCATTTGGAAAAGAACTTTCACTATGCAATAAAGACAAATGTAACTAACTGTACCAGCCAACAACTGAAACTGGGGAAAAAAGGAAGAAGGATTTGTATGATGCTTTGATTGGGCATTTAGTAAAAAACAAAGTAAGATTCCAGGCTGTCTGATCATTTCTCTAAGGTATAACAGCCTTGAGCCATTTGGTAAGTCTTCACCCAGTTCCAACATGTCTCAGGCTACACTCCATGTTAGCAGCTACGTCATGACGACCTTACTAATTGGACACATCCAAACACTTGCTCATTCTTGCTATTGTATCATGGTGATTAATTCTTGCTGGGTGTACGAGTGATTCATTTTCACATGTGAAACTCAAGTCCTTCTTCTATCATTAATTTGCATTATTTCCTACTTTTATTTCCTGATCAAAAATTTAAATAACTTCTCTGGGTTATACAGTAACTTGTTTATTTCAGCATTCCCACTGTTCGAACCACTTAGGTCAGGCAGGAAAACTTGTAATGAACTGTGTCTCTGAAGCACCTAAATTGCCCTGCTTGGATTTCTGCAGAGTTAAATATCTCAATAAAGTCCACATCCTTGTAAAGGATTGTCCCTCACAAACATACTAGATGCAAGCAAAAGCCCAATCGTTTTACCACGCTAGAAAAAGAAGGTATTGGCAACTGGAAGTGGATGGGAAGGAGAGGAGGGATTGGTGAAGACTGAGCCAAGACCTGTCGTAATGTAAAGTCACGGCTTTTAAATCTAGTTGTATTTAGAAGGCTAAAGGTGGTGACAGTGCATGACCTGCCAGCTCAGTTTGTTTTTACTATTAAACAGCAGATGCTGCCTGTTGCATGCTAAAACCCTTGAGAAGGATGAAAGTTCTGAGAACAGATTTGCACAAATCTAACCTGCACTACAAATACAAGCTGGGAGTGAGAATTTCCTCTCAATAAATGAAAATGCAGACACTAGAACTGTTTGTGGCCACTCAGCTATGGCAGGTTGACATTGCTTTTATTTTTATAAAATTAGGAAAATGTGGTTATTTTAGTTATTTCTTGATTAAGATTAAACACCCAGTTCTAGATAAAGCAAACAAACAACAACTTTTGTGTTTAAAATTATAAAAAATATATTTCTAGATATAATACTAATGGAATGGTAGAATTTCTGAATATAATTACAATGTTATGTCCACCGTATTTATAAAATCAAATTTCCTATTTTCGAACTTATATGGATTTTGACCATTTTTGGCATTCTGACAAAACGTGCCATAAAACACACAAAGCAATTCTCAAAATCACAATTCGCAATGGTGCAAAGCAGAACGGTAGCACAGTTTTTTTTAAATTCTTACTATAGTATCTTACCTGACAGATCCCAACACCATCAGCAGGGCAATTAGGAAAAACTGGGATCTTAAAATGAAGAGGGCAAAGGTGTTTGAAAGGAGAAATGAAAAATTAATAGCAATTAAGTACATGGAATCTTCTCACTAGTGAGCACATATTTTTGTCTTGAAGGACACGGTGGACTCTGCTAGAATAGGAAGCCAGCAAGCACACTTGTAACGTACTTTCAGTTTAGCAGGAACAGTCCTACCCGTTGAGAGCCTTACGCTCAGGTGTTGTAAGTTCCATTGGCACAAAGGAAACAAAATGCTCAACCACACAGGCAGCCACTCCCAAAGTTTAGCTCTGTATGGCCTATAATATGTATTTAATGCAGCAGTGCTCTCAAGAGAGTTCTGGTGACTATAGACAGCTTTGTAAAGGAGATCACATTTCATTTATATTGTGCACTCCTGAAAAATTATGTGCTTCCCTTGCACTACGTAAAGGTCAAATCATTAGCCTGGAAAATTTTAGCTTTCAGAGGTAGAGAGAAGAGCTGACTGAAGCTTTCCTATTCAATGTCTGTTTAACACTTTGGCAGGGTATACCATAGGATATCTCAGAGATCTTCACACTGGTAATCTGTTCAACGGAGTCATGCTGTGCTCTCCAGAACACAATATATTTGAGTTGTATTTCATTGGCCGTGAGATGTTTTAGGTTATTTCTCTGTTCCAGCTCTATGAACATGTCTTTCTGTATTGCTTCTACTGATAGATTAGCTAGGTACAATGTTTTTAATGTCAAGGTCAATTATGTGCAGGGTCACTGATTAGTTGCATCTTTTTCCTCTCTTAAGAACCATCAAATTTTGACCTGCCAAGAACCTTTCCATCCTTTACTTCCACTGAATCATTTCAGCAGGAGGCAAGAAAAACAATTCTGGCTGAACTGGTTCTGTCAATTCTTTAAAATACGATATCGGTATCCCAAAGGATTTATGTGGCACATCAGATGGATGGGAGCATATATCAGCTATGGGATCTGTGACGCACGTGCTTTATGTGTTGTGACCAAAAACTTGATGGAACAATAAAATTTAATAGGTACAGTCACAACATAACAATATTTATATTAAAACTTACAAGGATACCACGAGGTAAAATATTACACATTTTAATATTTGCCAAAAAATTTAATACATGGGAAAAAGGAAACTTAAGGGAAAATCTACTTAGTCTTCCTGATGTTGTCACTTATGGTCCTTAACTTAGAATCATAGAATCATTAGGGATCAGAAGGGACCTTGAACGATCATACCACAGCAGGATCACCTAGACCAAGTTGCACAGGAACACATCCAGGCAGGTCTTGAATGTATCCAGAGAAGGAGACTCCACAACCCGCCCTGGACAGCCTGTTCCAATGCTCCATTACCCTCACTGGGAAGAAGGTCGTTCTGATTTTTCTATGGAACCTCCTGTGTTCCAGCTTGCACCCACTGTCCCTTGTCCTATCACCAGATCACCTTGAGAAGAGACTGGCTCAATCCTCCTGACACCCACCCCTCACATATCCACCCTCAGCCTCCTCTTCTCCAAGCTTAAGAGACCCAGCTCCCTCAGGCTTTCCTCATAAGGGAGGTGTTCTACTTCCTTCATTATCTTTGTTGCTCTACGCTGGACACCCTCCAGCAGCTCTGTGTCCTTCTTGAACTGAGGGGCCCAGAACTGGACACAGTACTCCAGATGTGGTCTCACTAGTGCAGAGTTGAGGGGGAGAAGAACCTCTCTCAATCTGCTAACTACCCCCTTTCTGATCCCTCCCCTGGGATGCTGTTGGTCCTCTTGGCCACAAGAGCACATTACTGGCTCATAGTCATCCTGCTGTCCGCTAGGACTCCCAGATTCCTTGAAGTGCTTTTTTATTTTTCAACCTGGAGCAAGAAGGTCCAACAATACAAGAAATCTTTTTTTACCTGCCCAAATGAAAAGCCAGCTAAGGTATCTATATCCAAGTCACTGAAACACACTTGGTATTCAATTTTTTTTTAGGTTATTCTTTCTTAGGATACAAATCAGCATGCATACATTTAAATGTTTATTCATACATAAATCATATAGTGTTACAACTGTGAGAGTATTTTGTCAAATAAATGAGCTAAACACCCTGATCTGTGCATGAACGGGCATGAGTATCTGTTGGAGACCAGCTGTAAGATCAACAGAGGTAAAGCACTCCAGGTCCTTACAGTAAATGATTCCATAACAACACATCTCCAAAAGAAATCACAGCCCCAGCACTGGGCAGACTCACCCGACAAAGGATCTGAAGAGGACTTATGCCTGTGTGGAGTAACAGCTCAAGAGTGGGTATTCTACAGCATGTAAAAACTAGCTGACACTTATGTTTAGTTCTTGAACTCTCTCTCAATGACATTTGGATTCTTTGGCAACCTGTGAAAACTATACAGTGCACACAACTAAAACGCTGTATCATTTTGAATTTAAGAAAGTGGATTAAAACTCCATGCTTGCATAACTTTAATAAACAGCCAACTCATACATGCAAACGTAGTCACTGTTTTTTTCACTGCAACTTAAAGCATGCAACTGGCAGGGTATTTTAATGCAATTTGTTTCAATCCAATACCTGAATCTCCATTAAATGAAAATGAAAAATACCTGCCTTGATGCAATAATTATGTAAGATCTGGTAATGATCTTTCACGATCAAAAGGAAAAGCTAACAAAAACTTATGTAGCGGCTGTCTCATCAACAATCTGTGTACCATAAACTTACCATTTTCCTTCATACTTAAAAATCCTGTTCTGGAATGCCTGCAGTCATCCACAGAGATAAATAGTTAAGAAAAAGCCTGTGATCTCAGTTCCTGCCAAGCTCCTGCTTTGACACAGAGCTTTTACTTTTATTTACTTTTCCTAGCACTGACGACTCAGTTTCTACACTGTCATGTCCATCCATGTGGTTCCTACCTAAGCTAGGGTTGATACTCAAGCTTAGGCTGATACCAGCAGAAGCTCAAAAGAGCACAGGAGCCAAGACTTTTGGCTCAAAGGAACATTTTTAGAACAAACCACTGAGAACTGCAGGAGCAGCTGCAAAG
Source organism: Upupa epops (assembly GCA_013397515.1). NCBI lineage: Eukaryota > Metazoa > Chordata > Aves > Bucerotiformes > Upupidae > Upupa > Upupa epops. The sequence goes on from VZRI01000315.1 coordinate 129,605, forward strand.
GTTCAGACTGGCCTTGTTGTCTCTGTATTTTAAATATCTGACGCTGTTAGGAGTGAAAGGAAGAAGAAAGAAACCAACCCATTACTCAAGCTCACAAATGCAGTGCTACAGAATGCAGATCTTTAAGGATAATTGCATACCCTTGCTACAGCTTGACTATTGTTTTATTTTCAGAATTAATTTTCTTCTGTATCTTGATTACATCTCTGTGTATTGCCTTAATCTGGCTGTGTCATTTGGAACATTATCTTTTCCTTTGAAATGATTTCTCACAACAGTTTAATGTCATTAAGAAATTTCAGCATCTCACTGTGTTGTTCTCTGTAGAAATGAAATGCAGGAAAAAAACCAAACCTGCTGTGCCTGAAGCCACCCTTCAGTCACTGTCTCACCTCAGAAAACCCCTAAGCCATCAGTACCTTTGTCCATTGAAGTCAGTCTTGGTTCTACTCTAGCTATAGTCACCCATTATTGTTTTGCATTAGACTTTACCAAAGGTTTCCAAAGCTCAGGTTGGGCAAGTATATTTGTGATGTCTAGTTCATATTCCGCTTCCATCTGTGCTCTTCTCTAACTTGTCCACAAGAAATCCATGCAAGCCTCTCAGTAATTAACGCAGCTATACACTCAGCAGAGATGGGCTCCTGCTTGATTCAAGGAGAAGGATGAATCTATAATCGTAAAATTACCATCTAGTTTGGGATAAAATACTCAACAGTATTGAGAAGATTTAAAGCAACTATCAAGTTCAGCACCAATTTTGTAAATAACACTGCAATTGCAAGACACATACAAAAGAGAAGAGAGGAAGGCAGAAATCAATACGTTAAACTACTATGATGTATCATGTTTGATACCACTCCAGGAGCTCCCCTAATGGAATTCTGTATGATGAGACAACCAGTGAGAGCTGTGCCACTGCCTGGGTGAGTCTGGACATACCCACACAGCCATGAGACGACTCAGCTGGCCTAAACAACATTTCCAAGTGCCCGTGTTACCGAGGTTACACGGCTGTGAGCAAACTACAGAAGCACACAAACACCTTGGCTGGAAAACAATTTCAAGAACATCAAGTCCAAGCATTAACCCAATGCAGACAAGTCCTCCACTAAGCCATCTGCCTGAGCACTATGTCTACAGGACTCCTAAATAACTCTGGAGGGAAAAGCCACCATCAGTGCCCTAGAAAACCCATTCCAATGCTTGAGAAGCCTTTTGTAGAGGAGTTCTTTGTAATAGACAATCTAAACCACCCTGGGCACAATGTGAAGCCATTTCCTCTTCTATCTTTTGTCACTTGGTTGAAGAGACTGATCTCCACCTCTCTACAACCTCCTTTAAGGTAGTAGTAAACAAGGACAAGGTCTCCTCTCAGTGTCTTTTTCACCAGGCTAAACAATCCTGGTTCTCTCTGATCCTCCTAAGATTTATGCTCCAGCCTGTCCTCAAACTGGGAGCAGAGTGGCCTACAAATGAAGCAGCATGAGCATCCTGCCCCTTGCACCTCCTTTCCTTGACACACTTGCAGAACATCCCTGCAGGCAAAGCAATGTGCAATGTGCATTGCCACTCCTTCCCTAGCTTAAGGAACTGATTCCTTAGGTCTGCTTTTAAGGTTTGATTGTAACTTACTACACAACATAAAGCAGAGCCACCGTTTAAAATCAGAGATTGGGTGGCCTACCGTGTTTTAATTTTATTCATTATCACACCTAAATGAAAGTCTGACCAACATAAAGTCTTTTATTTTAACAGCTACTTTGTCTTTATTTTTGATTCCTTTATTCTTTTATGCTGCTTTATCTACTGGGATTTGTAACAGCTGAGAATTTATATGCCAGGCATTGCAATTGTAATGGAAGTGCTCGCACACACTTAATCGTTGCATTGTTAGTTGTGCTGACATGATAAAAGCACCTTCATATATCCTGTGATTTTGCTCTGATTGCTTGTGTCAGTTAGTCTTGTAAAAACAAGGGGGGTGCACAGTGTGCTCTCCTGGTCTCTAAATGGCAACATGAATTGTGGTCATTAGAGCATTCATGACCTGTGTGCAAAACAAGGCATCAGAGCTAGCATAGAGCAAAGGATCCTCTGGGACACAGATAATTGCTCCTACTGGTACCTATCAAACGGGCACCACTGCTTGGGTTTGTGAGTTCTAAAGATGAGAGAGATCTTTGCACTTTGTGAGCTTTAGGAATGATATATGGTAGAGTGTTCTCTATTTTCTTTCTAGAAATGAGATTTATTTCTAATCCAAGGATAAAATAAGACTGATACTAAAAACAAATAAAAAAAAATCAACAAAACAACAAATCCAAACACAAATATAGGAGTTGGAAAAAGAGCTTGATCTGACCACTCCTAAAAAGGAATACCCATCAAATGATGCGCACATCCTGTGATCAGTGTGCCTTACTTATTCATGGATTCACAGCTGGCACCAATACTACTGCACATAAGCTTAAATAAGCAATTGTATTTTCTTCACCAAACCCCTTGACCAAACTCAAGGGATGTTTTGATTAAAATTAATTAAATTGGAATTAAAAAAAACAATTAACAAACTCTTAGCCAGCCAGAAATACTAATTCTCAAGTATTGATCTATTTATTTTTGGCAAAATACCTTTCCCCATGATATTCTCAAAGTCATAGATTCATAGAATGAGTCAGGTTGGAAGGGACCTTAAAGATCATCTAGTTCCAACCCTCTTGCCTTGAGCAAGGATACACACACAACTAGACTAGAGTGTTCAAGGCCCCATCCAATCTGTCCTTGAACACTTCCAGGGAGGTGGCAGCCACAACCTCCCTGGGCAACCTGTTCCAATGTCTCAGCACCCTCATTGTGAGGAACTTCCTCCAGGCTTCCAGTCTATACCTTCCCTCTTCCAGCTTAAAATCATTCCCCCAGCTCCTACCATTCCAAGCCCTTGGAAACAGCCCCTCCCCAGCTTTCCTCTAGCCCCCCTTCAGGTACTGGAAGGCTGCTCTGAGATCTCCCTGGAGTCTCATCTTCTCCAAGCTAAATAACCCCAATTCTTTTAGCCTGTCCCTACAGGAGAGGTGCTCCAGTGGAGGACCCAGCTCAGTTGGTACCAGTGACCATATCTGATGCCCATGGAAGTGTAAGAACAGGGTGTGTATGTGACACTTGTCCCCTAGTAGACTCTCAGACTAAATATATTCATGTCACTGCTTTTTCTAAGGGATCTGAATTTGCTGCACATTCAACAATCCTCAGTGGATTTTAATCACTTTTCCAGTTTGCCACTTGCTTGACTCCCAATTATGTCATCCCAGGAGAAACACCGGTTAGGATGTTCCACTTTAAGAGGTTAAATGTGTGTTCTAACAAAAAGATAAAAAGATAATTATTCTAGAACTCAGTGTTCATCTTCCAGAAGAATAGATCAGAGCTCCATTTGTTCACTAAGGAATAGCTCAGCAATTTCATGAGAAATCAGTGTCAGCAGAGGTTGAGAAGTGCCCACATAAAGTATCTGGCAACAGGGGGATCTAGAAAACATTGGCCCAAGCAGAGAGAGATTTAAAGAGTTAACTGCTGCCAGATTAAATGATTTAACACAGATGTTTTATGAAAGGCCCTACCCCAAAATCCTGGGCATCTTGGAGTAAGATGTTCTGAAGAAGTGATTAACAGGAGCCATTCACTTTCATACTGCTCAGTAAAACCTGACATTTCAATTCAAAACATTCACTAGAAACATTTATCGAGTTTATTTATTTATTATTTATTGCTAATTTTAATTATTTATTTATTCTTTATTTATTGAGTCTTCGTCTGTCACCAATATTTGTTTTCAAAAAAAGTAAAGAAAAAAGGAGTTGTTTCTTTTAAAATTCAAATCAACCCAGCAGATTGCTTCCCTGCAACATGTTAGACCTTTACGTAACTCAGGAACACACAGCTTTGCTTTTCACGTGCAAGAACATAATGTTTTCACACAATGTATTTTGCCAGGCAGCAGCCAAGTGTCATAGACAAACAAACAACCCCCCCCACACACACACAACCTCTAGGCCTGAGCAACACATTAAATGTGAAATTCAGACAGAGAATAAAATGGCACCGTCGAGCTTTGAATAATTTGTGACAAAGTGATTGATCCCTGGACCTGCTTCAAAGTCATGTAGATACCGAGCTTAGGGACAGTTGGGTTAATGGTTGGACTTAAAGGTCTTTTCCAACTTAAAGGATTCTATGGAGTGAGAAGGATTAACAACCAGTCAACTGAAAGAAGAAAATGAAGAAACATTGTCACTAAAAGAGAATTGGAGTGGTGGACTGTCATGGAAGCATCATGCAGTGCCGCGACTCCCATTCACTGGTCTGGTTTCTGAATCTTTGCTTTTTCCCTAATTAGGTTAAGAGCCTCTTTCCGAGGCAGGAGACACGCATGCCGATTTTCAGCTGCTGTAGGCTCTTTGTGTCTGTTCATTTACCTGAACCTATTGCACATGCCAAAGCATGCTGTGTGCAAATGACTGCTGAAGGTCTCAGGGCTTAGCAGACATTCCATATTTGCCCAAGAAAGGTACTCCCTCCATCGCTGCAGCCCACAAACAGCTCCCTTATGCCACGTTTAGTAGATGCTTGCGGACAATTCTCTAAACCACTCAGACTACACATTTTCTTTTCTTTTCTGAGAGGAAGGGTATTTTTGCACTAATAAACATGAAGGAAGAACAACATTCGATGGCATTTTTAATGACTGCTCTTCCTAAATCATTTTCAAAATTCAAATGCAAATTTAGTTTTTAAATTAAGACCAATCTATTTCTAACACACTGGTTTACTGCTGGTTGTCTCCAGAGTTCAACAGTGAGATCCCCACATTTAAGAGCATCCCTGTGTTGTGTTTTAAATTTCAATGTACAAACCAGGCAAGGAATCAGAACATGTACTGCGTCTATACTGTTGCTTGGGGAAAGAATACACTGAAAGTTTAAGAGTTTTACAATAAACCATAATATTGAAAATACCAACGTGGATGAGAAAAGAAGGGAAAATTGCACATTTAAAGGTTACCACTGGGTATGAGGTTCTCATGAGTGATTTCAGTGATTTGTCCTTAGACTCTGCCTGCAATCCTACCACAGTTCATAGGCATCTTTCACTAAGGGACTGGTAATTATGTTGACATTTGGTTACCCAGGAAGAATCACATCTGCCCTTCAACAGTATTTTTATATCTAGAAAATATTCCGTAGCTATTATTTCAATTATATTACTACTAACATGAAAATACGAGTTTATAAATAAACTTCTCACTTTTAGAGGCTTCAGAGCAAAGAGCACAAGAAACAGCAATGTCTCAGGTTTTCCCCAAGGAGGGTTTTCAATAGGTAATCTGCAGTGGTTTGTGCAGTCCTTTCAGATCCTCAAAGGATGCTGTGAAAAATGCTGCTGTCGTTAAGGCAAAGGTCACCAGGTGGCACTGTTAAACGTTTAAAGATTTAACTGATAAAGATTTATTATTTTTTTAGATGAGCAAAGTTTGACCCTTAAAAGAAAATGCTATTCTGCTGCATTTTGCAAAGAGAATCTTTGAGGAAGGTCTCTGGCAATTAATTAGTTTTCTGTCCATCCTGGTGTCTCTAAGTAGAATCGATAATGGAGAGGGAGTGATCTCCTGAGATCTCTGGTGTAAGTACTCCAATGAGAGAGCTGCTTAGAATAATAGAATCTGGCTTCTTTGTTTCAAAGGCCAAGATAAGCAATGTAAAATCTCCTCCCTGCAGACTGGGCATAAAGCTCGGGTTATGCAGAACTCATTTTCTGTCATCTGGAAGCCAGCCACTAAGTTTTGATATTTGGTGGACTTCTCAAGAAGGGAAAGATAGTATTTACCTTTGAAAAGGGAGCTCGGGAGGATCCTCGTACTCCTTAATAGAGATTCCCTTCTGGTTTCACCCATTTTTACAAGTCCAAATGCTTTTTCTGGACTGTCCAGGGAATCTTTTGTAATTTTATAATTACAGGAGAGCATATTTTAACCAAAACTTCTTGGCAATGTTTTCTACTAATTGATACTCTGTGGTGTAGGAAAGAAACATACTGATAATCTCTCAGTATTACCCTCTTCCCATGGGAAATACACAATCTACCCAACAATGTAGGTCTCTTCTTCCCAAAGACTGGTGGAGTTCCATCAGTTTGTTAACTTGAAATCTTTATTTTTAAGCACTGAATGATATATTGATCAGTCCTCTGTCACAACTGTTATATCTTACATGTCTACCAAGACCTCACAGTAGTGGAAAGAATGGAAATGTGTACGAACCTGCGCGTAAAATGATAAACAACACAGCCGTGTCTGACATGGATTTTATCACCTGGCTACACGCTGAAGAGATTTATGAAGACAAGTGGTCTAAGTGGACCAGAAACGATACATAAAATCTCACTAGCTGGTCAGTCAGGCATGGAAAGCTCTGAGGATTTTCAGACCATGTTTTTCTATCTAGTGAATGTTCTTGTCACTTAACACGATATTATAAATAATGCTGCCTTCTTAAAACTTCATCCTCTGGAGTATAGAACCGTCGGCGTGTATAAATGTGATAATAACGTATGACAGCATCGTTTGGGCGAGTCAGCAAAACTGTATTTAGAATTAACCCAGTGATTAATTTCATTGGAACAAATTGAAAAGAAAGTCAGCAAATAAACTACTGTAACAGCACTGTAACAATACAGAGAGGACCTGTAAGGACAAATTTTAGGTGCTTTGAAATTTCACTTTATTCCCTTGTGAGGCCACAAACAAGTCACTTAAACTCTGCTTTTCATCCTTATCTACACATTGAAATAGCAATATTGGCTGACATCTTTGTAGCTGACTTTTAAACCTATGGTCTGACTATAATCACTGAATCATTCAGGTTGGAAGAGACCCTTTGGGTCATCGAGTCCAACCATTAATCTCCCCCTTAAAAGTTCACCCCTAAATTACATCCCCTAACACCACATCTAAGTCACTCTTGAACACATCCAGGGATTAGGACTCAACCATCTCCCTGAGCAGCCTATTCCAATGCTTGACCACTCCTTCCATGAAGAACTTTTCCCTGATGTCCAGTCAAAACCTCCTCTGTCTCAGCTTGAAGCCCTTTCCTCTGGTTCTACTACTATTGACCTGTGACAAGAGCCCCAGCACCATGTTCTCTACAATGTCATTTCAGGGAGTTGTAGAGAGCGATGAGGTCTCCCCTGAGCTTCCTCTTCCTCAAACTAAACAGTCCCAGCTCCTTCAGTCGCTCCTTGTAAGATCTGTTCTCCAGACCAGCTTCGTTGCCCTCATCTGCACTCACTCCAGCACTTTGATGTCTCTCTCAGTCAACCTGACAATACCAGTGAGAATAACTAATCCAGGCATTTGGGGATTTTAGGATATCACCATTTTCTTGTATTTTGTGGGGAGGAAAATGTGAGAGTCTCAGAATCATTTTAAAATAAAGCAGAAACCTTTCTCAAATCTTACAAAGTACCATCAGAATGTTAATACAATCTTCTCTCCTGTCAATATCTCCTGACTGTACAGTTAGTAAAGAAATGCATCTTCATATGGTCCAAATGGAACTTGCTGTCTTGCGTTAGAAAATAGAAGTGAACTTGAATTTACTACAAGACCTGTTCTGCCAACATGTGGAATACGATGAAAACTTTACTGGAAAATTGCAAATATAATCAAACTTGAGAGCATCCCTGCAGAGAAGGACATGGAGGTGTTGGTTCATGTTGAGTTTACCATAACTCAGCAACATGCACTTGCAGCCCAGAAAGGCAAATATATCATGGAATCACCAGGGATCTGAAGGGACCTTGAAAGATCATCTAGTCCAATCCCCCTGCCACAGCAGTATCACCCAGACCAAGTCACAGAACATAACATTATGGATTGGAAGGAATCTGGAAATATCATCCAGTCCCAGTCCCCCTGCCACAGCAGGATCACCCATACAAGGCCCTGGTGTGTTTCAAGCATCTCCAGAAAAGGAGACCCCACAAACCCCCCGGGCAGCTCCCTCTGGTGCTCCCTCCCTGGGAAGAAGTTATAGAATCAGTCAGGGTTGGAAGGGACCACAGCATCATCCAGTTCCAACCCCCTTGCCATGGGTCTCCCCCCCCTAGATCATGCTGGTCAGAGCCTCATCCAGTCCCACCTCCAGGGCCAGGACCCCAACGCTGGGCTACATGTCCAGCAGTGTGGGCAACAGGTCAAGGCAGGGGATTTCACCCCTCTGCCACACTCCAGTGAGACCCCTACTGCAGGGCTTTGTCCAGCTTTGGACTTCTCAGAACAGGAGAGAAATAGACCTGTTGGAGTGGGGCCAGAGGAAGCCACAAAAACTTTCCCTTTTACTGGAAAACCCTGCTGTGTGCACAGGCTGAGAGGGTTGGAGTTCTTCAGCCTAACTAAGACATTTGCAGCCTCCCAGTATTTCCAAAGGGGCTGCAGAAAAGCTGGAGATGGACTTTTCATCACAGAGTGTAGCAATAGGATGAGGAGTTATACTTGCAAAGAAATAAAAAGGATAGAGTTTAATTGGCTATTGGACAGAAATTCTTGATGCCAAGAATTTCAATTTAAATTTTAATAAAGTTTAAGAATCATTGCAACTGTTGCAGACTGTATTTCTAGCCCACAAAGCCTCCCAGCGTATAATTTCATTCAATGAATGCATGCCTATTATTTTTAAATACGTGTCGAAATGCATGGCTATTAGTTTTTAAGAGTTTAAAAACACAAGGAAAAGACAGAAGAAAGGAAGTTATATTAACCTACTGATTTCAAGGAAATGTCTGTATTATTTTCCTTTGCATCCTTAATGGGTTAAATATTAAAAGAAGTAAAATGGCCAGAGATTTTGCTGGAGAACACCTGTCAAAAGTGTATTATCTGCTGAAGCCACAGAAGTGAACTGCATGTAGTTTATATACCTGTAAATGGCATTTCAGGAACAGAAACAAAGGGAACAGACAGCATCCCCTCAGCCCCAAAAGCGAGAAAAAATTTCTCAGCAGTACTTCTTGTTTTGATTTGTTCAGTTTCCTTATTATCATGTGTCATACATATTTAGTACACTCTAACAGCAATGAAAACAGAGTTGAAGTAGAGATTATTCTACATGTATCAGCCTTGCCTCCTCAACCAAAATATAAACTGAACAACTGCATTAAACACACATTTGCTTCCTCCCTTAAGTGAATTTGCCACTAACGCTGGCTCTTATCAGCCTCCAGAATCACACCTGTCACAGACAAGAACTATCCTTGAACGTGAAGCAAAGCTGATCAAAACAAAACTCTAAATATATTGTGAGGAAAAGAGGGAAGAACAAACTGACACTGAATTGTGAGGGAGGGAAAAGGGAAGTCTGCAAGAAAAATGTTTAAAATGACTTTTCACATAATGAGTTTGATAATGAGTACTAGCAGTTATGATGTTATGGTCTCCCAAGTGAGGGCAACTAACCAAGGCATCACTACGCACACATGGAATCACAAAATCAAGGAATCTTTGAGACCAAGTCCAACCATTAACCCAGCAGTTCCAAGGCCACCTTTAAGCCTCAACCTTAAGCTCCAGAGCTCCACAACTGTGAAACACACCCAGGGATGGTGACTCAACTTCCTCCCTGTGCAGCCTCTTCCAAGGACTGATAATACTTTCCAGGAAGTGTTTCCTAATTAATATCCAACCTAAACCTCCCCTGGTGCAACTTGAGCAGCCATTTCCTCTTACATAAGACCACCAGCAAAAACAACTTCTACTTCTGAAATGTTGTGCCAAATCTGAAAATGTCACTTAATCCAAGAGGGAAAATAAACTCCACATCTCCCACCCTGTCTCCGTCTCAAGACAGCATGGCTTGGCAGTAACTTAGCAGCTATTTCAGACAGAACGTTCTGGTGTGACACAGCAAGTCCCCAGCAGGAAGCCCCAGCATCTTTTTTCAGGTCCATTGGATCTACCCAAAATAAAGATTGAAAGTTACTTGAGCAGATCTAAGCCAGCAGATAGCCCACTGACTGCAACAGTCTTGAGGGCTGAAATCTAAGGAGCGTTTGCACAAAAATGTCCTTTCGGCTTGGAGAAAAGACGGAGATTTGAGAACATTCTCAGTGTCATCTTTACAGGATCACTCAGCGAGTCTCATGTTCAGCTGGAAGTCTCCTCAAAACCACTGGCAATTTAAGAGAATGCAGTAGCCCAGACAAAGATTAAGACGTGGCAACTGCTTTGAAGTCAAAGAGCAGTTTATAGGACGAATTCTGCTCTTGCCAGGGCTGGTTAATGAGACAATACTGGGAACCAACTCAGCAGAGGGAAAACTGAAGGTGATTCAATGGAGAGGGATATATACATAAATTTACCTTTGGTAAATTACATTGTAGAAGCTTCTGACCTGTGAAACGTTAGAGCTTGTCAGGAAAGAGCCAGGAAACTTGAAACAAGGTAAGAGAAGAGAATGATCCACTGACGAGAGTGCAAACAAAACAAGCTTGCAAGTATTTCCATTGGGACATTCTCTAGAAACCATGACTACAGCACAGTGACTACAGCACTGAAGTGTGCGTCAAGTGTCTTCAAGTGCAATGAAGATGATGTTAAGAGATAAAAAAGACAGGGAAGACTGCTGATCTAAGATGCAGTTAGGACTAAACAGGACTATTTATAAATAGACTTTATTTAGACAAATCCACTTTGGAGTTCAATGGTTTAAAAGAGTGAGCGGAACAGGAACCTGTTAAATCCAACTTGGATTTAACTGACAATAAACATCGTATGCTAAAGCTAGCAATGCAGCCACTTATTTCAGGGCATCATACTTGTCTAAGGGCTGTGGGGTAGTGCTTTGAAAATGACTACAACTTGCACTTAAAACCAGCTCCATTTAGAGGTCGTTGCATGCACTTCCACCCATGCACACATCTGGTTACAGTAAGTCACTTGTGACCATGACAAGGAGTCACAGATGAAATGCATGGCCAGGAGAGAGTCTGGCGTGTGATTGAAATATGTAAATTTACTTCCTAATCAACCGGGAAGCTTAAGTTACAATGTATTAAAAGGCACTTTTCACCCTGAAGTAATGAATAATTCACCATGGTTTGGCCAGCTGGCCAAGAAACTACAAATCAGAACTGCTAGACAGTTAGCACCCAGCAGGCACTGTCTGGAAAGTAACATCTGGAATCACATCCAGCTTGAGACTGGAGATCATGGACTTGAAAACCTGTTCATTCCGGAAAAAAAAACCAACCCTTTGCATATACCCCAGTAACAGAATAGTAACAGAATATGGACAGTGACTCTTAAAGAAGACATGCATACTCGGTGAGTGATCTTGGTACTGTTCTTTATCCATTGCCTCTCCTCCCATGCTTTCCCCTTCGCATGAGTAGCAGACTGCAGTTCTTTTCCTGTAGGAGGAAAAGCAGCAACACAGTTTTCATTTTCTTTACAGAGTTCCAGCTTTGTAGAAAATAACAACCCTGTTAGAATTTCTATCAGAAAAGACCCCGCAGCTTGTTCTACAAGAAAGTACATGTGGTATGAAGAAGCACTGGGGTGGACACAAGAGAAATGGAACATCATTACAACAGGTTCTAATTTTGTGCAGTATGGAATATTAGAGCAGCACATCCCCCATTTGTTGCTGCCTTTTGTGCTGGAGGGGTCATTCACAAGGTTAACACTCCAGTACTGGACAGACGGTGGCTGCCTGGTGGTTTCACTGCGCCAAAGCCAAGCACACAATTCTGTTGGTCATTCAGGGGCAAAGAAACGTTAGTCCCTGTGAAATATTGAATTGCAAATCCCTTTTGGGAAGTAGACAGTAAGGAAGATTGACAAAATCAACATCAAGATTTGCAGTTGTTTAACTGCTTTTCTTACAGCGCAGAAGTGTCTCTGGGAGGCTGAAATGCTTTTACGGGTTGTCATGTCACCTTAAATTTTGGTGACTCAAGCCTGGTGAATGACTTCCCTGAAGTACATAAAAAACCAGCAGGAGCAGCTGAAGTAGCTAGTGAATACCTCTGGATATTCAGAACAATTTAGACTCCATGAAACATAGATTTTTTTTAGTTCGGTACAACTTGTCCATGGCAATAACATGCTGATATTTACAACAATACTTCTGATTATTTCTGAGGAAATAAAAAGATCAGGAAATGTGACAGCAGATTGAATGGTGGCTGCTTTTGATGCCTTGGCTGCTCTCCACTACTTTCATTACTCAGCTCACTGGGGTGCAAGATCAAGAAAGTCTGCTTCCACCTCTAGGCCAGGGCGGAGTGACTCTAGCAGGGTGCAGTGTGAAGCATGTGAATTGTAATCACAAATTACAAACCCTTCTTCCGTAGAATATTATTACTCTTCCAGAAGTCAATACCAAGGAGGAGGTGGAGAACGCAGAAGAAGGGATGAAAGCGTAGACAGTGAAGTAATGAATAATTATTTTGCTTTTAAATTGTGCAAAACCAGCCTACATTCACTTATTGTCTTCTTAACACGCACAGTTGGACTTCTCTCATATTCACGCGCTTTTGCCAATATCAGCTTCTTTCCATTGAATCAGTCCAGGCCTTTGTTGTGCTGCTTCTAATGTGCAATTTATTTTGGCAAGAATAATCCTGTGCATTAGGCTAAGTCAGAAAACAAATAAAATCAGCATAATGAAAGTCATTTCTTTTCTATTTGACTTCCACGCAGAAGACTGAAACGTGTTTGGGGAAAAAGCACGAGGGCCAAACAGTCACTGATGTTGAGAAGCTGCTGAAGGAAAGGTGCAGCAACATCTGAGACCTGCATGCTGAGTCTTTCCTCTCCTACCCACACCAAGGGCGGCCAGGAGAACAGCAGTTTTTTCACAAGTCCTATGGCTGGGCACAGAAGTCTCCCCAAAATCAAAGACACAGACAGGATGCTAGAATTCCGTAACTATCTTATTTATGGGACTTCATACCACAGCTCTTTGCTGCAGGAGGCTATGCCTTTATTCCTCTATTTTGCTTCCAAGTGCCAAGCACTTGTATTAATGCATTGAAAAAACTATCCAGGTCAGTGCTGAACAGAAATAATCTTCCATGCAAAAGGATGATAAAATAATTACAAGCTATCGAAGAGACATCCTCAAACTGAAACACATCCAAGTCTGGAGTGGAGGGCAGGGAGTTTGTTACAGCAGTCCTAGTCCTTTGGACAGTGATAAGATAAAATACAGCATCTAATGAAAGTTAAGTATACACAGACCTCACTGAACAAATACAGTCAAGATAAGGAACACAGCACACCTGCACTTTGGGATAAAATACTGCTGGAACCAAGTAGTTTCTACTACATGGAGATCCAGTTCCATTTTTTATATATCCGGAGCACTTGTAAGAGAAGAAGAGCAGTGCCAGGCCTGTCAGTGGGTTATTCCTGAGGCCTTTGGTGTGATCATTTGCCACTTTCACATACCTCCCCAGCGTGCTGCATATCCACTCTGGAACATGGGCATTATGGTGCCCTTGCCATAACCACAGACACTGACACGCGCAAGTGACACGTAGACTAAACCTGGAACTCGCATGATCCCAACCTGCCATTTGTGCTACACAGAACATGCTCTGGAAAGCTTTTAGGAAATAAATTGAGTACAATGAGCTGAATCTGACTCAAGCTTCCACCATAGGAACAGGGAAACTGTTCCCAGACTAAGTACTTAAGGGTATGCATTGGCTCATCAGCATTCGTAACTCCAGCCATAACTTGGAGGAGATAAAGCACAAACAAGCTCTGGAAAGAAGATAAAAGAAGAGCTGTTAAAAAGCAAACATTCTTCTTCCATTGTGCTGGTAATTTTCTCCTTAACAGGCCCCATTCCCAGTCCACCCTGAGCAAGACAATAGCCTCAGTGGTGGTGTCTTCTGCAGATCTCTCAGCAGCAGCTCCTGCAAACCTGAACCTACACAGGCCACAGCTGCTTGAAACTTGCAGGCAGCCACCAGATTTGTTTTCATTTATATCCCCTCAACTGATGCACAGATGGAGAATGCAGTTAACTAGCACAATAATAATCATCCTCCATGACAGCCTTATTGCTGAATCCAAATCTAAGGTGAGGAGCTGCAGAAGATTTAAATCACTACATTTTGCCAGTGAGAACACGAACACATGATGTAAGAAAGGAACAAACTTGCTGTTCCAGTTGGGTATGGACTTCTCTGTTGAAGCCTTTAAGCTCAGACAGAGCTATTAGACAGAACTGTTTATTAACATGCCCTGCTGCAGAGGAGGACACAGACCAAAGAGAAGCTACTCTTTCAAACAGCTATTAACCTTGGTGAACAGGTGAATTCTGTAATCACAAAAATGTGTTAACTTGGAGGCTATCAGAGCCAGGAAGGATAGCCTCTCCTCTCCTAATCTCTCAAGGGATTCCAATTTAAACGACACCAAATCCCTCAGAAGTGAAAGGTTTTGTTATTTCATTTTTCCTGCACAGTCCCATTATCCCAAAGAAAAGTTTATCACACCCATTGTCAGCTCCATTATCTCATTCATTATCATTATCATAATATTAGTTAAGTGCAGGAAGATGGATGAGTTTGGTCTGGGTTTAGATACACAAGCTAATATATGGATGCTTAGGAAATTGAATTTGCAGCATAAGATGAAGTCCTCTGAGGCAGGCTTTCCAGTCCTTCTAGCTTCACGCTAGTGAAAAATATGAATCACAGGTGAAAAATTGTATCAATGCACCAGAGTTACCTTGAACTCTGAGGAAGTTTAGAAATCAGACATTTCTGAGCACAGTAAATTCTTGTTCTCAAACCTTACATCTGCTTTTCCCTAGGTATGAGAAACCTGAGCGTAAAAATATCCCCTTCAGGAATACTGACTCTGTTCGTTTTTTAAATGCCCAAAATGACACAAAATGAAAGTAATCTTGTACTTTCTACCTATAGCACCAAATCCAAAGATATTTTGCAGTTTAACAAAAGCCAGTTCATTTTGTTGTAAACATCTACTAAGCAATACTAGAAGACTATACATATATAAAATGCATCTGGCTTATTAATCTGCTACCAACTCAAAACACAGTTTGAGGCATCCTAACACTGCATTAATGAGATTTTATGATGAATCATCAGACATCTGGGAGATTTTTAGTTCACCATGCTCCTAGCTTACCCAGGTAGACCTCCGGGTTGGACTATCTCACGGTGTTTGGTCCTGTGCCAGCAGTCATGGCTGCAACCACAGCAGAAAATCAGCTGAACCTAACTAAGATTTATGCCTCATGCTGTTTTGCTGAGAAACAAAAGTTTTAACTGTTCTTTATTTTACCCAAATGGCTTCAGCCACCCTTACTTTGTAAATGTGTGAGCAAAGGACAGGCAAGGTCAGAGAATAATGAAATTATAATTCAGCGAACAAAATAACAAGCAACAAATGAATGCACCGGCAAATCAAACCCAACAATAGAACATTAGTCAAACAACAACAACATGATTAATAGATTTAAGTATTCCTGTCAATGATTAAAATACCTAACTCTTGTACTTAGGAACCTCATCATTTTCTCTCTGTGACTAACAACCACCATGTGGTAATTGCTGCCTTCTTTCAGCCCCCAGTAAGGATTTAATACAAGCAAAGTGGAGCTATCACGGCTTTAGAGCTCTGCCAAGTGATTGCAACCTTTTTTGGCACCTATCAATAAAAAATGGGTTTGTGCTGATATTAAAAGATGAAAATCACTGTCTTTTACTTACTGACATCTCCTTTTGAAAGTTAACTTTATGACTTAAAAGAGGACAGCCACTTTTTGTCACTGTTGAAAAGACGGATGGATTAAAGGGAACACATATCACCACTGCAAATAGTCTACAGATCCTCATCAATATAAATCCACAAAGCATTTGACTGCACCAAGGAAACATATTCTGAAATTTTCATTCCATGAAGAGATTATGGGAACTTAAAAGGCAAACAGCCATTGATTCTTATTACACAGACAGTTAAAGGAAGGAGAGAAAGCAAACACTGAAACTACTCCTTTAAACTCTTCTTCCTTAACTTGTGATTCTTCTTACTTAAACGCTAAGCACTGCTGGCAAACTGTGCAGTCTGTGTTAGGTTTTATGTTTTCCCCCTTAAACTTTTCTTTAGTTTGCAAATCAATCAGATTCCATAGACACTCTTTAGGGTTTTTGTCAGTGAGGGAATGATTTCTGTACTCTTGGTAGTACATTTTTTCATTAGGAGGCCTGCTGAGTGCTTTGCATCCAGCAGTCACGCTGTTTGTATTTTATCCTATAGCATCCTCCAGGCTCATTGATCCTGACTCCATGTAATAACAACTGGTTTTCTCTTATATTCATACTTCTGTATGTGATAATTGTCTCTGGAATGAGTAGCTATAATTACAATAAAGTAATAATGATTATCCTAGCATCCAGGCATTCAAGCCCCACACTAGATCCCTCTATCAAGTCAAGATTTCTCTGTGGCAGAAAACATCCAGTGCCTGACAAACCAGCTATGTGGGGAAATAATGAACGACAGTAAATATGATAGCTAGTATGAGAGGCAACTGCCTAAGGTGCCAAGGACTCCATTTTATAAAGACTAATTAGACCTTTTAGTGTCTTCCCAGAATATCAATAGATCTTTACATTTTCTTAAGGCTCTCAAGTACCCAATTTTTAACACAAATTTTTAAAAACCTTTTGACAAGAAAAATGAATGAATACTGTGCGTTCACATTCACTTCAAAACAGTAGTAAAAGCTTTGGGTTATAGATCTCTTCTTTCCCTGAAAATATCCATCTTTAGAGGACGCTCTGAGAAGACTAGAGAAATTTCAGCATTGTATTCTAGAAGTAAATTACACTGCAGTAGGTAACACACATCTCTCTAAAAGTAGCACGTATGGATGGAGGTAAAAAGAATTAGTAAGATTATTTACAGTAGCTATTTATTCCAGGTAACATCAGAGGTGCTCTCATAGGGTCCCACCAGTGGCACTCATATATCACCATTAGCTGTTAATTTCTGCCCACTGAACATTCTGTTCAGAGTAAACATGGGGAGGACACCCCAGCAAGAGTATCGATGCACTGGGAAGAAGTTTCCTATATGAAGGCTGTACTTTCAGGCATCACAGTGCTCTCCTTCTTTTCCTGCCTAGACTCACACGTCTTCTGCATCTCAACACCACCTTCACATCCTCTATGCCCAGAACACACTTGCTCACCTGTTATGTTTCCTCAAGTTCATCAACCAACTGTGCTCTGAAAGTAGCACAAGAGTTACCATGATAATTACCATGATAACTTTACAAAGAACCTCTGATCCAAATGCAGGGCACTTTCAAATTCTTATTTTAAAAAGCATTATCTGAGATATTTTTTTTTGTGATTATTTAAAAATTTAAACACAATGAATTGAATTTCTTTTGCATCAATTCTAGATTATAATTCTGTAATGTATTGCCTGACCTTTCTTTAAA
Source organism: Upupa epops (assembly GCA_013397515.1). Classification (NCBI taxonomy): domain Eukaryota; kingdom Metazoa; phylum Chordata; class Aves; order Bucerotiformes; family Upupidae; genus Upupa; species Upupa epops. The sequence goes on from VZRI01000315.1 coordinate 147,151, forward strand.
GTAAACAGCTCTTAAAAACAGCATGGATTTATTTGGATGTCTTGCAACTCTGTTCTTAAAATGCATTAGCAAGAGAAAAAAAACCCAAACAATCTAAAGCCTTTATTTTTAATATTTAAAAGGGTGGGATTTGCGTAATGTTTAACTAATATAAAATTCTTTAAAATGACGCCTTTGACTTTTTAATTTACAAATACTTTAGTCTTCTGTTCAACACAATTTCAAGCCATTTAAGCCATTTAAAACTCCCAATCTGTTGGCTAATGCCTATTAATACAGAGCAAAATCAATTATCATGTTCTTGCTTTCCCACCCACAAAAACATCATTTTAACATTCAGATGCAAGCACCTTCCTCCACAAAGTTATCAATAAAAATGTCCTTCGTGTCTGCACTTAGGAAAACCACTTATGGTGCAAAGACTACCTATGGACGAGTCTTGCTCACTGGTAACTCACCTGAGAAAAACGCAAGTAACAACTAAGTGCTCAGACTGTGCCTCCAACCGACAGCTGAATCCTAGCGTCTACTTGCAATAAGTCCATAAACAATAACATTTTTAGAAATACATAGAGTGTAGCTGCAGTGGTATCCATAAAATACAAATGCTCAGCTTAGTACTAATGCTGAAGTTTATGTTTTGCAAATCCTGGAGTTACAAAACAGGAAGTTTTGGGTATGGTCCCACTTTCAGGTATAACAAGAGTTCCCAGAGTGAAAGGCAATGATTAGTGGCTTTTAAAAATTAAAACTATGGGTTTTTACAGCACTTATAACTGTAGCTTAAAGCTCTTTGCTGCACTGGAAGCATGAAATATCCTCCTGATGCATGGTTTGTGCTACAAATCAATGTTTCCAAGCTACATGCCAGAGCAATTCAGAGTTTTGAACATCAGCACTGTCAGCTCCTTGGAAATCTCTGACGTATTTTACACAGCCCAAACAGACTCCTCGTCTATGTTAATAATCCTTTCACACAGGGAGACAAGAAATCCAGCGAGAAATTCAGGCTTGAATGTGCATTAGAGCTAAAGATGATTCCAGTAACTTCAACATGAGACAGATGGGTAGAGTCCACCTCTGCAGGAGGCAAACAGCGCTACCACGGATGGGAGCTGGTAAGGGGGAACTGGTAAGACTGTGGCTGCCTACTCACCTTTTTCCATTTTCAGGAATAGGTTCTGACTATGAGAAGACTCCAGCTGCTGTGTTTACCAGCTGGAAGGGACCCAGCATAGTTAAAAGCTGTTCTTGTTCTCTTTAGATTTCTGAGATGCAAGAAGCATCCAGCTAGCCCCCAAAATGCATCCCATAAGGGACAGTCATGGTAACCCCAAAGCAGGAAATCTTGTGACAATGAAGAAGAAATTATATTTAAAAGAAAAAGCAAACAAAGAAACAAACAAAAATCAAGCCAAGAAACCATTGGTAATTTCTGTTTCAACAAACAGCTTTAGATTTTATGGAGCCCGTGATCTGTTCATCCAGACCTCAATATCAGACTAAAATCCCATCTACATTCTGGAAGATGCAAAGATTTAGTAAACTGCTAAAGCTTTCCCACTGCAACTGCCCACCACATGAGACAATAATAAATCGCCCCAAGATTTAGTTGCTAATAACAACTCTTTATGAAGGCAGATAAATTCTGTTGGAAGTCTGGAACTCCTAATCACACTCTTTGTCAAGTCCCTCAGTGCACAGCTGGGCCGTCATTAGGGAAAAGAAAGATGTGAGAAGCACTGCCACAGCTGAAGGCAGAAGCAAGGCCTGCAGATGTATCTGTTAACAGGAATTGTATTTCATTCACATTACTTTTACGTGGAAGATGATTGTAACTCGTGCTAACAGCAATTTCTGCTTTCATTTACAGTCCATATATTGGAAAGAGCTTCCCGGGTCCATTGGTGAGCACTGATTACAGCTTTATTATGATCAACAGGCTGACTTTCCTGGAGAACTGAACACTTCACAGCGCCTTTTCTAACTGTGGCAGGGTGGACACTGAGCTCCAAAAGAGCCCAGGTGCTGAGCAGCTCTTTCTGAATTTTCCTCAGAGCTAGTCCCTTCCACTGTGTGTTGGGAACTCACATAGTTGTACAACATACATGGAATCATGGAATGTACTCATCTCTAACTTGGCACATGACAACACCAAAACCTGCCCAGAACTACACAGAAGTGGTATGTTCCAGCTTCTCAGACCTTCTTCTGATGCAGACACAGGGATATCAGCATGTTAGGGAGCTAATCTGAAGCCACCTCAGCCACATTTTCAAAGTTAACTTAATCACAGGGTTTTACTGCAGTGTGTCCTGAACACAGCCTTTTCAGAATCACAGAATGTACTGGCTTGGGGACCTCCACAGATCATCCAGTTCAACCCCCCTGCAACAAGCAGGGACATCTCTAACTAGAACAGATTTCCCAGAGCCTCATCTAGCCCGATCTTGAATGTCTCCAGGGATGGGGCTTCTATCACCTCTCCAGGTATCCTGTTCCAGGGATCCACCACCCTCAGATTCAAGAACTTTTTCCTGATGTCCAGCCTAAATCTACCCTTTTCCAGCTTAAAACCATAACCCCTTCATCCCCTTCAACCTCTTCCCCAGCCTTCTGACTGAGAGGAGTGGAGCCCAGGTTTTCCTGAGGGGCCAGTATAGCACTTTTCATTTGAATGCACCATAGGACATTCATGTTTACCAGAAAGCAGAAAGGTCTCACTTTGCATCCCCTTAAATTTGCAAGTACTTCTCTAGTTGTTTTCTAACATAAATCAGGGGTGTCAGTTCATGGCAGAAAGCAGAGCAGGAGCACTCCACAAAAGTATTTTTAATGATAGTGTTCCTTAAATGCAAGTACTCAGGATGGCTCAACAGTGGTTTTTATGTAACAGTGCACATGTTATATAACCACTTGCAGAACAAAACTTATTCCCATCCTGGTTTATCTTCTTGATGCCAATGTCTGCTATTAGCTGGAGAATTTAAAACTATAGTCATGGTTTTCCTGTAGAAATCTAAAAATTACCCGCACACGAGCGTTTCCTGCCATTCGTCTGTCACTTTGTACATTTTCAATGAAGTAAAATAGCTCAAATCTTCTAAAAGACAACTAAATGTTTTGCTGCTTCAGAGCTGTGAACTATTTTTTTAATCTGCAAGTCTTTGTCACTTTCTACAATAACGCCTTGATCCCAGATGGAACCGCTCTACCATAATTTAAAATAGAATGTTAAATGTGACTTCACATTGCTTTTAGTTTTGCTCAAGAATTTAGTGCAGCAAGTAAATCAAGATCTGAATGCTCATCACATGAACAAATGAATACAAAGAGCAGCCTTTCCTATATGTAGCTGGATTCACTTCTGCTCAAATCCTGGATGCATATCATTTAATGAGGGAAAAAGTCAGTTAAACATATGGCAGGTCCCACAGCTGATGCATCCTTTCGAAAGAAGCTACCCAACATCCAAGACCAATAGAAAATAAAAAGTAGCTTAGCAACAAATGGTGCTGGATCACCTGCTGGTAATTAAAAATTGTATTTGATTAAAAGGAACATCCTTAATGAGTGAGGATTTTGACCTCCTATGGCAAGGCAAAGAGAGGTCTGAGGGGCTTAAATTATTATAAATGAGTCTGTTATTTTAAAATACAGGCATCTTCTATCTGGCTGCTCTGGATCTGGGACGGCAACATCAGTTCTTACGGAATGTCACATGAATGTGGAAACCAAGCTGCATCATTAAGAGGTCAGTGTCATCATTAAGAGAGAAGTGTCAGACCACTGTTCAGAAACCTATTTTTAGAACGATAATCTGGGCTGCTGCTAATTCCTCATTTTTTTCTTAATCTTAGTGGTCATCATTTCCTTCTAAGAAAATAGACCACTGTTCCACTAATTCCGACCATGTAGGAGATACCTTTCAAACATCATGTTTGATACTTAGCTACACGTTGAGGTTAAGAATGACCAGACAGACAAAAGGTGATGGAAAAACACTAAGCACATGTTTTGGTTTAGATAGGTCCAAAGAAGAATGCAGAAACCTAAAATCCAGGCCATTAATTCCAGTAGGATCAAGGTCATCTCTTAGATCTATTTTTTTGTTATTATTCTTGCACACTGCTTATTTTAGGGCTTTTTTTAACAAGTATCTCCATGCTTGAAGAAGTTGCTAATGAACTGAACATGAGATAACATTAACTGTACAAAGAGCAATGACTTAAGTCTCTATTGTCATCACATAATACGTTGGGTTTCAAAAACAGGATTTCCAGAAATTATAAATCTGTCTGTTGTACTCTCTGCCAACAGCACAGACTGTCCCTGAACCCCAAGCATCACAATTCTATTGCATTTTATAAACTTCATCATTTTAGGTGAATTTTGTCTCTCTCAAAATTTCTGGGAATGCAAGTTTGTAGTAGGTGATGTAGAAACAAGCAGTTTCTTGACCTCAAACCCTCTGTAAGAACATGCTGCCAAATCCTTACATCTGCCTGTTTCAAACATCCTCTTGTGTAGTATTTGGCATAGGGGTAGGGCAAGTGGAGCCACTGTAGTAAGATCCGTGATGTTCTAAGCGACCAGTATGAAGAAGCACAGACACAAAGGGCAGAGGGAGTAGGTACCACAAAGAAATGACGATGAACCCTACAGATCGACCATCGTCATGCACAGCAGTAGAATTTTCAATACACAAAAGAAAATATTCTTAGATTATGGACTTTTCTGGCAAACTCCTGTGTCATTGGATGAGTTAGCGCAGTGGGAGCAAGTTCCTACTCTTTGACGCACATATTTCCACACAGAGAGCACGGACTCAAAATAGGTCTGTTTTACTCGTCTGAAGGATTACACTGAGCTTTGTTATTGACTGGCCTCTGCATTTTCCCAGTTTCTGTTCTTTCTTGAGTGCTTGCAGTGATTCTTTTGACTTGCCATTTACTGTCTGTACTTTCCCATGGCATCAGTTGGTCTTCTTTTATTTCTCCCACAATTTTTAACTCTTTCCATTTCATATTGCAGTACTTCATTCTGTAGATTTCACTGAGAACTCAAACTGTATCAGGAGTCACTGCTGTGAATTAGAGACAAACTTACACTTTCTTGACACAGATTTTTGGGGAGAAAAGATGACTGAAATCTTCCCGAGGGGCTATAACGAGTTCTGGTTAATAGTTTTTATATGCTTTGTCTATGTTTTTGCCTGTGAGTGGAAACCCAAGAGTTAAAGTGTCAAAACAAGCTCCTTCACACCACTGAATATTAACAGTTTCACTTAAAACTGCTGGTGACACCTTGCCTTGCTTATTGCAGTCTAAGAAATGATGGTAATTTTTAATTTAGAAACCACATCACATAAATTGAAAAGGACTTTTGATTTATTGTAAATTATATTTATATTGTTATAATTTTGATTATACAGTCTCATGAGCTTAAAACTGCAAACTGCAGGAAGAGGGATGCGGTGAGAAATTAAAATCACCAAAAAAAGTTTTCTTTGCAGTTATAGATTGCACTGCTTGAGAGCAGAATAAGGTGGGTATTGTGTGCAGGCAGATGGATTCCAGGTGGGACTACACTTACCCCAACTCCCAGAATTTACCCATCTTCATTAACAATAAACAACTAATTGCTAAGATGGGAATGAGTGAAAGACCAGAACTGACTCTTTGCCATGAGAATCCACATGAACACTCCTGGATCTACAAGTACTTGCTACAATAAAAGTTTTACTGTTTATTCCACCGAGAAGAGCACCAAGGATAAAAACAACCTCCTAGCAGGACATCTTGCAGTTTGCTCATTTGTTTATTCACCTTGGGAAGATGAGGAGCTGAGAAGTCAAATCCTCTCAGGCAAGGAGTGAAAAAATTTGAAACCAAGTGTCATAATTGAGCTTGGCTGAGGACTCCTGGGGCAGAAAACTGACAACAGCACTTCTGACAAATTATGTGATGCCAGTGCCAGAATTTGCTCTTTTCTTCCTTATTATCCATCTTCCAAGTTGATATCACTGAGTAAATTTAGGGTGACTTTATGTGTAGCTTTAGGAGAACCAAACCCATGTTTTTGGGAACACAGGTCTTGCTTTATTTTCTTCCTCTTTTCAAACACCAAAATTTTCCCAAGTATTTTAAAACTGGGTTTTTGATGTAATGAGCAATAACAGCCAAATAATGGCACTGCAAAAAGAGGCCATGGAAATTTAATAGTCATGTGAGTTCTTGATAAACTGGTGCTTCATTTGGGCCACAACAACCCCATGCAATGCTACAGGCTTGGGGAGATGTGGCTGGACAGACATGTGGCAGAGAGGGACTCAGGGATTCTAATTGACAGGAAGATGAATATGAGCCAGCAGTGTGCCCAAGCCAGAAGGCCAATGGTGTCCTGCCTTGTATTAGAAATAGTGTGGCCAGCAGGGGTAGGGAGGTTATCATCCCCCTGTATTTGGCACTGGTGAGGCCACATCTTGAGTATTGTGTCCAGTTTTGGGCACCTCAATACAAGAGAGATGTGGAGGTGCTGGAGCAGGTGCAGAGGAGGGCAACTAAGCTGGTAAAGGGCCTAGAGAATAAATTTAATGAGGAAAGACAGAGAGCTGCGGTTATTTTGTTTGAAGAAGAGGAAGCTGACAGGAGACCTCATCACTCTTTACATTGTGGAGACATTGGTGCTGGTCTCTTCTCACAATCAATTAGAGATAGAACAAGAGGGAATGAGTTCAAGTTACAACAGGCTAGGTTTCGACTAGCTATTAGGAAGAATGTTTTTTCACTGAAAGGGTGGTCAAGCACTGGAATGGGCTTCCCAGGGAGGTTGTTGAGTTGCCATCCGTGTATGTGTTTAAAGATCGTTTGGATGATCTTTATATCAGGTATATATCAGGAGGTATAGAGGGATATGGCTTAGGGGTGAATTTGTAAGGTAGGGTAGATGGTTGGACTCTATGATCCCAGGGGTCTCTTTCAAACCAGAATGATTCTGTGAATTATTTTTCATCAGGTATGATTTTATTATTAATTAATGTAAGAATGATTAATTGAATTCTTAAGCTGTAGATTTGACTTTAAAAGTTTCAGTATATTCTGAAAAGGAGGAAAAAATGCTCTAAAGGAAACTGAAAAAAGTGTTACTCCTTCTAAATAAGATTTCAGTATGTCTAAGCTATCCCCCACATCCCAAATATCGGTGACAACAGCTGAAGATAAGCCTTGTGCTATCATTCTCTCTACGCCTCAAGGTTATTAGTATTTCATAAACATTTGGTGTCAAGCCCTGGTTTCTAGTCAGTGAAACGCTGTCTCCAATGCCCGTATATTGAAAATGCAGTTAAGATATACTCTGTGATGAGAAGTAATGGGAGCCAGGCAGCAGCTACAATTGCTGCTTGCAGCGTGAGTTTATGAGTGCCAGGGTTGGGGTTTTTTTTTGTTTGCTATGTGAATGTATCTGGAACTCCTGATACAGACTGAGATCATGCCCAGACTATTTAAATTCACAAAAGGACTTTGAAATACATTTGTACATACAGCATCCTACTTTTCTTACTTAAAATAATCTCTCAAAGAGTTTTATTAGGGAAAAATAATCAGGTAACACAGACTAATCAACAGAAAGATAATAAAAACTGTTGAACTGAGAAGGGGTTGCTCATAGGAAGAGCTCCAATGTTTGTTTTCTTTTCTCAATAGAGGGCAGCCTCAAAACAGTAACTGCAGGCAACAGCAACAGCAGGCAACGATAAATACCATTAAACCTAAATCCCTGGCAAGTGGAACAAAGCTTCCTCAGATCATTCCACTGCATCCCCATATGACACTGACTAGCTGTTTTCATCAAGTTTATGTAGCCCTGAATAAGAGGCAGTTAACTACTATCACGACTACTTAGCCATCCTAACTACTATGATCTTGTTTAAAATACAACTACTGTGCTTTGTGCATTTTATTAGGCATCCATAGAAAACCTGAAATATTTCAGTTAAAGTCTTGATTGTGCTCATAAGGAACATTAACAAGAACTCCATGATGCAACCATCCAACACTGCCCTTCCTATTGCAAACATGGCTTCCATGACCTTGAAGAAAGTCCATATGCTTAAGATGCGTGCGCTGAATGAGAAAACTAATCAGGATTTGTATTCAAGGGGCCCATAACTGACCAACACTTCATTTTGAACAGTATCCAACATCTTCTCTCAGGAAAATGAATAGTGTAACATGAAATAGAAATATTGATTTGGAACAGACAAGACATACATCGTTCCTTCAGTGCGCAAGACCACAACACTCCTTACACTACGTACTTCATAATGATCTCTTATCATCTATGGTCAAACATTTAATATCCACATGTTATTTGCTACAGAGGTAATGCTGATATCTTAACAACGGTGCTCACTGACTAGATGACCTCCAGAGGTCCCTTGCAACCCCTACCATTCTACGGTTCTGTGTTATCCTGCCTTGAAAAAATAATTCTCTGTAGCAACAGCCCAGTGGGATGAATTCACATCACTCAAATGTTTTCCACTGCTCTATCCCCCTGCCAGCCACCTTTAATTTGCTTTGCTGCAATAGGATTTTGTGATAGAAAGTTATTACATCACCTACTCCATGACTTCTTTGTCTTGACAGCTCAATACACTAAATGACCTTGGCTAATTTCAGTGAGCCACATCAGGCTTTATTAAGGCAAAAAGATGGGAAGGACAGTAAGACTGAAGAATTTGGATATTAGCCTGGTAAAGGGAGAAGGAGACACAATAAAACACAGCAAAAACATCAATAAATAACATTTTTTAAAGCAAAACAAGCTTTAGCCCAGGCAGACATAGATCTTGTTCCACAGCAAAAGTACCTATGATTGTCTTCTTTTAATGCCTGTGCTTTTTTTCACTTCTGTCTTATAACCACAAGCAAAAAGCCTGTTATGGAAACATGCAGAGTGCTTGCAGAGGGAATAGTGTGGAATGCTACCTGATGCTTTCAGCAGCCCCACTGGTATTTTAGGAGTACTGTGAGATTTCCTGGGGGTTCGAGGATTCAGTAGCCTGATGTGACACTTCGTACATCACAGTCCTAAAGGATGACTAATTTAAAGCTTGACAAAATAAACCAGTGTAGTTTACAGGGATTTCTTTTGTAGATGTGCTTCACTTCTAGGAAGAGTGTCATGAGAAAATGGAGGGTACATTTTTAATTCTACTCATTTAGGTTTTCTTTGACACCTTATTATGCAACTTCATGAGAAAGAAAAAGAAAAAGAAGGCTATGACCTAAATGTAGCTCCATAACTTTCAGTTGTATAATTCTGCCTCAGTCCTGGAAGGCCTGAGGTTTCCATTAAATGCTGAAATGTTGTCTTTTCCCCTGTAGTAACCAGGACTTAAAAGTTTCCCAGTGTTTCAGCTGTAGGATTGTCAGAATAAAAACATGATTCAGTAATAGCAGCGTTTATCTTCATCTTATGACAACAATTCATTCATAAAGCTGAAACACAAAAATAATGCTTTGATTGTAGGCTACTACAAACATAACAATTATTCAGACAAAACCTCTCTATGTGTGTTCTGTGCTTTTTAACACTAAATGATCAAGAGTTTGCCTTTGTATAATTTATTGAATAGACTTTAGAGTTCAGATCAATGTTAAGAAATACCTGAACAATGAGAAGACTTGGAAGGATTCTGTGAGGACTCCTATATTCACTAAAAAGTTCTTGTTTTAACTAAAAAAGTACCTCAAATTACCTATTAAAAAGCATTTTTAAGATATATAAAAAAGTATTTAAAAATAGTAACAAAGTATCTCAAATAGCCTCCCTTATGAGAAAAGGCTGAGGGAGCTGGGTCTCTTCAGCTTGGAGAAGAGGAGGCTGAGGGATGACCTCATTCATGTCTATAAATATGTGAGGGCTGGGTGTCAGGAGGATGGAGCCAGGCTCTTCTCAAGGTCATCTGGGGATAGGACAAGGCGCAATGGGTGCAAGCAGGAACGGAGGGGTTTCCATATCAATATCAGAAGGAACTTCTTCCCAGTGAGGGTGACAGAGCATTAGAACAGACTGCCCAGGGGGGCTGTGGAGTCTGCTTCTCTGGAGACATTCAAGCCCCGCCATGGTTGTGTTCCTGTGCGACCTGGTCTAGGTGATCCTTCTGCGTAACACAATACAGTGCATAGAAATACAGTGGGTACCGCACTATAATACAAAGTATACTTCAACTCTTAAGTCAGCGTGCAATAAGTGCCATCAGTGGGCTCTTGGGCCACTTAATTCTGTGTCAGTTTTATGTCTCACCGTTCAAAAAAAGGTTCCATTTTAAGATAAATTGGCGCAGACCCAAAATATGCAGAGTATTTGCAGCACCATATTTTTCATAGTCTTTTGCTATTTTCTGACTGAAATACCCAGAATTTTAGCCTAACTGTTCCTACAGCTATTAGTAACTTATCCCTTAAAGTTAGTTGCGTGAGTAAGGGCATTTCCATATTCTGAAAAATATGGCTGTAGGTCAGAGATAGACTTAAACCTTAGTGTGGTATAGCCACCTCAATTTTTTGCCATATATATGCGTATATATAAAATCACAGTATGGATTTATAAAACTATACAGATCACCTCAGAGCCCTATAAAAAACACTTGCTAAGATTGACATTCTAATTCTGTAGAAATAAAGGATATATCTAATTCTTTACCTACTCAAGGCCAGGTTATTTGATTTAATCCTTAATGGATACCTGTCTAAATTTCTCCTAAAGCCTTCTGAAATAAGGGAGGTTTTTTAACCTTCAAAAAAAAAAAAACCCACAAAATCAGAGGCTGGAACAAGCTGTAACCCTGTGACACCTACTTTAACTGACCTCAGCCATTCCCAGTCCTGTAGCAACAATGCCGCCGGTGTCCTCATACACGTCTGGGATGAACCATGGAGCACAAAGATGTCAACCTAAACAGCTCAACTTGCAATAATTCAGTGACTCCCCTGTGGCAGAAGACTTGTCAGCTCACCGCATGGCTGAGCTTTAGAAGTGGCTGAAAATGCAACTGAAACAAAGACCTGGCTCTCAGAAGACTCAAAGAACTGTGTTAAAGCACAAAACATAATTGTCAAGGGCAGCTCAACATCAGTCCTGTACCAGAACTGCTCAAGCTTAAGTCCAGTTTTGGCATTGGTAAATTTTATCTAAGCCTTATCATGTCTCTAAATAGCCATTGGGCACCATTTCCCCCACTCAACAGGAATTGGCAGTGATGAAATTATCTGCTGAATGGCCCCAGCTTATGTTTTACAGGAGAGTTTAAAGATCCTGTGCTTACTCAGCCACTCTAAAGCATTTTAATTACTCAAAAATAAGCAAAGAATCCAAACTGACAAACTATAGATACCTTATCACTATCAGAGTTTCAGTGAACCGTGCACCTTTTTCTTCTCCTCTGAAGGACACTGTAGTGCATAATGTGAACCAACCATACATAATAAACCACTTTTTATTCCATATTGGCACAACCCCTCCTGAATTTATGCATTACATCCACCAGCAAAAATGCGTATGTGCCAGAAATAAAAGATGATGAGACAGGAATGTCATTGTATTTACTACTATTCCCTTGAAATTCCACATACATTACCATTTCACACTGCAAATATGATCATATTTCTCCTGGTCCAGGGAAAGGTACAGGCCTGACTATACCTCTCAAATATCATAATATAATGAATTAACATAAGAATGCTAAATTTAGAGGAAGAAATTCCAGTTACTGAGTACTTCTCCATCAGAAGTTCTTAAGGATTTTCAGAAGCTTTCAAGCCTGTGTAGCTGTGACCTGTACATTTGCCATGGTTACACACCCCACATTTCCTATCATCACTCATCTTTGTGGTGCACGGACTGCCACTTATTTACACACTTGGTAGTCAGCTCCATCACCAGCTGAGCTGTTTGCAAGCAAATATTTAAAACTGCCATCATCCTCTTGATCAATCAAAAATTTCATGCAAAAATTATTAATTAAAGGGGAACCAACTTAGAATTAGATTTTTATTACTAATATTAAGAAAAAGATAATTATTTGCCTCAGCTACTTCTGACTCTGCAGCTTTTGACTCAGTGATTACCCATGTGTTGTTCTGATGTATGGATATAGAATGAGAAAAATGACAACTATGGTGTACTTGTATTCGACATCTAACACATAAGAAGGTATTAGAATCACAGAAATAGTGAATATAATCACAAAATTGTTTTGGTTGAAGGAGACCTTTAAGATCATCAAGCACAACCATCAACCCAGCACTGCCAGGTCACCACTAACCCACGTTCCCCAGCACCATATTTCCATACCTTTTCAAGACTTCCGTGGATGGGGACTCCACTGCTGCCCTGAGCAGCTTGTTTCAGGGTTTCACAAGCCTTTCAGTGAATAATTTTTTCCTAATATTCAACCTATACCTTCCCTGCCACTTTCTCTTGTTACTTAAGATGCTGACCTCTACCTTGATCGAACATCCTTCCAGGTAGTTGTAAGCAACAAGGTCTTCCCTCAGCCTCTTTTCCTTAGGCTAAACAACCCCAAGACCTTAGCAACTTCTCATAGCACTTGTGCTCTAGACTCTTCCCCAGCTGATGAAATGATAAAATCATATGATCATGTCATTATGAGATGGCAGTTGTTCATATTGAACTATATATTCATAAAGTTACTCATTGCCATATTTTTTGCAAAATGAAATGTGTCCACTAATAATTTCAAGAACTGCTTCTACTAAGCAAGTCAAAATATGTAATTTGTGTAAAATCAGTATTAATGACTTCTTAGCCATTGACTGGATGAGGTACTGGGCCAGAATTTTAAATTCCTCATAAAAAATTCCATAAAAGAACTTAATTATGTATGTGTACTGTGTGGTTTCGATGAAAAGCTTATTTAGTATATTTTACTAAATTCTATGATAATTTATTAGAGCAGACTTTAATTTTACCATTGGGAAGCATTCATATTCATATATGATAATAAAGAAAGGAGTGGGAATCAACATGAACTTTACAAGGTGTATCTGAGCATAAATTAAAAGTGTGTGAATAAAGATTAGGTATTTTATGCGCTCTCCCATCCCAAAGTACACACCGCATCCGCTAGGTGCTATGTATGAACACCACACATATTCCATTTACATTAATATAGGGTTTTACATCTACTCTAACATTTTTTTTTGATTCTGCTGATCTCCTCAAGAATCAAAAATATAATAAAAATACTGATGAATTTTATTAATCACAACTGGAAGTTTTGAATCTTTTATGATTTAATCTAGAGTAATTTATACAAACATATTAATTATTGAGGAATAGATGATGACTAGTGTTCAGTCCTCTCCTCTGAAAAACACTTACCTGGCAGCTCAGAAAGTCTCAGTATGGGTCAAGGACAAAATTGGACAGTTTAACTTTTTGAGTTGCAGGGGGCAGTGCTAAAATCAACCTAACTGACACAGAGTCACTGAATGTTAGGGGCTGGAATGGACCTCGAAAGATAATCTCATCTAATCCCCTGGAAGAGCAGGATCACCTAGATCAAGTTGCACAGGAACAATCCAGGTGAGTTTTAAAGGTACCAAGAGAAGGAGAATCCACAACCTCCCTGTTTCAGTGCTCTGGTACCCTCACCATGAAGATGTTTTTTCTAGTATTTATGTGGAACTTCCTCTGTTCCAGGTGACACCCATTTCCCCTTGTCTTATCATTGGATGTCACTGATCAGAGCCTGACTCCATTCACCTGACACCTGCCCCTTCCATATTTATAAGCACTAATGAGGTCACCCTTCAGTCTCCTTTTTTCCCAGCTAAAGAGATCCAACTCCTTCATCCTTTCCTCATCAGGGAAATGCTCCACTCCCTTCATCATTTTTGTGGCTCTGTGCTGGACTCTCTCAAGCAGTTCTGTATCCTTTTGGAAGTAAGGGGCCCAGAACTGGACACAATATTCCAGAACACAACTTTTGATTCTGTGTAATGCTCATTGAACAAGGACTACACAAAAACAGAGCCTTCAAGAAAAGAAATGATTCCTATCACTGTGAGTAGGGATCATCATATATTTTATGACAGCCTGTGTCTTCACCTGGTTATAGAAAAAATTACTATTTGTAGTTTTGTGAAGTCAGCACTATTGCACTGATTAATTCTGGCTGGCTTTTCCTTTTTCTCTCCTTATTTTAATTCATCTTTTTTCAATACAATTTATTTTTGGTGTGGGCTATGACAGCTCTGGAAATCTGTCCACATGAACTTTTAACTTCTCATTTAACTTTCTGAACTGCACCATTAGCGGCATCTTTGACTGTGCATTGTCACTTTGCATTGCAGTTCCGGGTTCTGTCCCTGACTTTCCGGTTTGGAACATGAGATCTTTGGAGGACCATCGAGGAACCTTTGCCTAGCAGTAAAGTCTACTGACTGAGTCTATCCGAGGCATAGTATCCAAGATTTGGGTTTAATAAGGCAGCTTTGTAACTGTCCCCTAGGCAGGCATTAATAAGTCTTCTGAGTCCGGGAGCTGAGCTATTAAATAGGTTGACCTCCACCAATTCCTCACTGCCAGAATTTCACAACTACGCTCTTCAACAGTAAATTATTAGAATACAATCCCTCCCAAAAGCTAGTCCTCAAGGCAAATGGATGCTCATAGCAAACCTGATGTATGTTTCAGGGAGTTCTTTGGCTTTTTTTGTTTAAATGAAAGGTACAAGGAACACAAACAATCTGGCAAACAGCCTGCAGCCCTCGCTAAAAAAGGGCTTCCTCATCCTTCTTTTGGTAGCACAAGATTTCATTTGGTATCAGAAGAGATCATCAACACCATACAGGTTTATTACTCATTGAAGAAAATACCTGAAAATCTAAAAGGGATTTTGCTTGCATTTACTTCACACAAGATATTTTTCAAATGCCCTTGAATCACACATTAACAACCACCTTTCCCAACCCACCTCTGCTTTAGATGTATTCCCAGGAACACAAAAGTTCTGCTTTTCTTTGAACTAAATGAAAAAATAAACTGTATGGCAGAAAACTTGAGGTTAAATCACTTTTTCCTTGGCAAATTGACTTACCCCGGCAGTGTACTCCTTCGTCATAGCCATCAGAACAGTCATAAATGCCATTGCAGAGCTGGGACAAGTGAATGCATTTGTTTGTACCGATGCAGCTAACGAAATTTGGGCTGCAGTTGAAACCGGCTTCCTCAGGACCTAAAGGGCACACAGAAAAATACATATTTGGTATCTCCGACAGGGCAAAGAAAGCTCTGTATTGCATTTCCATTTCAAAGCTGCATGCAACACTCCACATGTCAGTCCATTCTGCACATTTTCAAGCGCCTAAGTGCATTATCATTGCTGTATTTAGGAGAATTAAAATCATCAAGGAATGATTAGTGCAATTAAAAGGGAATCAATGGCTCAAAGAGGATTATTTCCCAAAATACAGCTGTTTTACAGATGCTAAAATTAACCTTTGGAAACAGTAAAAAGTATCATAAAATATCCAATTGCCTTGTGAATACCACATCATATAGAGTCATATTAAGAGTCACAGGCACGAGTATTTATGTTCACTGATAATTTTAGAAGTTTATGAAGGAACATATAAATGTTACACGGTTATAGCTGCATGAGATCAGACAAACTATTCCTCTAGCCCAGGAGTCTGGATCTGAAACTGCACAATATTGGGTGGCGGGGACACCATAAGGATGGTGAGATTGCTCTCTCTAAGGTACCATCCTGGCTAAACTCACTCTGTTACCCCCACCTCTAAAGCATTACAAACAGGGATCTGTTACACTTTGAGGATCTGTTCTGTTTGTCCCCTAGGGAAGATTCTGACTGATAAACACAAGTTCACGTGATGAAGAGTGAGATTTTCAACATGCTGCGAAAACCATTTAGAGGTCTGAAGGATTTTGCTCATTTAGGGGATGAATGGAACTTTTACACAGTTTGTGATCAGACGTGTTTTAGGAAACTAAGTTCCTTAATCATAGATGTTAGACCCTTGGGTCTGTCCTAAACTCCTGCAGTTTCTAATGTTCCCCGAGGAAAACTTATTCTAGGATGCAAAATGTTCAAGTACAATAAGCTTTCACCTTCTTCGAGGCACTGACTCCAAGCCAGAAATCTCAGGCAGTAGGCTAAAACCTCCCTTATAAATGAGAAAATCTCAGCTTTGGCAGATCTGATCTCTAGAAGTCAGCAGGAGAAAGCAAAGGAGAGCTCTAAGGGGAATTCAGAATTTCTATAGCAAATACAGACAACTCCTGGCTCAGCCCATTAAATAAAAATCCTAACTTCAAAAACGTGTCCCAGCCAGAAAACTGAAATTAAACCCCCTCAGCTGCCAAGCTCCAGGTCAGAAAGCCATCCGCCGTTTACATTGGGCAAAACAAATACCAATTTCCACTGGTTTACAGTCCCAGCAGTCTTTCACACAACTTCCATCAGCACAGGGAAGGTGCTCACCATCCCCACACAGAGCCTGTGCATCCACAGCATAGGATGTATGATGGACAGCGTCCTCCTTCCCTCTTCTGACCCTTCCAGCCTCACTCCTTGCATCGATGGAGTGACATCAATGCTGTCCTTGTCTAATGGAAACAGTAGCACTAGGGAGGAAAAGCCAATATATCCATACACACTATCCCAAGCAATTTATATGCTTCCAGAATGAAAAAAAAAGCCCTGTGTTTTTTTATTAGGGTGTTATGCTCCACAGTCTTTTTCAAGAACAACTAGGAGGTCTAAGTACCCTTTCAACTTGGTTTTCTATGACATAGAAAATGTATTAAACCACTTCAGAAACCATACAGTTCCCTTCTATTTTGCAGTAAAATACAGGAGGAAATTACCATCACAAAGTTGATAGATGATGAACACTTATCCAGATGTTAGGAAGCGGAAACCACAGTAATGAGAGATGTGTGACTGCCTGGTGCTGGCTGAGCCCCCCGTGTCATGCAAGAAAGCAAGAGTTGGGGATCATGTGGCTTCCATGCCATTCCTGCAGGCAATATGGCCACTGTGTGGGGCTTTGGGTTTTTTGTTTGCTTGGCCTTTGGGCATTTTACTCTGTTTTTCTACCACCTGGAGGTAGGACATCCCATCCCATGAAGCATCCCATGTACAGATGCACAGGACACTCACTAGCGTATTGTAAACCCCCGTCAGTGTCCAGCTATCCTCCAAGAGTGGTTTAACTACACAAAACTTCCAAAAAGCATAAATAAAGCAGCTTTGGACAGCCACAGAATCACGGAATTATTGAAGCAGGAAAACACCTCTGAGATCATCAAGCCCAGCCTATGACCTGACATCACCACATCAGCTAGACCATGGCATTAAGTGCCATGTCCAGTTTTTTCTTAAACACCTCCAGGGATGGGGAGTCCACCAACTCCCTGGGCAGTCCATTCCAGTGTCTGATCACCCTTTCCACGAGGAAGAGCTTCCTAATATCTAACCTAACTCTCCCCTGGCACAGCTTCTCACTCATCCTACCACTAGCTGCCTGGGAGAAGAGCCTGATCCCCACCTGTCTACAGCTTCTCTTCAGGTAGTTATTATATAAGTCCCCCCATGACTCACCTCCAGGCTAAACAGCCCCAGCACCCTCAGTGTTTCTTCATAAAAGCCAAGTACTCAGTATCAGGTAGGGCACAGAAACTTGAAAGGTTTCATTTGATTCCTGTTGCAGTTGTATTAGAAATGGAAGGCACCTAACCAAACTGGTTGTTTGATTTGCTATGTATGTCTGGCATTAGAGCAACTGTGAATAGAGGATGAGGACTGAAAAAAGATCTCTTCTTCTAAAATACCCTTCATTGGGAAACCATAGCTCTGTGAAGCACAGTACTTGCATTCCTTACATAAAAAATACAAGGCTGCAGGTGGGCTTTCACTATTCATACCTTATCAAACAACAAAGCCTATTGAAAGCACCTTTAAGGAGAAGGACTTGGAGGGTGTCGGTCAACAAAAAACTCAACATGAGCCGGCAATGCTCGCTTGCAGCTGCAAGCTACATCCAGAGAAGCATGATCAGTAGCCTCCCCCTCACTTCTGCTCTCCTGAGACCCCACTGGGAATACTGCATCCAGTTCTGAGAGCCCCCAACACAGGAAAGACATTGAACTGTTTGAATGTGTCCACAGGAGGGCCACGAGGATGACTGGAGGGCTGGAGCACCTCTCCTATGGGGACAGGCTGAGAGAGTTGGGGTTGCTCAGGCCTGGAGAAAA
>VZRI01000315.1:165979-181315 GCA_013397515.1 Upupa epops
TTGGAACTGGGTGATCTTTAAGGTCCCTTCCAACCTGAACCATTCTAGGAATCCATGAAACAAAGCATGATCTGTGACCAGAAATATACACACAGATAGATATATACATAAATAATAAGCATATATAGAAATACAGATGTACATTTATTATATATATAATTAAAATTATATGTAAACATATATATTTATCTTCTAAATATAACAAATGGGAAAAAAAAAAGAGATTCTTTAACATTTAAAGTCTCGAGAGGAATATAAAGTCTCAACAGTCTGATGTTCCCATCTTAATTTTTGGGATTTAAGCTTGATTTGATGCCTCTTGCTTTTTAAAAAAACGGGTTCCTTCAGGACACAAACATCCTGTAATTTTAAATACATCATCTACAGTAAAATATGAGTGAGGGAGCTTCCAAAATTAGAATCCTTTGACTTGGAACTGTCTATGAAGAGAAACCAAAATATCCTCCAAGGAGTATCACTCATTGTTCTCTTCTGAGAGAAATTCTCTGCACCACTTAGTAAAACAGAGGAGTTACAATAAAAAGCATTAGCTTACTCATGTGATAAAGATGAATTTGTCAATGTCCTTACTTGTACAAGGCTATGGAAGTCACCTTGACCTACAAAGGAAGGTGAACTGCAATAAAATAACCAACCTGGTTTATAGAAGACTTCTGACATCTGCACAATGACTCTGAAAGACCTCACTGGTGGAACATGACAGCATGCCCTCCGATTCCTACTATCTAAACTGAATAAAGAAAATGAAACCACAGACTATGAGGGTGCTGAGGCACTGGAACAAGTTGTCCAGGGAGGNTCTGTGACCAGAAATATACACACAGATAGATATATACATAAATAATAAGCATATATAGAAATACAGATGTACATTTATTATATATATAATTAAAATTATATGTAAACATATATATTTATCTTCTAAATATAACAAATGGAAAAAAAAAAGAGATTCTTTAACATTTAAAGTCTCGAGAGGAATATAAAGTCTCAACAGTCTGATGTTCCCATCTTAATTTTTGGGATTTAAGCTTGATTTGATGCCTCTTGCTTTTTAAAAAAACGGGTTCCTTCAGGACACAAACATCCTGTAATTTTAAATACATCATCTACAGTAAAATATGAGTGAGGGAGCTTCCAAAATTAGAATCCTTTGACTTGGAACTGTCTATGAAGAGAAACCAAAATATCCTCCAAGGAGTATCACTCATTGTTCTCTTCTGAGAGAAATTCTCTGCACCACTTAGTAAAACAGAGGAGTTACAATAAAAAGCATTAGCTTACTCATGTGATAAAGATGAATTTGTCAATGTCCTTACTTGTACAAGGCTATGGAAGTCACCTTGACCTACAAAGGAAGGTGAACTGCAATAAAATAACCAACCTGGTTTATAGAAGACTTCTGACATCTGCACAATGACTCTGAAAGACCTCACTGGTGGAACATGACAGCATGCCCTCCGATTCCTACTATCTAAACTGAATAAAGAAAATGAAACCACAGACTATGAGGGTGCTGAGGCACTGGAACAAGTTGTCCAGGGAGGTTCTGGATGCTCTAGGCCAGGTTGGATGGGGCTCTGAAAAACCTGGGCTACTGAAAGGTGTCCCTCCTAGTGGCAGAAGAAGTGGAACTACATGGTCTCTGAGTTCCCTTCCTAAACCACTCAGTGATTCTAAAGCTGTGATGCCTTTGAACCAGCAAATACTTTTCCCACCGAATCCTACCCAGCTGCTGCACTTTTGAGATGTCTAATGCAAATAAAGATGAGTAGCTTTTTGTCTTGTTTACTTCCCTTCTTCTTCCTTTAACAGAGACACTTCTGGCAGCATTACCAAGTGAACTTTAGGAAAAGGAATTTAAAAGTGATGTTCTTCAAAATAATCTCACTGTATTTTACATCAGAGCAAGAAAGCTGAAAGCATAAAAGATGGATGGTGCCTTTTCTTCTCTTCAAAAAACATAGCAATTCCTAGCTTTGCTGGGTGGTGAAAATAGTAAGAACTACCAGTTGCATCTTCATGGTTGGAACACTCCTAACAGGACACTGCTTGGAGAGTGAAGGGGATGGAAGCAGTGCCGTGTAGCTCAGGAGACCTCTACCTCAGAAACAGCCTGCGACATTGGACCATGATAGCTGCTCGTGAGTTGGGGTCAGAATCAGGCCCCATGAGGGCACAGAGGTTAGACAGAGCCCTGAAATGGCATGGGATGGGTCACTTCTCCGCATTCTCTGTAAGACAGACAGTCGGGATGAAAACCACATCAAGGTTCACTGCACCACCCAGCGCATGAGAAAGCACAAAAGAAAACTGCACCCTGTTTTAGCACAACCTGTGCAGCAAGTAGTGAAACTAAGCAAAATCTCTTTAACTAAAGTACCCCTACTGCATTCTGTGGGGGTTGACCTCTGGCTTCTCATGAAAGCATCATGACAGAGATGTAAGAATAAAAGGATTGTTTAAATCGGAAAAGACCACCAAGATCATGGAGTCCAACCATTAACCCAACCTGTCCCAAGGCCACCGCCAAACCCTGTCCTTAAGGTCCAGATCTCCATGACTGTGGGAAACTTCCTGGGATAGTGATTGAACTGCCTCCCAGGGCAGCCTGTTCCAAGGGCAAATGACCCATTTCCTCTTCACCTCCACCTCTCTACATTCTCCTTTCAGGTTTTTGTAGACAGTGATAAGAGCAGAGAGAATTCACCACGCACCTTTGCCACGGTATCTGCCTTGACTTTGTACTAAATCAGGACTGTACTCACCTCAGGTTCATGCTGTACTAAAACTTAACCTAGAGAACACAACTGCAAATGGACAAGCTGATTATTTCCACTAGTTTTTCTTAACATAAAGTACCTACAAGTATCGATTAGCAAACATTAAGGATTAGCATTATTCCATTCTGTACATTCCCTTCTTCCTTCTCCTAATTTAGTGTAAATTAAGGTACAGCTTTGTGTGCCGAGTATACTAAAGAGTTACAAGTATGAATAAAAGATGTTTGCCAAGACTATAGACATACCACAACAAAAGGAGACATACTAATGTGCCCAGCACCAACTGAAGGTCCAGTCTCTTGCAAATCCGATTTCCAACTCTTGCAAACTTATTTAGAGTTGCTCATACTTGACAACTGCTCCCAAGAAAAACATCAAAAATGCAAATTCTTACTTTACTTTTTTTCACCGTTGTCTTTCTCAGCTAAGTTGTTGTAAAGTGCTTTTTCTTGCACCATCTCAGGTAAGTGGTGAGACTTGTAAATAAGACACCAGGCAGCTAAATGTGGTTGAAGAGCAGCAATTTTCTAGCAGTTCTAATCCTGGGCTGTCTTCAGCCACAACAAACAATTATACTGAACTGTGGGATGCCTTCAAAATTCCCATCTGTTTTGTACATGAGTGACTTACAGATCCATCCCGCTCTCCTAAGTGTCTTTCTAGAGCTAACCTTCTCCACAGTGAGTGATTACCCTCAAAAACACCTTATTCCACTGCTTCAATGACAGTGGGGTACCCTGGAAAAGAGATTTTATACCTTCCCATACACAAAAGCATCAACAGGCAGCGGAATAACTCTGGCCCAAAGACAAAGCTGGTAATTTTGATGCAAATAATAGAGTTGTTGAAAAAATGCCTTTACTGTTACAGCAGCACACATTCCTCTACAGAAGTTTTGGTATAGTAGCTACCCAGGTTTTCATTGTGGGTTTATTGAATGAAGTTGATTAATGACTGCAATTAAGCCAAAACAGCCCAAGGTTTAAGAAAGAACAAACCACACAACTCTTAGGATTTATTTTAGGATAAATATGGGCTTAAATGAAAATACTCTGCACTCTAGTGCAACACAGTATGTGGTCTGGCAAATACACGTCAGAACCTGAGACTCTTTTTTGTCCTGTTAACTGGCCTCTCAAGCATTGTTGTTTCTACTGTGGATATTCAGGACTGCAGAACTGATTAAAAAACTTCATATTTACTCTTGAACATAGCTCTGGGCAACAAGGAACAACCTACCACACGCAGGCAAAGTCATGTTTAACAGCTGATACAATCATAAGAGTGTGATAAGTCACCCCCAGGGGTGATAATTTTTAAAATTTAGTATTTGACTAGTCCACCATCAATAACCAGGGACTGTAGAAGTGCTTATCTTTTATACATCTTGATCTCACAAAATCTGGAAGTAATGTTTCTGACCCTGCCATGACAAGACGTGCTGTATCTTAAAGATATTTAGGGTTTAGAGCTAAATGATGGCCATTACAAGAGGCTGCTTTTGTGAGAAAAGTAGAGATTGATAGGAAAAAGAGATTATACTCCCATCATTAACTCTTTTCATGTTAAATGTTTCAAAACTTCCAAGAGGTTGGATACTACACATTAATGTCTGTAGTTACAGGTTAAGCTGCCAAGTGTGACTAAACACACATGGTATCCAACAGTGCCGTAATTGCTTTAAAAAGTAATTCTTCACACAGACTAGATGCACGTTTTTAATATCAGGACTTTGAAACACCAGGATAAACCATATATATACGCAAGGCTGGATTTCATATTTAATAAGGATTTAGGTATCATAAGTATCCCCTGATTCATTGCTACTTTTATCCATACGCTTTATTCCACCACATAGACTGATAATGAATATAAGTTTGAAGTCACCTTCAATTAAATCAGGTATTCAGCTGCCCATGAAAGAAAGGGAATAATACACACGGTGATGGGCACAACTGAAAAGAAGGGGAAAGCAGGCAAACTATTGTGCTGTTTGCAGCACAACAATAGCTGTAATCTCTGCACAGATGCAGCATATTGTCTCCAAAATAATATTTCGCAGGAAAGAATAAAACCAGTAGCAGCCAGTAGGTTTGTGAGAGTGCAAATGAAGAAATATACTTGCAGCGTACGCCCTCGGAGCTTACGAGCAAAAACTAGAGATGAGCTAAAGACTGCCAAAAGAAACAGAAACAAAAGAGGAGAAGGCAGAACTTTGGAAATCAAAAGATGCCTTTGAGTCACTGCAGTCTGCAAATCAGTGATCCATGGTGATTCACAGCCCTTGCATGTCTCAGCTCCTCTTTCTGTCTACAGAGGAACATGGACACAACCAGCCCACTGGTATCTCACTCTTCAAGAACAGAATCTTTGTGTTTTGTACAGGGAGAAGAAACACAGCCATTCAAAACCAGTTTTCCAAATCCAACCAAGGACTTGCACTGATCTTAGCCTGGGCTTCTAGTGCTGATGTATAACTTCGGCACTTAAAAACCCACCATTGAAATTCTCTACCTAAGGATGGTTTCCAATTCTGAGTGTTACTGTAGACAAACTAGTTCAGAGGGTTACCTATGTGTAAAGCTTAACGAGCTTCTCAGTGGTGGTAGACAAACCTCCAATTTCTATATTGTTGTGACAGGCTTTTAGCACTGGCACTGGTATTAGACCAAAATTAACTCACGGGAGCAAGAGAGGGCACGTGCTTGTTGGGTTTACAGTGTCTTTTGAGTGTTTTTATACATATGAGAGAAAAGCAAACAGCAGACAGCCTGGATCTACAATATTTATACAGTATTATACAATAACTTTAATTGTTTAAACAGGTCTTTCTGTTTAAAAATGGGGACTTTATTTGCATACTGCCATTCTAATGGCTCTGTCAGGAGCTGTGGGAGATGGCTCTCAAGTAAACACTTTCCCTGTGGCTATCTTATTCCTGATTGCTGCTTTCTGTGTGTCAGACACTCGCTCATCTTCGCTATGCAGATATAAATAATTAACAGAGCCACAGGATTCATCTTTTCTACTGTAATGTAGCTGATAGCTACCGGAGAGAAGAAAACCAATGCAGACAGAGAAAAAAATGGGAGGAGGAAATCATACAATCACAGACCGGTTTGGGTTAGAAGGGACCTTCCAAGGTCGTACAGTCTAACCTCCCTGCAATAAGCAGGGGCATCTTCAACCAGACTAGGTTGCTCAGAGTCCCAGGTTCCAACCTGTCCTGGGATGTTTTCCCAGATGGGGCATCTTTCTAAAGCAACTCAGGTTTGGATCATTATGCAAAAATTCTTCTAGGCAAACATGGGCTGGTGTCTTACCTGACCAAAGGGATAAAAGACCACCTCCACAGCCAAAGCCCATGTAATATGACTTTTCTATAAGACTGGAGTAGGTTTTCACTGAGCAGCTTTAAATTTAACCATTTACCCATTGAACAGCATGGCAATGTGATTAGTTGATTTTTTTAAATGAGGTTAAGCAATGTGCTCTTGTGGCCAAGAGGGCCAACAGCATCTGGGGAGGAGGGGGAAATCAGAAAGGGGATGGTTAGCAGTTCGAGAGAGGTTCTTCTCTCCCTCTAATTCTGCACTAGTGAGGCCGCATCTGGAGTACGGTGTCCAGTTCTGGGCCCCTCAGTTCAAGAAGGAGACAGAGATGCTAGAGAGTGATCAGCGTAGAGCAACAAAAGGTGATGAAGGAAGTAGAACACCTCCCCTGTGATGAAAGGTTGAGGAAGCTTGGTCTCCTTAGCTTGGAGAAAAGGAGGCTGAGGGGTGACCTCATTCATGTCTATAAATATGTGAGGGGTGGGTGTTCAGGAGGATGGAGCCAGGCTCTTGACAAGGTCATCTGGTGATAGCACAAGGAGCAATGGGTGCAAGCTGGAACAGAGGAGGTTTTGTATCAATTTCAGAAGAAACCTCTTCCCAGTGAGGGTAACAGAGCACTGGGACAGGCTGTCCAGGGGGGTTGTGGAGTCTCCTTCTCTGGAGACATTCCAGACCCGCCTAGATCTGTTCCTGTGTGACTTGGTCTAGGTGATCCTGCTGCGACAGGGGGATTGGACTAGATAATCTTTCAAGGTCCCTTCCGATCCCTAAAATTCTATGACTAAGGTAGTCAATGGCCACAATGAGAACACCTGACATTAGCTACACACCAATATTTCTATAGCCTCTCTAGTTAGAAAAGCAAAGCAAATAATAAGGAAGGGCAGAGACAAAAAGAGAACAGAGGAAATGAGTCTGGAGTCACCTGCAGTATTCCAGTATTCTCTCCACAGAGTTCATACATGGTGTCAGAAGCTTAATGCAGTAAATCAATTAATATGATATGATATAAATAAATATCCAGTGCTTAAGGACTGTCACACTGTATCAGAACAAAAATTAGTTTAGGGAACAAAGTAATGCAGATGCACAACTGTGCTTCATAGAAGAAAAAGTACTTAAGAACCAAAAGGGAAATACACAGTTCTGTAATTCTGAGTTTTAATGTGAGGTTTTTAATTTCTGCTTGCATTTTCTCAGATGTCAGTGAAAATGTCTCTACTGATATTGCCAGCAGGGCTGCATGTTTATGCAATAAGGCAACAGAGTGTACTTAGCATATCACACATTTCTAAGACATTTCCATCCTTATGGAACAGATTGCAAAATACTGGCTTTTACTAAACTTAAGGTAAATAGCTTCATTTTTGCCTATTGCTTAAAACAAAACCTTATATTCACTCTAATGCATTGCTAGATGCTGTCAAACTCTTCATTTCTGTGCACGTTATCTGACTTTCATTGTCCCAAACTCAACAACTCCCTTCATTTTATGGACTCTATAAATAATTTGTGCCATTAAGAGCATGTATGATCCACTAACATGTCAATATAATAAATCACACTTTCCCACTCCTCATTCTATAATATGCTGAAGTTGTGAATATAAATATTAGAACAAGGGGAAATGGGTGCCAGCTGGAACAAAAGAGGTTCCATATAAATATCAGAAGAAACTTCTTCCCAGGGAGGGTAACGGAGCATTGAAATGGGGGTTGTGGAGTTGTGCAGGCTCCTTCTCTGGAGATGTTCAAGACCAGCCTGCATCTGTTCCTATGTGACTTGGTCTAGGTGATCCTGCTGTGGCAAGGGGATTGGACTGGATGATCTTTCAAGGTCCCTTCCAATCCTTAATGATCTATTCTATGATTCTATGAAATAGGTATCACAGAGTTTTTTTTTAACCTCTGATATATCTTAAATACTCCTAAATTTCACCCTTGACACAAGTAGGGAGAACTTTTCTTAAAACTCAAGTATCTGTGTTGTCTTGCAAAACTTAGGGTGCCAGCAGTGTTTGATTAAAAACAACAATAAAACAATTCTTACCATCGTAATGTTCCATCACGACTGCCCGGCACCATATAGTTACGCATCAACGAGATTTAGTACTTTTATGTACTTGCTCAATGACCGGCAACTTCAACTTGTGCAGTAAAACTTACATGCAGACAACAAGAGTGAAAGAATTTATGGGCTTTGTTACAGTCCCTCAAAATTAAAAAGCTAAACCAGAATTTTCCTGAGAGCTTACACATAAGATGCATCAGAATATAAAGGAAAGTCCCGCGTCTGTATCTACACATAAGCAAAAGCATTGCCAATTTATATTTTCTGTTTATTTTTAGAGAATAGATTTGCAAACATTTGTGAGCAAAGACTGTAGGAAGAGGAGGGAAAAAAAACCCCAAGAAACCCAAAGCTCTCTTCTCAGGAAGCAAAAATAATTAGTATTCTTTGTACTTGCAGACAGAGAGAAGCTTAGTTAATGGCTTTTGTTGGTGATTTACTACAGCACGCTAAAGCAATACTTTATGATCAACGAAGTAAAAAATGAAGGTTGTCTCGTGTAGCTGGTCATTCCACATTACTTAGAAGGAAGCTATTTTTAATTTGGAGATTTTTACTTAATTAGTGTCACACATCAGGGCTGTCTTGTGTCAACTGTTGTAATGGCTTGATGTCTACATGCAATACAGAATGGGCTGCTAATCAGAGTCTCAGTTCGAGAAAAATGATAATGAAGTGAACAAAAGAAGTGATAATTACTTACACAATTAAAGTACCTAATACCAACAATATTGTAACACATCAACACTTATGTTACAGATATTTACATATCCAAAGTGTACAGATGTCAAATGCATCCACAGATTCTGTGATACAACTCCGAATGTGATACCTGTGCACCATTCCAGCTCTAGTAGACACTATAAAAATGTGTTCGACTACATTTACAGACACCACACATCTACATAAACTTCAGGCTATCATGTTCCTGCTTGGCTCTTCATTAGGCTACAGAAATTCTATTCAAAAAAATCAGACAGAAGGAGTTATTTACTGGATCATATCTTTTACAAGCTCTGGAAATTTAGATGGAAATTCATCCATAAGCCACATCTTACAAACGTTTATGCCCTACACACAATCTCAGTAGTGTCTATGGATTGAGATGGAATTTACTAAGCTCACGTCTGCATCAGTAGGACTGGAATTCAAGCTCAGAAATTGTTCTGAAGCCCCAACTAACATGAAATTTCACAGGGTATGATGAGATTTCTATTATGAGACAGAAGTGTGTTACAAAGAAAGGATCAGAGCATATCCTGATACTTTCTTTGTTAAAATTGGAAAAAAACAAGTTTCCATCTTGTTTGCAGTACGTTAATTCTTTTAGTAGGTGATGTTAGTACCAACACACGTGTTTTATTTATGATTTT
Organism: Upupa epops; assembly: GCA_013397515.1. Classification (NCBI taxonomy): domain Eukaryota; kingdom Metazoa; phylum Chordata; class Aves; order Bucerotiformes; family Upupidae; genus Upupa; species Upupa epops. The sequence continues at coordinate 175,562 of VZRI01000315.1, forward strand.
GGGGTAGAAATTTACCATTAAGATGCCTAGCTCTTTTCCCTAAACACATGGAAATTTAGCTTAGAGGACCAACGTTTTCTGATTGTTTCAGGGGGTGTTTTTTGTTATTAAAAATGTTATTAAATCTGCATTACATATTCATTTTAAAGATTATCTTATATGTTTAATTCAGCTTAACTGCACTTAGAAATACACCTCATGCATTTTTAAACTGAGCTAGGTAGTTTGCAATTGTAAAGTTATTCTTTTTTATTTTGTACACAGGGACATAAATGTAAATGACATCTAATTAAAATAAATTGTGTGACGTGTTGCTTCTTATGCAGCCATGCACTGAAAAGACGAGAAGCAATTTTAATTGTTCTAAGCATAAATCCAAGACTATAAAAGACTTAATCAGGTTTGTTGGAGTATACTCTGTGTCAGAAAGGTAAAAATGACAGAGCTTCTTATTCTATTGACATTGAGAGTCCTGTTTGATTCACTATTGGTCTGTAACTGTATAGAAACATAATTCTAACTATATGGAACTGCATAGTATTGATCTGTAAGTACAGACTGACCCAGAATGCCCTTAATCTCAAACTAGCACTAACATCTGTTGTATTGTACATCAAAGTAAGCTTTCCATCCCATACATATACACACCATTCCTTCCTTCAAACCAAATACGGGTGAACCAACACTCATATGTACAAAAAAAATCAGAACAGCTAGTAACAACTTCTGCATTACTTTAAGGAAATGGTAAATGAGTAGTTCTTAGAGATTTCTAAAAGGCTTTGTAGTGTGATAGGTACTACAATTCAGAGAGAAAATTAGTTTCCTATGTTTACCGGCCACCAAATAAAATAACCTTCCCTCCCTATTTTTGTACTCCTAGAATAATTCTAAAGAGGCATTATTTAACATGATTCAGCCTCGGCTGTGCATTTTTTCACAATAAAGAACCCAAAATGGCTTCAGATAACAGCACAGTGCGAGCAGACAAAGAACCCATGTTAGACACAAACATGGTAAATCAGAGTGAACAAGGCAACACTCTCCGGCTTATTCAAACCAGATCTTCCTCCTTTATCAGACACGTACTAATGAAATTCATGGAAAAGTTCCAGCTCGTTCAGCTCCATTCCCTTTGAAACAAGATTTTGCTGAACCCAAGGCCAGGTCAGCTCAGCTGGGACTGAATACAAACACCCAGAGATATGATCCTTATCCACCTGCTCAGCAATTCCTAGAAGCTTCTGCTGGTGTGCAGACAAGACTGCAGCAAGCTGAAATGCTCATGGTTTATCCATGCTTTAAAACATCACTTGCAGTGTAATTCTCTACAATAAAGTTGTTTGAAACCAAACCTGCTTCCATCAAATTAGTGGTTCCACCACTCAAACAATAGTCCAACACACTGGAAGTCCCAGGAGCCCATAGCTGGCTTGTAACAGAATCCTCACCAAGGGCAGGGGACAGGGTCATTAAAGTCTGATCAGCCTGAAGAGGCAACAGCTATTTCATGTGAAACAGAAAGGAAAAGCAGTGGGGAAAAATATATATGTTGTTTTCCTGTCGAGTTCTGGTCCCTAAGGGGAGATACAGAGGTTTTTTTTTACCCTCACATCAGCCAATAACAGTTTTTCAGCAGAGAAGATTTAGACTTTTCATCGCTTACAGTGTATTTGAAGCTTTCTACTATGTCCTAGGAGAGTTGAGCACTTCAGAGGACTCCAGAGGAAAGAGAATCCAGAGGCATTGGGACTTCAATAGAGGCAAAGGGAAGTGTACTGCAATACATTATTGCTAACACCTACTGAACGCTTCAGAAGCCAACACACATTCAGCTTTTCATCTTTTACCATACTTGGCAGCACTAGCTTCTGTAAAACAGGTAAATCTAATGCCATAAAAGTGGGGAGAGGATACATCGCAATGTGAAGGGTCCGAGCAAAACCTGCCAAGCCTAGAAATGAGTGAGCACTACCACAATGTGATTTAGAGTAACTCCTGCAAGTTACAGCTGTGACTTGCTCAAGGCTTTCTACTTGTGAAGGCATGCTGTGAGGAGGAATTGTAAAGAAGCAAGAAAGCCACCTACTCCCAAGAAGCAGAAAGGTACGTAGTTGGGTTTTGTATTAAATCTTGTACTTCGTAACAGGAAATGTCCCATCCCTTGAAGCATTCAGGTCAGGTTGGACAGGGTTCTGAGCAACCTGATCTAATTGAAGATGTCTTCATTTATTACAGAAGGCTGAACTACATGGCCATTAAAGGTCCTTTCCAACCCAAACCATTTTATGATCTCTATCTCTCTCTCTTCTTTTCTCTCTTCAATAAAACAGTCATTAAGCCAAAAGATTTGTCACTTGCGACTAGGGAAATCAATTCCGTAAGGGGAGGCTGAGACACTGCTTACTAAATAATCCATCCTTTATAGGTCCTTGTCAAGGTCTACTAGACAGGTATGTGGCATGGAAAAGCCTTTGAAAATCAGAATGAGAAAAATCTCCTTCTCCAGAATGAGGAAAACCCTTTCTGTTTTATATAACAATACATTGTGACAGATCTAAGCCATTATTAATATCCCAGCTTTACAATCTATTGAGAACAAAAAATAAAACCCTTCAAATATACTTACTGTTATAAAATCAAATCAAACCTGTTTCACATGAATCTACATGAAATGATAAAAAAATTACGAAGTAAAATATACAGAGAAAACAATTTGTCTCCACATCTGCACACATGCCTTTTTAAGAAAGGTTGAACCTATCTGTACTAGAAGTTTACTGTGATTAATTAGGTAAAATTAGTGTGTTGAAGAAAGAAATGAAGATACACTTGTATTTTTAACAGTCATAATAACAGTTTATTGAGGTATTTAATCTCTTCCACAAAAGGGTTAGTAGTGAAGAGATTTACAATTAATTGCCACAAAATGTGCTGAGCTGAACTTATAATAGATGTTCAGAGCATTTGTCCCAACATTGGGCCTTAGCTGTCAAGAAATCAAGACTTAAAGATGTATTCATTGGGCAAGCTGGGTCAATGGCCAGAGGCCAACAGGATGAGGTTTAACCAAGCCAAGGGCAGGGTCCTACATATTGGCCACCATAAGTCCCTACAACTATATACTGGGAGATGAGTGGCTGCAGAGCAGCCTGGCAGAGAAGGACCTGGCAGTACTGGTTGACAATGAGCTAGCAGTGTGCTCAGGTGTCATGAAAGGCAAATGGCATCCGGGTTTCTATCAGGAATAGTGTGGCTGCCAGGACTACAGACTATTCTCTTGTATTTAGCACTGGTGGGGCCTCACCTCAAGTATTGGGGACAGTTCTGGGCTTCTCACTTCAAGAGACTGAGGGGCTGTAGTGGGTCCAGAGGAGCAATGACGCTGGGGAAGGGACTATAGAGAAAGTCTGATGAGGAGAGGCTGAGGTTGTTTAGCCTGGAGAAGAGGAGACTCAGGGGTGACCTTATCGCTCTCTATAATACCTGAAGGGAAGTTGTAGACAGGTGGGAGNAAATGGACATGGCTTCACAGTTACAGGAAAAGTCAATATAGATAAAGCATTATTTAATGCTAGATCTATGTTTAGAAATCAAATCCAAAGTTCTTGTACAGAACTATAAATCTTTACAGGTTTAGGCAGACAAAACATACAATGTCCTATAATTTAATCACAGAATCATTAAGGTTGGAAGAGCCTTCCAAGTCCAACTGTTAATCAAATGTCATCATGCCCATTAAACTATGTTTTCAAGCTCCAGATGGTTTTCATCGACACTGAAATGATGGTTTTAATCACTTCATGATGGTTGAAAACTTTGTTTTAAATCCTTGTCTGACTCTGGTTAACAAGTAAGATGGCTCAAACAATTACTAGTGAATGGAAGATAGTCCACGAACCTGGAGATGCTCTGGCTCTGTATGGAAATGGAATATGCAGAGACTGAGAACGTGACAAGTTTTCTTCTCTCAAAGACTCACTTAACAGTTTTGTCTGCATGATTCCCCACACTTTTGGGGTGAAGAAAAACACTGACTGGTAACAAGTTTAAAGGCAGAGAGATTGGAACAGTGCAGGCGACTTTACCATCAGCGCCCTCTAACCTGCAGCCAGAACAAGAGATTGCTGAAGACATGAAATAGCTCATCACTGGATTCTAGAGTGGTGATCTAGGAATTCATTTCTCACTTTTCCTCCTTCTTTTCCTCTATCTTCCCTTCTATTCCTCACCCTATAGCTCTTTCTTTCTCTCTCTTCTGGCTCTCAGCACCACCCTCCATTTGGATCTATAAGCTTAGCTTTGGTTAGTTACAGCGATTCTTGTACCCTCTGAGTGCCATATCTTAAGACTGAGACATGACAATCCTAAATCCTTGTCAAATAGAGAAATACTGTCCTTCGCATGGATTTGCCTGTAGCAATACAGACCTAGGGAATTTTGGTATACATGACTACTCTGGGAGGAGCTTGGTGCATTCAGCTCCAGTTCTTTACTGAGCTTTACATACATGGGTACAGAATTCTGCCGTTCATGAACAGTAGTGACACCAGCAGTATTTTTAAATTATGTTAACCAACCAACCAAACCAAACAACCCATAAGATGTGGTTCCTAAATACTACTGGTGAATCCGTGTACAGCACTCCATGCTGAGCACCAGCAGTCCCTGTAAAATGGAGAGGCTGACTGCAGCTCAGAAGAAGTGCTGCAAGTGAAGTTTCTTTTGAGTAGGGACATTTATTCTTCATTTGAAACGAAATGTGGACATTTTCCAAGAAAAGTGACAGTACATAACAGATACTGTTGGGGGACCAGAGGATTTTTTTAAAAAACCCTAAATGGTTGACTAAATGATGACAGAAAGTATATAGCTGATAACTAGAGAAGAAGCATGGTTAAGCTTGAATGCTGTCAGAATTATTTACACTCTTGACAGTCACATTATAGGACAAGTAGTTCATTTACTTGAATATAATTTTAGGAAATACCTTTTGTGCTTACTGAATCCATCTGCTTTGCTCTGGCATTTGGTGAAGCACAAAAGTCACTTTATTTTGATAAAAGCAGCTCGGAAAGAAAAGATTATAATATTCGTATCATACCTCAATGCATGCCTAAGGGCTTTTAGGCCATATATTATTTAAGGGATTCTACATACCGACGGCTGCATTGACAACGTTATCCTATTAATTTCAATAGTTTGCTTTTGTGCTTTCTGAGTTAGGACCTTAAAAGCAAGGTAATTGTGTTCCTTTTCTAAGCATTGCCTAGCTTTCATCTGCTTACAACTCCTGGTAACCTTAGCCAACTTCCAGAGGAACAGGATGTGATATTCGGTATCAAATGCTCACATCTTTTTGATGTTCAGTTTCTCACACCTCAATTGGAGCTGGAGCTGCTTAGTCTGAAGAAAAAGAAACTGAAGGACACCTTATCACTGTCTACTACTACCTGAAAAGAGGCAGTAGAGAACTGGGGGTTGGTTTCTTCTTGCAAGTAACAAGTGATAGGAGAAGAAGAAATGGCTGCAAGTTGTGCCAGTGGAGGTTTAGGTTGGACACTGGGAAAAACTTCATGGAAAGGGCCATCAGGTCGTGGAATATGAAATAGGCTGCACAGGGAGTGGGCTGAATCATCATCCCTGGATGTGTTTCCAAGTTTTGAGTCACAGAATCATGGCTAGAAAGGACCTCCAGGATCAAGTCCAGCCATCATCCCAATATCTTCTCTACCCCTAGACCATGACCTCAAG
>VZRI01000315.1:181979-214107 GCA_013397515.1 Upupa epops
TAGAGAGCAATAAGTTTCCTTGCAGCCTCCCCTTCTCCAGACTAAATAACCCCCAGTTCCCTCAGCCAGGTTTCATAGGGCTTGTTTTCCAGACTTCTTCGTAGCCTCACTGCACTTTTTTGTCCCTGTTCTGGCACCTCCATGTCCTTCTGATACTGTGGCACCCAAACCTGGAGCCAGTACTCAAGGTACTGGTCTCACAAGTACAAGGTCACCATCACCTCCCTACTCCCTGCTGGTTACACTGTTCCTGATCCAGGCCAGGATGCCATTGGCCTTCTTGGCCACCTGGGCATGCTGCTGGCTCCCTTTCAGCTGGCTGTCAGCCAATACCCCAGGTCCTTTTCTGCCAGGCAGCTCTCCAGCCACTCCTCTCCATGCCTAAGGCAGCATGCCACTGCTGGAGGTTGTTGAGACTGAAGATCTGGAGCTTACGGACACAGCTTAGCAGTGGCCTCGGGAAAGTGGGGTTAATGGTTGGATTGAATGATCTTAAAAGTCTTTTCTAACACAAACGATTCTATGCCCTGTCCATTTCCCTTTGAAGTATAGCAAATCTATGATGTCCACAGATATTTGGCTTTAAAAGACATTTTACAAACAGTTAATTTTATGTCTCTTAACTACTTCACAGTTTCAAAAGTTCTTGGTCTAGGTCCAGAGTGTGCAAGGCAGGTAAAGTGAAAGCAGCTGAAGTTTGGACAACAAAATTCAATACTGAGACTGTAGAAGTCTAACTAAGTTAGGTGAATTACATCCATTTTCACTTCCAAGCAGGACTGTACAGAAAAAACCTAAGACAGCTCAAATCAGAGGTGTTTGCGTAACACACTGAAGTGTAGGAGTAGAATTGCTTGCTCAGCCACCACAAACTACTAATTAATTGAAATTTATTTGCCTTCATCAATAACTTGAGCCAGGATCAACGTGGGCTTTCAGCACTGCAACTATATACTGGTTCTTGAGTCCTAAGGAAAAGAAGCAGCTGAATACTGTTTCTTATACCCTACAGAAAGAACTGAACTGTAGGTTAAGAAGGATGGAAGTTGCTAATAGACTGAAGAATTCATATGGGCTTATTTATGTTCTCCCAGAAAAAGAAGGAGGAAGGTACATTACCACAGCTTTCTTTTTGAGGGCTGTCCATTTGCTGCACAAACAGTCCGCAGCAGTAGGCTCTTTGAAAGTGCATAATATTTTAGCACAAAGCCTGTAGGAATCCAACATCATGCCAAACTAGCCATTTTTCCCTTGTTAGCCTTGCTTAAAAAAGCAAAAATGTCAGCAGCTCTCCCCAGTAAAACCTGTGTTTGTTCTCTGACTAAAAACAGCCACCAAAACTGAGAATGTTTGTTTTGCTGTCAATTTGTGGCCGTTCATTTGCCCATTTTCCGTTTGAGATTTTTGATGCCCTTCTAAAACCAACAAGATCAGTAGCTGGGATAACTTTTTATCCCCATTTTTCTATTTCGGAAATGATGCCTCATCCTTGTGCTATTGAAATTTGTTTCGATTTTAAAGAATGTAGGAAATGTCTTTTTTTCCCCCGATCCTTGACCTACACATTTCAATTATAAAGAGGACATGTAAACAATGGACTTAGAGGGAAGTATAAAGGGAACTATTTTAAATATAACTTTCATTCTTCTTCTTTCTCACAAACGCCTTTTTTTTTTGGCTTTTTCCTGCAATAGAGATGATTAAAAAAGAGAGAGAAGCCCGCACGACGAAGATCGGTCTCAGCCTCTGCACCTCTCAACTACAACAAACACTTGAAGAGCAATGTTTCCCTTTCTCTCTGCTATTGTCCTGTGGATGCTTTATGGTGAAAAAATATTCAATATGCTGTTTGGGAGACCTTTCTCCCATCTTTTGTTATCTCTGCCTCCTGGTGGTCTTTGGTTTTTTTGAGTTTTTATTTAAAAAAAAAAAATACCACTTCTAAGCCCTTCTTTAGCCCAGACGCATTTTCTGCCGTTCGCATCCCTTTCTCTGACAGCCACTGGTTTTACCCCAGTGCGTTTCCGCATGAGAACAAAGATACTGAAGCTGAGATCACAATGTAAAAATATTGGCTCCATTCTTCCTTGCAAATATATCGTCTAATTTTCAGATCTGTTCTTTGGAAACTTATTCCTCAACTTTGCTTCTATCAGGTTCCCCTGAAGGCTATTCACTTTTATCAGAAGAACAAACACCAAGTAAACCTCCCAGCCTATGAACCAGCATCCAAAAAAACCCAAAACTCAAGGACTTTATTTCACAGTTAAATAGAAACGTTTTGCCCATTTACTTTTGTAAAACAACTCCAGGCGGTGGCTCGTGTGAGTATCAGTATAAGGTTTCTCTCCCTCATACTGCCTACAGAGCAGCTACGGAATCCATCAGTAAATAGAGATATCAAAGATGAAATAAGAAGTATAAAAATATCTGCACAGTCAATGTAAAATTACAAGTGCAACCCAGTTGAAAACTGTTAATATCTAATCAATAAAGTTTGATCAGAGAACTGGAAGATCTCTAGTCCCATGGAGAAGTTCACATTTCTGAACTGAACTGGAACATTGATGCAGACTCAGCCTGCCAGTGAGGCAGCATTGTTGCCATCTCCTGAGTATTTGAGTAAAGAAGACAGAAAATTAATGCAGGGAAAATTAGATTTGTAAAGATTAATTCTTGTCTCAACCACAGGAAGACACACCAGCTCCCAGAGAGTTTAACGGAAAGTGAATGCCAGCATGAGGCTGGAGATGGTGGGGCATTACAGGGGAATCACTTCAGTACCACATTGGAGAAACTAAAATCCTAACTGCTCTTCATGATTTCAGATATCAAAGATGAAATAAGAAGTATAAAAATACCTCCACAGTCAATGTAAAATGAGAAGTGTAACCCAGGATCACAGACATTAAATAAGACAATAGAGTAAATTAGGTAAATGAGGAAAAAGCAAACCTCGGGAAGTATACTTGCTCTACCTTTTGGAGCACTTCTTTTCTTAAAGACCTACAATGATTTCTGGAAGGCTTTGACTGATGAGTAAGAAAGTAGTTTCTGAATTTAAATGGGTTGAAAAACTAAGGTCTTATGTAACTTTGTGTATACTTACAATACACATATTTGTATGCATAGATAAGTTATTTACTGCCATGGAAGCACCTTTGTTTGTAGAAAGATAAACAGGAGTTAAGATTTGTAGAGCTCCACACAAGTTGAAAACCTCATCAGTACTCACATTGTGTCCCTACTATATTTACTGGAATGCAGACACAAACAACTATTACCCGAAAGATTTTCAATCAGAGGTCTAAGTTAACTTCTTTAGCTCCCAGTTAAGCTCTTAGAGAAACTGCTATGGCTTCCGAGCAAGAAACAGCACTCACTTCAGTGCCTACAGGCAGAAGCCTATTTTTTGGATATTTAAAAGCTGAGATATTCCACGTTCCCCGGAATCCATTGTTCTCAATGAATTATTCAATGTGGAAATTTTACATCCACAAAACCAGTTGACATTTTGTTGATCCATGCTGGGATTTTAACTGGTTTAACGAGTGGACCTGAAGAGCAGCACAGCTTTTTATTCATCATGCGTGTCCCTTCCAGGGGTGTTCCACTATTAGCTGACTAATTGCTGCACTGAACATCCCCTTTCCTGTAACACAGAGTGACTTGTACATGGGTTTGGGGCAGTGCACTGTGAGCTTTGCTTTCACAGTGACTGTGCCATGGGGTAATGGAATTTGTGCTTGGCCTATTGTGCAGAACTGCCAATTTTGCTGCTGCACAGCTATTTCATAGCGTGACTTTTAGTTCACAGCAAATCTCTCTCCTTTCCGAACATGAACTGCAAATTATACAATTAGTTTCCTTTTCTATCTGAAGAAAGAAATCCAAATGTTAACTAAATACAATTTCTCCTCTTGATGTGCGTTCACAATGGCAACTCAGTCCACCAACCACACACTATTAATAGTCTTTCGTCCTTCAGAATTCCTATTTCACCTCACTGCTAAAACTCTATTTACCACTAAGACTTCATTTTTTTCTGAACAATTTTGCACCTTTGTTTCCACCAGCTTCAGCTGGTCCCTGTGTCATAGCGATTCCAGGGAGACACTTTACCATCTTTCTCTCATCTTCCAGAGGAGCACATTTCACAACTGATCCCTGCAAAAGCCAAGAGGAATTTTGTAATAAAATGCAAGCAGATTTTGAATGATCCTTTTCTTCATTTACAGAATTTTAAGCTTTTATTTGTCCCTCATTTTTTAAAATGACAATTTTCCTACATTTTCTATTGCTAATCTTTGTTAGCTCTTTCCCTACAGCTGACTTTTTCATTTCCAAATAGGTCCCTAGAATCTAGTTAAGATTTCTGAAGCAGATCAGAAGAAAGACATGAAAGTTAATTTTCCACATTTTGATGAATCCTAGAATCATAAGGGACCTCAAAATATCATTCAGTCCAATCCCCCTGCCACAGCAGGATCACCTAGACCAAGTCACACAGGAACACATCCAGGCGGGTCTGGAACGCCTCCAGAGAAGGAGACTCCACAACCCCCCTGGGCCGCCTGTTCCAGTGCTCCATTACCCTCCCTGGGAAGAAGTTCCTGCTGATATTTCTCTGGAACCCACTCTGTTCCAGCTTGCACCCATTGCCCCTCGTCCTATCACCAGATGACCCTGAGAAGAGCCTGGCTCCATCCTCCTGACAACCACCCCTCACATATTGATAGACATGAATGAGGTCACCCCACAGCGCTCTCTTCTCCAAGCTAAAGAGACCCAGCTCCCTGAGCCTTTCCTCATCATGGAGTTGCTCTACTTCCTTGACTGTGAACTCTTTAACCACTTGATTATTCTGCGCTCTCTGATATCACAACTTTCACAAGAACATTTCATTAGAACTGATACTTCCCATGCAGTTTTTTAATGTGTATTTTAACTTTACACATCACCTGTCTACCTACAGAGTCCCTGTGTTCCAACATAACCATATCTTGCTGAATGCATCACTCTAACGGTCTTGCACCAGTCCCTCTTTGTGAGGGTCTGCACTGACCATTAGTGCAGCTTCTAACCAACACTGATAAGATCAGGAAGCAAAATAAAGTTGTTTTGCTTTGTTTGTTAATGAGTGAGTGAGACTTCTTCAGCCTGTAGCTTAAACTGTTCAGCATTTGAGATACCATCTGGTTTGTGCTGGACATGTGCCATAGACAGATAAACGCTCACAGAAAGAGATTTGGTTGTTATTGCCACATTTGTCCTTTGGCTCTGGTTTTTGTTTTACACTGCATGGCTTTCCTGGTTTTTAACCATATTTACCTTCATTTGCAGGAAATTATCCTCTTTTAACAGACTACTTCACTTCTTTCTGTTTTGTTTTTTAACACAGCATGCATGAGTGTCCTAGTTTGAGTTGGAACAGAACTAATTCACTTCAGTGATTTGACTTTTGAGCTCACTCTTTTCTCATATATTACCATGAATGCTGAAGAAAACCAATTTTTCTGAGGACTTGAAACTGTCAGCATCCTTCCATTGCTTCTCGTATGAGCTGTGGGTAGTGTCATCAGGCAGGAGAGCTTTCAGACCAAGAACAAGCAATATACCAAGAGTTATTTCAGCCTCGACAGACAACTCCACCTCCAGACCGTCATGCCCACGTTACAATTTCATGACATGAAAAGCAGTTTTCAATGGAGAGAAATTGATTTTATGCCTGCACTGAACTTGGCAAAAATGCCACATAAAGGAACGGTATTTTTTCACCAGGTTTTGAACATGACTTAAAACAATTTTCTTTTTCCTGCTATCTCCCTCTGGGTTTTATGGAAGGACAGTTCTCCCTATCAAAGACTGTTTGAAAGTCAGAGGCACAGTCACATACACTCAGAGTTGGCCATCAAACACCTTTCCTCTCCTCATGGCTTCTAAGCTTCCTAGTAGAAAGCTGTTGGTAATTAACCACCTTTTCTCTCCCCACATGCAATTTTATAGGTACAACAACTACTCTTGTGTTCTATTTAACAGGATGGTACTATAATCCAGTAGCAGAGTGGTGCTGGGAAGTCAGCACAATCTCAGACACACCTTGAGCGTGGCAAAGCTTGATCATGTTCATCCTGGAACACAACAATGCTCTGCATGTTACAGACAGGGTTATGACTAGTGATTCCTTTAAGTGTCTCCTATTCAGCCAAGTGTGCAACCCTTCAAACCCAGGTCTTTGTTTCTGGTGGCAATGTAGGAAACCACTAGTTCAACCCCTTAGATGAAAATGTCTAAAGCCAAGCCAAATGCTTGTTAGAAGGCGGCATTGTCACAAGCAGCTGCAGTAATTAAAGCACAAAATCCAAATGCCTTTAGAGTTATTGATGCTTTGAAGGAATGGAATCTTTCACACGCTGCTTTTCCAGCTGTTAATTCACTGTTTCACCTGGCTGTCCCCTGAGCCTTCTCACAAGTGTTTGTTCTGTTGACCTAAAACGATTAACGACTTACCTACGCTCAGCAACTTGCAAGACAGCTTGACTGGTTGAACACTTGTTTCCATACAGCTCCAGATATCTCTTACACCTTTGATCTAAGGACAGTTGTTGACAAGCACAGAGATTCAAACGATTCTCAGATCTGACTGTAATGGGTCTTTCCTAGAGCTTCAGCCAGCTGCTGAACAGATACAATCTCCGGAGAACAAGTCTCTCAGAGCACTTGAGCTCACTGACATTTATTCTTTAGGTTAGCATAACAAGGCAGCTTTGACCACGTTTTGGTGCTTCATACAAAAAGCAGCTAAACAGAGAGAATAAAAAGGAAAAAAAAAGTCAACTTATTCCTATCCAATCTAAAGCCTACACCCTCACTTAAAAACAAACCAACAAGGAAGTTAAACAAATTTGGCTACAAAAGCCCTCTGGGGATAAGATGCGCTTATCAAACATTTTAGTGAGGCAAAATTATCACTAATTCTCCCAGAGCTATAACCTTTGATTTTTATTTGGTTGCTTATCCTAATTTTAGTTAAAACCTCTCCCCACCCCCTATGGATTGATCAAACTGAATACGAATCCTTGCAAACCGCAAGGTGTAAGGGAAGGTCAGGATGTCACACTGGTGTTCAGAATACGGAAGGAATCTTACGAATGCTAGCATGCAAGAAGATAAATAGGTGGGCAGATTGGTAGGCAGGTCGGCAGACAGACGGGATATTTGGCTTTGTTGTTATATTATCTGAATTATGTCACAAGAGCCAATGTTATGAAAGGAAGGGAGAGCGCAGGGTGAATAGAGAAGTACACCCATCATCGATTTTTCTCTTTCTCCATTAGATGAAGCACGCAGAAAGCATGTGAAAACACCATTTGCCGTGACACAGGGAGACTTCAAAAAAGAAAAAGGGAAATGTCAGTAAAAAGATACAAATTAATGTACGTGAATTCCTTTCAGGAAGGTGGCAAACAGTGCGAACGGGAAGGATGAAGAACAGCAATTACATCTATAACAGAGAAAAGCTCGGTGAGCCCTGGGTTTGATAGGTCTTTCAGTGGATACATCTTCAAGAGCACCGGCAGCTTTTATGTTGCTGACCCTTTAATGAAGTGCTACCAGCTTTTAGTCAGAGAAATCTCTGAAAACTGCTAGCCACTCAGCAGAAACCACTACTCGTGGATTTGCAAACTGCTTTTTTTTCATCTGTTTGTACAGACACAGCTGACCTGGGTATCTAGTACTAAGCAACATTTTTTATCTGAGCATAACACAATCAAATGACAAAACTCACAGTAATAGAAGTTGATGAAACCTCAAGCAAAGCCATAGTGGTACCAAGCAGAAACAGAAGAAATAACATGTTTTTTAAAAAAATTGCTAAAATATTAACAAAACCCACCCTTGAATCTGATGCCAGTACCCAAGGGTTGAGAAATCAGATGATGCTGTGCCTGTCAATAAAACTATTTAGAAGAAAACCCATAATTTCATTAAAATGCAAGAGCATGAAACTTCCCATGCAGAGCTCAGGAACACCAGCAGGTGAAGCGGAGCACACAATTTGTATTAGGCGCGACACTCCCTACTCAGTCTTTCACATAGGACCTCAGCTCTGGATGGCCACCAGAAAGTGAAGCCCAGGCTGGGATTCCTGCTTGTGCTACCTGCTAATCATTCACGGGCATATGTGGAACACAGGCTAGAACTGAACACCAGCAGAACAATAGCTTCTTTATCTCTAAAGTAAACATTGCTACTAATGATAGAGTGTGTAAGTGCAACATATACCCTGTCATAACATTTGTATAACATAACCCCTCCATGCTGACCTCGCACATGAGATAAGAACAACGTGGTTTAATACAATTACCAGAGAATCTTTGAACAGTCCACTGGAAGGGACCTCAAGGACCATCTGATCCAACCTTACTTTGCAGAAGCCTCATCTAGACAAGCTGGCCCAGCACTCTGTCCAGCTGAATCTTTGAAGTGTCCAGTGCTGGGGACACCACCACTTCGCTGGGAAGATCATTCCAATAACTGATTGTCTTCGTAAAAATTTTACTCTTCTAATCAGAACATTCCGGGAGTAACTCAGCCCCATTACCCCTGATCTTTCCCATGTGACTCCATGTAAAAAGGGGGTGTCCAAATTCTTTGTAGCCTGAAATTATGATTGCCACAGTTTTTGCTTCAAATAAATGAAGTTGCTGTACTGATCAAGACATTAAGACTATTTTCATTCCAGTCTCCGACTTCCAGGAAGGGATGTCAATATTGATATGTCCTTCTCATTTTTTTCTGAAATATATATTTAGCTCCATTTAACATAACCAATGCAGCTTTAATTTGAAAACCATCAGATGCAGGTCTCAAGGCTATGTTGATGGAGAGACAGTGGGTAAATTATTAAATTCAAGGAATCAAATATACAAGAAAGGCAAAAACCCAATGCTAGATCATGCATAATTGACTACGTGCTAAGTGTATGCACAATACATCTTGTGAGCAATTTGTTTAGGAAACCAAAAATGAAATTTGTCTTCTATTTGGAGCTATTCATATTCTCTACCCTTTCTGTAAGGCAGCTGATGGTCTTTACTCCAGACCTTCAAGTATGACATTAAGAGGCTAATATAGCTAACATCTAATTACATGGAGATTGTGTGGCTAATTAGTTAATACTTTTTCTTTCTTTATTTATAGCAACATAAATCAAGAGTAAGTTCACAGAAATCAAGACAATTACAGGGCTATAAAATAGATGCAGGTAAAGATGACCTACCCCATTAGAAACAAGGTTCATTATGGCTTATTTGCAAGTAGGAAGAACTGATTGATGATGGGGTTGGCTAATTCCCATGAACAAAGTACCCAAGCGACGTAGAAGCTTTTTCCTCATAGGAATGATCATATGTAGCCATTATTCAAAATCAGATTACTTTATAGAATATATGTGCATACGTTTTTTACTAGCCACTTGACTATGTCTCTCCCAGTGCTGTGGAATTGTGATTTGGAATTCCAGTGATATTCCTTCCCTGCTTTGATCTCTATTCAGTCAACCCAGCTATGATCATCAGTTCACAGACCTAACTTTTCCTTTGCACAACGCTGTGACTAAGAGTATGCATTTATTAACGTTGCAAGGGGAATATAAAAGTCCCCATGAATAAATAAACCCAAACAATTCATGACTTTTCTTGCACCTTGGACTGACAAGTACCTTTCTGCTGTATTTGCTTTGGTCTAATAGCTGATATATAACAACATTTTTACTTGAAGTTCAAATCAAGGTGCAGCCTCTGAGTACCCACTGGGTGACAAATAGATTGCTGTGCTGGATGAACTGGCTTTCAAACCGCCCTGTGTTGTTTGTTGTTCATTCTGTAGTTCCACAACAAGCTAACCTTGAGTTTGAAGAAAGATTCTGTACTTACTATTCAGATTAACAAGAGATGAAAAACAAAACATTATCTTGGTTCTCCTTGAATGTGCTCTTCTATTCCTTCCTCCAAAAAGTATTGTAAAGTTCATTAGGATAATCACAAAATATCAATACAACAATAAAATTAATACTGTGATCATGTCAGGAACTAAGAATATTTGCATCACATGAGGAGGACACAAATTTGGCACAATAGGAAGAAATCATTTTGAAAAACTGTTAATATGTAATCAACAAAGTTTGATCAAAGGAGTGGAACATCTCCTTTAGTAACTTAGAGAAGTTCACATTTCTGAATTGAACTAGAACATTGATGCAGACCCAGCCTGCCAGTGAGGCAGCATCGTTGCTGTCTCCTGAGTATTTGAGTAAAGAGGACAGAAAATTAATACAGGGAAACTTAAATTTTTAAAGATTAATTCTTATCTCAACCACAGCAAGACACACCAGCTCCCAGAGAGGTCCACTGAAAGCAAATGCCAGCATGAGGCCGGAGACAGCGTGGCATTCCAGTATCACACTGGAGAAGCTAACATCTAAACTGTTCTCCATGATTTCAGTAGTCCAACAGCTTGCGATCCTGTCTCACAGTCTACAACAAGTGATGTAGAATACTTTAAGAGGAGTCCAAATTCAAAGCCTGGGAGAATGAATGGTGGGATGCAGGTCTTTGGGGACAGTTTAGAAAACACTTGCAACTTCAGGCATCAGTGAGTTATGCAGAAATCAAATATAAAGCAACTTTCCTCCTCCTTCTTAAAATTTTGAGCTCAACTGTTTATTCTAAGAAATAAGTGAGTTGTTTTCATGGTATTTAAGGTGGCTATTTTATAGACTTATAGAATCATTAGGGATTGGAAGGGACCTCGAAAGATCATCCATTCCAATCCCCCTGCCTCAGCAGGATCACCTAGACCAAGTCACACAGGAACATATCCAGGTGGGTCTGGAACACCTCCAGAGAAGGAGACTCCACAACGCCCCTGGGCAGCCTGGTCCAATTCTCTGGTACCCTCACTGGGAAGAAGTTTCTGCTGATACTTACATGGAACCTCCTCTGTTCCAGCTGGCACCCATTGCCCATTGTCCTATCACCAGATGACCTTGAGAAGAACCTGGCTCCATCCCCCTGACAACCACCCCTCACATATTTATAGAGATGAATGAGGTCACCCCTCAGCCTCCTCTTCTCCAAGCTAAAGAGGCCCAGTTTCCTCAGCCTTTCCTCATAAGGGAGGTGTTCTACTTCCTTAATCATCTTTGTTGCTCTATGCTTATTTGTTCTTAACTCATACATTTACATTTTTAACCTCATTTAGCTTAAGTTCATGTTACTGAAATCCAAGTGAAGTTCTGTAGATTATACTGAACAGGTAACTCAGATCTATGTACAAACTGGCACAAGATTCATCAATGTCTTGCTTCTTACTTATTTTCTGCTACCAAATTAGAGACATTAAGATACGAAGCTTTCTCTGACATTGGCTGCTGTCAAAGAACTTCCCTAAAACAATAAGGTAGGAGACAGCACTGCATTTTAATTCCAATCTTATTTCAAAACAAAGTATTTTTCTGTCCTACAGGCAAATTACTTCAGAACTTGAAGGTGCAAATGTGCCATTATTTCAGTCATTCCTGATGTGTTTTCTACTACTTTTTCAACTCTTCACTTAAAATACTTCAGCTTCAGTTTCTAGGTCCTGCTGCTTTGCCCAATATGTTGTTTATTTTCCCAGTCCTCTGGTTTTGTCACCTCCCTTTACGTTTCCTGTTTTTTTCTGCTTCCAGTATTCATTGTGATCAGCTTTCTTCTGGAATACATCATCATACAGGTTCTGTCCACAGATTTTCTGGATGCTTTTTAATATTGTCTCTCTCAACTGCCAATAGGACTTGTAGTCCAAACCACTGCAGTAGCTTGCCCACTCAGCTTGAAAATTATCAAGGAAAATATTTCAAGTATGGGACTATTGCCGCCCATATAAAAGGTCCCTTTAAAGATGTTTCATCTCAAAGAATCACTGCTGGTTGCTTCTGAGTAGACAAGCAGCGAGTTGGTGATACATTACGGCTTCACACAGACTGTGAATTCAACATCAATATAAACCGCTTGATTATTTGTTATACAGATCACAAGAAACATGACATACGCAGTGCTATTTGATGTATCTTTCAATTAAAATGGAGAAGTTTCACTAAAATTCTTCACACTACAGGGTAGGCTGCTATGTGTAAGACTTGACTTCTACAGATTATCCTTTATTATACAATTCTAGGTGAATAAACTAAACCAGGATACAAAAATCCTGTCTATAAGAAGGTCTATAAATGTGATGTATCTGTATTCACCTCTTGGTTTACTGACTTTTTTTCCTCCTCCCTTAAGCATCAATCTGAAGAGCATTAGGCTTTCCTGAAGTGTTTGCAGAACAAAAAACTTCTGCATCATCTTAATGTTTTCAAAAGAAATTATTTGTTCAACAAGTGTAGGATGTTCTTTATCTTCCCTCCATTTGTGAAAAAGCAGAGGAATTAAAAGTCTGTTCACGGTTCATTACTGTGCAGACTAACAGCCTTAATTGGTCAAATAATTATTTGCTATGAAGATTTCAGCCAATTATCTTGAAGTACCCTGTGGTGGGTTGCCAAGAGGATGCAGCTGCGGAATGGATTCCATGGTATCATAAGATCCTTTGCCTGCGTCTGGATAGGCTGAACAACACTCTCTTAATAGCTCTCTTTTCTTAAAAAGACATGGAAGAATCCCCAGGTCATCTCCTCCTTTAACAAAAGCACCACCAATAACTTCTCATCTTTCAAAAATGATAAACCAAAAAGTACCCTTTGTGGAACCTATCCTTTTAAGTGAGAAAGCATCAGAAATCCCAACAGGGCAGTTGCAGCTCTACGTGAAAGGAAGCTGTATAGCACAGGTTGGGCTAGAAGGTCTCCAGAGGTCCATTTCCAGCCCTACCATTATACGGTTCCATGATCGCAGTGCCCTTCAGTGCTAACCAACGTTAGTTATATACAAGACAAGAAAGAAATTTACAGCAGATGGTTACAACCACACTTAATTTCTTCAGAATAGGAACAGTCTATACCTGAGAACACAACCTTCTCTATGCAGCTTTGTTTATTTCTCTCAATGGTTTAGATCCAGAAGATAGAACTTACGTCAGTGATAAATTTTTGAACACAGAGTATTTATCCTCCGTTGTGTGATCTTTTTAGAAACTCATTAAGCTCATCTATTCCAGTCACACCTTCAAAATATAACTCATTTCATGAGCTGCGCCTCACACTCCACGAGACACACAGAATAGGAAAGTTCACTTTGAAAGTTCTCCACTTTGGAAATATTAAGATCTTGTCAACGAATAATGCGGGGAAAAAACCAATAAGCACAGTATATAATAATTTACAAAGACAATCTGCCAATCATTTGCTCTGCTCCGAGCTTCTGTAGGGAAGTTCTCCTAAATGACAACAATTTGACTGGCAAATTGCAGAGCTGCAAAAGCTCATCTTTGGCATCTCCATTAAAAGGCTTTCAGCTATTCCTTAGCTTGCTGAATGCAGTTTTATTTTGTTTACTTGTTTGGATGTAATTGCATGCAATTTGTAATTGTGCCTTCCCCTATAATTACACGTGCCACTTTTCCTACTGAAGGAACGAGGCAGCAACCACCAAAGCATAGCAGCGCAGAGACATACGTGGAAAAATTGCTAGAGTTTCATTCCTACCTATGTTTTCAATGTGTGTAAGTATCATGTAAAACAATAAGGTCCTACTAATTTCTGTTGCACAAGCTTATCAAAGTTTTCAAAGCCACATCAAATGTTTCCAATGCTAATCTAAACATGTGTTTTAATCCATTTCATCGCACAGTACAATAAATACTTAGCTCAACTAAAACCCTTTCATCCTTGTTTTTATTTTTCAGGTGACTACGTAGACTCACAACACTGTAATTAACTGAAATAATGATATTTCATAAACTTCTCTATGGTGTTCCATGAATGCAGCATTTCACACTCTGCAGTAATTTCTAAAAATAGGTATAAAATACACAACTCTATCAGTCACTTACTGGATGCTGGTGATAATCTCTTTAATCATGAATCCTTCACTGTGATGAAGGAAGTAAAACATTCATCAGAAGTGTGGCCAGCAGGTCGAGGGAGGTAATTCTCCCCCTCTACTCCACCCTGGTAGACCCCATCTGGAGTATTGCATCCAGTTCTGGAGCCCTTATAACTGTGAGGGGTGGGTTTCAGGAGGATGGAGGCTCTTCTGAAGGACATCTAGTGATAGGACAAGGGGCAATGGGTGCAAGCTGGAACAGAGGAGGTTCCAAATCAATTATCAGCAGAAACTTCTTCCCAGGGAGGGTAACAGAGCATTGGAACAGGCTGCCCAGGGTGGCTGTGGAGTCTCCTCCTGTGGAGACATTCAAGACCTGGCTGGATATGTTCCTGTGTGACTTGGTCTAGGTGATCCTGCTGTGGCAGAGGGGTTAGACTAGATGATTCTTCAAGGGCCCTTCCAATCCTTAATGATTCTGTGATGTTAATTGCAGAGCACCTTGTTTATACAGAAATCGGGACAGGGTAACCAGCAGAACAATGTAGTAATGGGAAATGTTGTCAAGGTTGTTCACTGAAATGACAATCCAATCCAGAGTGTAAATCCAAATCTAAATGAATAAGAATCCTCCCTAGACTAAGTAAGAATATTACACCTCTGGGTGAGTAATTACAAGAAACTACATGAGAAATTATGAGAATTTAGAGAAAAAACTTGCCTTGTCCTTTTCACTAGCAATTGTGAGGCAACTGGGAGAAAACGCCCCGAGTTTAAGATCATACTGGTAACTTCTTTCTTTGAAGTTATGGTTAACCACTGCTTCATTGTTTAACCCTGCTAGTTTATTTTTCCTTCTAACAAATCTTAGTCCTAACACGAGTGTAGAATCCACAACCAAGATTTGAAGTCTGCATCTCTCCTTCAAAATGTGTCACTCCCAGAGAATCTTCTGAACACATGCAGGTGGAGCACAGGGGCTCAGGGAAGTACTGGCTATGTATTAGGTGTCTTCATTGGAAACTAAGACTGAAGCAAAATTGAATGCACTAGTCAATACACTCTGTGGTAAGCACCTTCTTTCTTCTTCAGAGGAAGAAAAGGGAAGATCACTAAGCCATTATAGCTGAGCAGAACAGCAGGGACACAAGTTCTCATGCCTCAAGCACTACGTTTACAAAATCACCCCTGAAGTTTTAATTATCATTTAGAAGCGCTGCTTAAAAATCTGTTCTCAGGGTGAACATGGTAGAGCAGGGTTATTGGATGGACTTGATGATCTCAAGGGTCTTTTTTCAACCTGAATGATTCTACAGTTACTACTGCTTGCGGCCTTGATCTGCTGAGTTGAGATGAGAGTTTGTCCCTAATTTCTCTAGCTAAAGTAGATGAGATGTACTGAAAAGTAAATGCTGGTACACTTTCCTGTTAAAAAGAGAGCTGTCTAGAAAGTTTCTAGAGATTCCACCTTCTTTCAGACACTGAGGGACAGAGGGTGGGATCACACAAAGATAATAACTGATTGAATGATGAAGTTTGCTTCACTTTGGAAAAAGGCAAATTTGTCTTAGTGCCTCAAACGCAGATGTTCAGCCCACAGATATGAACTCACTGTCAAGAACTGTGAAAAACTTTGCACCAATTCACCAAAATATTTTATGGTTGATTGACCATTAACAAGAGCAAACCTTCCCAAGCATCTGGTTACAGTGAAAACGTTTTAGTCACTCAGATAAAGGGCAGCAACAAGAGCCTGAGTAACGCTGCATGAACAGCATGTGCTCCCCTAACTAGCCACGGTCCATGTGTGCTTTGGCCTAAATGCTCTCCTCTGTCACTAGAACATCTCCATAGGGTGTATGGCCGAGTATTTAGAAAATTCAAATTATGGAGCTGCTGAGCATCATTACAGTTCAGCATCCACATCTTCGATCACATTGATGTGATGACTGTTAGATTATAGCTTATCTGCCAAACAACAGCCATTATGTCTGTGTGTGTGAATACGTGTATGTGTGCAAAACACACTCCATTTCTCCAGGTTAATGCACATGGGGTTAAGGGATCACATTTTACTGTAAAACAAGATGGAATGTCCATGTACTTTCTGCTGCAACTTCCTGAATCCCTGCAATTTGTCTACATGACCGTCTTTTGTCCATCAGACCAAAAAGCTGTTTTATTTTCCTCGTTTTATAGATAAAATAACTGAGACATGATAGTCAAAGAGCAAAATAGTATCAGATAAATATCTGATTCTTCCTTTCTAATGTGCTTTCTAAAAACCCTATGCAAGATACAGTCAGTCTCCAGGAGTCTTCCATACTTCTCATTTTCCATGGGAATTTTTGTGTTCTCTTGCAGCAGAAGGACAAGAGGGAAAGGGTTACAGACTTGAATAGGGGAGATCTGTGTTGGACATTACAAAAGAATTCTTTCCTGTGAGGGTGCTGAGATGCTGGAACAGGTTGCCCAAGTTGTGGCTGCTCCATCCCTAGAAGCGTTCAAGGCCAGGTTGGATGGGGCTTTGAGCAACCTGTTCTAGTGAAGGTGTCCTTGCCTATGCAAGGGGGTTAGAAATAGATGATCTTTAAGGTCCCTTCCAACCTTGTCCATTCTATGATTCTATGGTTCAATTTATCATTGCAAGAGTTAGAACACATGCATGTGCACATCGTTTTTAGGAAATTAGACTTTACCAAACTGAATTATATCAGGTACTAGAGAAGCAGAGCTCATGTGACTTTCTTTTGTTTCCAATTGTTTTCATACGTGTTACCCTTCCCTACCCCAATTCCTTTTCAGGGCACATTTTCATAACACTCAAGCTATCACTACCTCCATCAAGAGCTGGAAGGGCTCAGAATGAGTAAATAAGAAAATACAAATGAATATGTACCTGATGGAAGTCCAGCACTCTCTCTGTGACTTCCATTGGCCAGTTATTTCTGGCAATAGGGTTGGTGAGATGAATGCTTAAGGAAATCTGCATTCAAATACCTTCGAAAATTTCCTCTAAAGCACGAGCTCAATCTATTTTCCATCAGCATTCCAACTGACCTCAGACGGACAAATTCACTTTTTATTCCTCCATCATCAAAGAAGAATATGAAGGAGAATGAAAACAATAGATGCAATGGACAATGAATATTTCTCAGACCCTGAGAAAAGAACCAGTATTTTCTCACAACCTGCTCTGCTGCACTTCCAACTCTGTCCTGTTTGTGAGCTGGCACAGTTACGATTGCAATACCTAGGCTCTGTAGTTCAGGCAGTAATTTACTGATAATCTGGTTTAAACTTGCATCCCGTAAGAACCCACAACAGGTCTGCATGTGGAAAGACCAAGGGCATGAAATCGCAGGGTAACAACAGCACTGTCACAGGAAAACACTGAGGCAGCAGCTGTACAATAGCTGTCCGCAGGGTACCTACACAGTAGAAATACTACCCCAAGTCCTTTTAAGTTTATCCTCTTCCTTAAACTGAATGACTGGTCACCTACATTCTAAAAATGGACATTGTAACAAAAAAACCCCAAAAAGCCCATATATGAAGCCCCTATTTCAATATATCCAGGTTTTTAACATGCAATGGCTGATAATCTAGAGAACAAAAGACACCTTTAAAGCTTTGAAAATTTAACTATACAGTACTCTTGAGTTTAAGATCAAGATATAGAAACTCAATATACACAATTATGTCAGCTAATCAGAGATAAATCTGTACATCATGAGTATAACCTTATTGACTGTGGGGCACAAATCAGTAAATGGAGGGTTTGCAGCTATCAGATTCTCTAATCAAAACAAGAGTTGTGTGTTACTTCTCTTCCACACTAGTAAACCCATTCTGGGATGAACAAACTCTTCTCCAAGATGCTCTACTGTGTATTTCCATAATCTATTATAGATGTCTATTAAAGAGAATAAGCTTGCTGAAACCATAGCTCCACTGAGAGAGCCTCCTCCGCATACAGACACACTCAAGAACACTTGCAAGAGCAGGAAAGAGGGTTCCAAGTACTGTATGCATTTTTCATTTAGGCTCCGTAATTCATTAGAAGGCTTTTTGTGTCAAAATAAACGCGTTAGTAACATTTATATCCTTCTGAGAAATATATTACATTATAGATCAAGAAAACTAATTAATGCCAAGAACAATGTTTCCGTGTTCCTGCTAAATTGTACACCACCTTTTTATTGGCACAGGGAACCGTCCCTTGTTAAAAGTGATGATTCCTTCAGAGCTAAACACTTAAATCTTTATTTAACAGTGGCGCAAGCCCTGAAGAAACAATATTCCCATGTGTCAGAGCAGTATATTTTTGAAAATAGAGCCTTCTGTAACAACAGATTTCAATTACTGTTCTTAATGCTTAAAATACAGCAACTGCATTGACTAATTTTCCCATCTCCTTCATACCTATGGAATACATAACTATGGTATTATAGATGCAGCTGGCCATAACCAAACCAAACCAATATTTACTTGAGAAATAAATGTAAATCATTGCATAAATTGACGTTCTAAACTCACAAATGTCACTAGCTCCAACCATGCCACAGCAATAACAAGTTACTATGGAAACTAACATATAAATTATGATTTAGAATAATTAAAGTGTGCCTTTTGCTTCGGGATTACAGTATTTATTAGAGCTGTGTAGAAAACAAACCACCTGCACAAAGGCAGCCTCTGCCCCAGAACTGACTCCCAAGTCCCATGGAAGTGAAAGAATATGTCTTTGTCAGTGGAACACGTGGTGGTTTACCTGACTCTTCTTGAGAGGAACTGCTGTCTGTGATTCATCTCTCCATCAGGCACTAAACTAAATGTAGAAATCAGAAGCTATGAGCTCAGCTGTTATTTCTCAGGGAGACAAGGACAAAGCAGACTTGAAGGAAGAACATGCAAACATTTTGATGATCTGAATATAGGCAAAGGAAACTATTTCTGAAGCGGATGCAGCTCTAGGTACGTCTTCCTGACCTTCTACATCTGCATAGAATGCACCAGTGTAGCTAATCATTTCCCTCACATGTTAACACAGTGATAAGCAAATGGAAAAAATAAAAGGGAGCTGTGTCTTAGTCCCAAAAGATCAAATCCTTTGTTCTGCAGAGCATGTCAGTGGATCTGTAGAGGGATCTGTGAAAGGGATGGAGTTAATTGCTTTGTGAGCCCAATGTGCTGTTAATAGAAATTTCTTCTGCATAAATTATGTGGAAATAGGAGCATTAGATAGTTCATGATTTTCTAATTTACCTTAATTTGCACTCGTTTGGAATTGCAAGAGCTGACTGTGTTCTACTTCTCAGCTAACTAAGGAGTGCAGGAACCCTGCCCTCACCCCAGAGACACAGTGAGTTGAGAACACCAGGACCATCAAGCTCCTGCACATTCCAGATCAAGTATTCCTGAAGATGTGAGCAAGGGATTCACACAGCTCAGAGGCGTAAACCCTCAGCCTGATGGATTTCAGCATCTCTGTCACTGGGATGACTGGGCCTTGGCTGACGTCTAACCTCACAGCTAGTACTGGGGCCTTTTCTCTTGAAAAAACATTTTGTGGCACTGACTCATTCTATGCACATACACATCTATATAGGCTAGGGATAGATCTGTGGAAGAGTATTTAAAAGCTGGCTGGCTGCAAAAGCAGTGGGGACACCTGAGCCGTATGCAGGGACCTGTTCACACACAGGAACAGCAAACTTGCAGCAAGTTCTCAAGTCTCCTCAACAGCCCCACTTTTCTGTTGGAGTCGTTACTTCATGTTTTGGGTTCTGCTACTTTGTCTTTCGCTGTCCGCACACATGCATCATCCACACAATGCCACTGAGAGGAAATGCTGATAAAATCATCTGCCTCTCCCAAAATTCTACTCACATTAGTTAACGGAAGCGAACGGAATAATAATTGAAGTACAGAGTAAGCATTCAATTGTTTTAATAAAAGATTTCATTTTGGAAGTTTTATTTAATGTAATAAAGTATCCAGTGGTTATGAAAGACCTAAAACCCAGGATTGCTTAATTCTATCCCGTCTATCTTCTTGGCTCACAATGTGAACTCGGGAGATAGTACTGGCTTCACTAACTTCGTTTTCCCTAATATTACTTACATGCTTATAATCTCCTAACGCATAATTAATTATGTGTAGATAACATTTGAACTCCCTTGCTGAAAGGTGCTATATAAGCATTATTTAACCTTGACTTCATTATCATTGTTCAGTCTCATGATCAGTGGAACTGAACAATCTTCTTCGTCCTAAGTCATCATCTCCATATTAATCATTCAGAAGGTTAGAATCATTATTAATAACACAGCTCCTTTTTTTTTTTTGACTTCTTTGCAGAACCAGGGCAATGGTTTCAAGCTGGAAGAGGGGAGGTGTAGACTGGAAGTCAGAAGGACATTCTTCATGATGGGGGTGCTGAGACACTGGAACAGGTTACCCAGGGAGGCTGTGGATGTCCCCTCCCTGGACAACCAGATTGGATGGGGCCTTCAGCAACCTGGTGTATTGTGAGGTGTCCCTGCTCATGGCAAGGAGGTTGGAACTAGATGATATTGAAGGTCCCTTCTAACCTGAACCATTCTATGAGTCTATGAACTTATGGGAAAAAACTGAAGGGGGTTGGGGTGGGTGTATTAATTCCCCCACCTCACATGTATCCAGGGACAACTCAAGAGTATGCACTGTCTTTGAGGCTCTACACACTACCATTGCAGACAATTTAGTGTCATGAGAGCTGCTGGTTTAAAACACATTTCAGAAGAGGAGAATCACCATTTGACACTAATCTCTAATTTGTCACTGCTGGGAAGTTATTTGAGGAAGACAATGAATCAAACATCTTTTTTTAGCTTAAATTGTGTAAGTTTTCTAGTATGAGCAAAATAAAACATGAAATTTTGCTATTCCAAACACATTGCTAATCTACTGGTGAGAGCCACCTTTGAAAAGTAGCCACTGGACAGCTATGGAAAATGTTCTTTAAAGGAAAACCTAGCAGGACTTTTTTCTTCTCGGTGTCTTGGGATCTGCACAGTGTCACCATTCAGCTGTTAAATATTGAATTTTCCTCATTCTCCTCCCTGCCATGTAAGTTGATTATGGAAAATCCATAATCCATTTTCATTAAGAAATGGATTGAGATTTTTCTAAATGAGTTAAAATTCTGTTTCACCATGTTGTTAAATTTAATCATGAAGGCTAAATTTACATAGAACAATTCTTCAGAGGCAAGTCATTTTCATAATGTCAGCTTAGTAAAAATCCAGATTAAAGAAACTGCTAAGAGAAACTTCTTTTTTCCCCCTCACACAAATAAATAACCATGATCATAAAAAAAACCAGGTTTGTAGACAGTGTCTTAAACATCAGCTTAGGCAGAGAATATTGTCTTAGTTTACTGCTTTAAGAGAGTTATCACCTTGGTCACTATGGCTTAAAGAAACAAAGTGAAGTAAAATCAAATAAAACTGTTGAGATATTCCCATTCTACACTAATAATCTGTCCTTAACTCCGCTTCAATATGACTGTGTGCTTCCAAAAATCTCTGGCAGCCTCCATTTACAGCATTTCTTGCCATCAACTACCGAGTCTAATTCAGACTAGAAAGTTCTGGATGGGGCTTCAAAGTTAGAGGAGCCTCCATATCCCTTTCACCATTGAGGTGTATTACTTTGGTTGACCTTGGCTCTCTACAGTACAAGTTCATAGCTCTGTTTTGATATAAAACATAGAAACCCTTACATCCCTCCTAAGGAATTAGATTTGCCAAAGAAAAATCATTGTGTTACAAGATAATACAGCATTTCACTCATTTTTTTTTCCCTTTTCAGAACTGAAGAACCACCAACACACGACAGATCATACTCGCATCCCTTGAAGTATTACTGGCAGCTGCAGTATTACAGCAATTAGTATGATATTACTATCTACATAAAACAGAGGGTGGTATAGTTACAAAACGAGACTTCCAATCTTAAAAAAAACACAGGTGGAAATTACAACAAAAAAATGCCACCCCTAACTGAAGTAGAAGATAAAGGGATTAATAAGATACAGAGAGAAATCATGATAATAGTGTTCAAATGGCTCTGATATCTATACAAGCCCATGAAAAAAGTAAAAAGCTACCAGAAAGAGTCATTAATATAAGCTACGTGTGTGAGACAGACTTTTTGCTGGTGTCTCTTACCTAAATACCTTAAAAGGGTTAAATCATCAAGAGATAAGAGACAGAGTCATCTTAGGAGTTAAAGATTCTCTGAAAGATAAAAAGGATACGGAAGAACTGTTTATTTTTTTTTTTTTTTAAATAATGGGAGCTGGGTTATTTCAAGGATCAGTGCTCAGAATCGTGATATCCAATGCTTAAGTAAATCATGTGCCAAGCTGAAATGTTCGTACCTAAGTTTGATTGAAAAGGAGGCACAGACAATAGAGTGTCTGGTGATGAAATGGTAGATACAGCTCACCGGCAATGAGCTGCTCACATGTAAAAATAACCCTACCTAGCACAGTAATCGGCCCTAGATAATACGCTGCCACACGTACAAGACAGCTGGTGTCATGTCAGACTGCTCTCCAAAAGCATCAGCTTAATGCTCAGTAGCATTCAAAAAGTCAAACAGAAAACCACTAAGAATATCTCTAAATCATCATTAAGCCATTGTATAAATTCATGATGTACCATGCCTGGAATTTTCCATGCAATCCTCAACATCTCACCTCAAGGAGGACTTAGAGCAGACTGATGGAAAAGTACAAAAGGAAAAAGCATTATACAGAAGTTTCTAAATAGGAAAAAAAACCACAGTATAAAGGGAAAAACTAAACAGGGGAGACATTTTTCAGTCTGATAAAGAAGGAGGAATAAAAATAGGAACAAGATCAGAGTATGGAAAATAAAGAAGTTGAAAAACAAAAATTATTTCAGGTATTTCACACAAAAAAAAGAAGGATCAATTTTAAAAGACAGAATCTTGTGAAACGATGATTTAAAACCACAGTGCTGCAGCATACCGTTGTAGGAAGTCAATGGGCTTAAAAAACAGGGCAGGGGCAGTGACTGCCATTGTCACCAGTTCTGGTGGTACAGATACAAAAGCCGGCTAAGAAGTGCCTTTATTTTCTCCTTAAGTCATCAGTTAAAGCCTGTGAGGTACCCCAGGGTTGGGCAAGTGTCCATTTGGCCTCCATCATTTAAAATGTGGCCACTGGGGAAACATAAAAGAATTAACTGAATCGTTTGGACCTGGTATCACCAGCTTTTTAATGCTTCTGAATAATTAGTGTATATCTGATCTGACATCAACTTAGCCCCTATTTAATTTTATTTATTATTGGATAAGCATTATCTCACCTAGCTGAAATAGACAGGAACTAAGGGTTCATTATGAAGCTATTCCCCATTAGCAAACTTTTTTAACTCCTTTTTTCCCCCCATTTATTTTTATTGGTTTGCCTTCTCAGTGCTTTCCTAAACATTTACGACAGCTCCATTTTCCATGATATGACAGAAGAAATGTGACTCTCACCCCACTCTCCTAAACATGTACCTGTGCAGAGGGGGTGGGATGTGTGAGAGGACCCAGAGCAAGGTCAGCAGTGAGACGACGTTTAAACCAGCATGAACCTACTCATGCAGAACTATCAGATAACTGAGAGCTGAAAACGTGTTGAAAATTTGCTGTACTGCAAAAAGTGAACAACAACTTAATGGCAAGGGTGAAGGACTGAAATCAACTGAAAAGAGATTCTGCCGGAGCCACCAGATAGCACTATCTTATATTTTGCTTTAAAACAAGGACTTACTCATTAAACTGTGATATTCCTCCCATTGAAGATACTCATCCATCAGACAATACACTGGGATTGCAGTCCTATGGCAGTGTAAGGTATTTGCTCCTGCGCTTCCTCTATAACCCAGGCTGGGCTATCTTCCTCCCGTGTGTTAACACTACCATCTGCACTCCAATTTTTTATTATCATTATCACTCGGTGCAAAACAAGACTCTGTACTTCCATAACATGCTACTCCATAAAAATTACTCTTCACTAATGAAGAAACAGTAAGAGTTTCCCTCACCTTTTCAGACCACTCTTCTCTTCTCTTTAGAACAATTTGTTACTAAGAAGACTTAGAATGCTTTCAGTCCCACAGATAAAGACCTCTTCTTCATAATATGAGGAGATCCTAATTAATTTGCATTAGCAACATGCTCAACTACATAAAAACAATCTAATTGATCAACAAGCTACTTGTGCAGCTGCATTAAGAGGGTAAAGGAGAACTGAAAGAACATGCTGCTGTTAGGTACCTTATCAGGTTTGATCTTGTACTACTACCAGACTACATTTCCTAGAGCAAGATCCCGGTTGTCAAGCAGCTAAACAAAATGCAGCCGATAAATATGATGTGACATGGTTGGTCCTCACACACGTCCCCTTCGGTGTGTTTCCATGGAATGGGTTTCAGACTCAAACAGCACTCTGAGCTTGAGCTACAGAACTCTGCTCTGAAATGGAAGAGATGACTCTATCATAGGATACCACAGTTAACATCCTAAATCTCTTCACTGATTAGTTATTGTTAGAAAGCCACAAACACTATCAGGCTATTAAATCCTTGCAAGGCTGTTGCAATATCCTATGATGGCAGTTTTAGTATTGACAAAAACAATAACTGTCTTGAATTTCCACCAAGTCCTGCAAGTTGAAATTCTTTGTTCCAAACTTAAGACTAGTAATCCTTGGTGCCAGAAACCACTCGTGTTTGTAACAGGGTACTTGGTAGGATAACACAGCCCACTGCAGATCATGCTCAAGGTTCTGATGTCCATCTCTCCCGGTATGTGATTCAAGGCACTCAAAACCAGTCATTTGGGATGATTTCTTATGAGGAAAGCCAAGTGAGCTGGGTATCTTCTTTAGCTTGGAAAAGAGAAGGCTGAGGGGTGACCTCATTCATGTCTCTAAATATGTGAGGGGTGGGTGTCAGGAGGATGGAGCCAGGCTCTTCTCAAGGTCATCTGGGGATAGGACAAGGGCCAATGGGTGCAAGCTGGAACAGAGGAGGTTCCATATAAATATCAGAGGAAACTTCTTCACAATGCCCAGGGGGTCTATGGAGTCTTCTTCTCTGGAGATGTTCAAGACCAGCCTGGATGTGTTCCTGTGCAACTTGGTCTAGGTGATCCTGCTGTGGCAGGGTGATTGGACTAGATGATCTTTTGAGGTCCCTTCCAATCCCTAATGATTCTATGATCCTATTTCAACATGGTTCTAATACAGTATTTTGTAAAGTTTTTCTTCCCCTCCACTCTCTACCTAAAATACCAAACCAACAGACTCCTACAAAACATTTTGGCTTCACAAAGCCAAATTGCTCTGATTCTCTTCTGACCAGTTTGTACCCTGCACAGATGTGAGGCAGCAGACTAGACTCACAAACTAGATTCAGTCAGGGGTACAAAGTGTTTAGTCAAATCCCCACAACATTTGCTTGGTCAAGGAAAAAAAAACACCCAAAAAACACCCAAAAAGAAGATGGAATTCTTTCAAAACTAATCATCTCTCCCAGCTTTACATCTCAATAGCTTAGGCTGGGGATTTCTTTGCAAGTTCACTAGGTGTGCAGATTTTCTCTCACATCTGCTCAGAGTTGGATATCCTACATCTAGTGAATTTTATTCAGCTTTTCCAAAGGGAATTTCTGTAATAATTTAATTAAGGGTTTTGAGTTACTTTGGTTTTTGTTAGCCAGTTTGGGTCATGAATCCCAGGTCCAGGAGGATGAATACATGTCCTTGTTTAAGCAATTTTGTGCTGAATTACAATCAAAACAGATTAATGCAAGGGATATATGATATCACTAGCAAGCTTCCATTCCTTTTTTAATCTTTTGTAGTCAGAATGGATGAAAATTGAAAAATACTTTTGCTTTCAATGAAATATTTGTCCAATACCAGTAACAGACAAAGTTAATTGAGTCTGAGGCTCAGTTACAGAGTGTTTCAGATGCTCAACAGCATCTCCTATTACGACAGGAGATTTGGAAACTCAGAATGCTGCCTTGAATAAAAGATTCATAGTACTCCTTGTACTTCTAATCTCAGCACAAGGAAAAACTTCCCTTAGATTATTTTCAGCAATTTCTTCCTCACCCCAAAACGAGGTCATGCACCAGCAGTACACAGGTCTATAAAACCCAAACAGATTATCACTATGTTAAGCATAAGAACATTTAGGGATATTTCACTACATTTACTTTAAGCTTACCTGAAATTGTAGACTGGGGTTTACTAACGTTCTTGTTTTATTACCCTGCCTACTCTCAAGACAATCCAGATTTATCTAGCTGGATAGAGTAATGCACACTAAGCAATAACACAATTATATATATACCTCAAAAGCTTGACTATCATGAGGATGTGCAGGAGACATAGGGGCGCACACCTGAGCACAGATTTATAACACTTATTATTTAAGCATACAAACAACGAGTGAACTTTCTTCATTTTTATGGGCTTACAAAAGGGAGCAACAGAGAAGGAAAGTAATTTTAAGTTGAGCTGAAAAAGTACACTTGGATCTCTTTAAATTCTGCACGAAAACTTAACACAAAGTAATAATAATAATAATAAATAAACACATTTCTTTGAGTCTTAGTCTAGTTCACTTCTTCTAGTTGCAGAACTCTAAATCTAGTTCTACCAGCTCCCTATTAAATAGACTGAAGTAGAAAATTCAGAATTTTTTATTGAAGCATTTAATCTCTTTTACTTCTTCTGTATTTAAAAAATTACTATACCTAGACCATTTCCTCAAGAAGGATCAACCGTAATGGTTTCTTTTCATTTACATTATGGAGTGCAGACAAAATTTCAGCCTCCTCTGTCCTATTTCATTATCTCTCCTCAGTTTTCACCAACATGTGCTTTGTCAGCACTCTTCATTTATAGCATATTGCTCTATTCCCTATGACTGTTCCATCTTGCTAAAAATAACATTAGGTATTTGTCTTACACAACTCACATACGGGGCTTGTTCTGTCTTCTATCCTCACTTGCTTTCCAGAAATCCACTTACTGTCATTTCTGTCTTAAAGCTTCTCAGAATAATACATACCAGTAAGATCTACGTGGCTTTTTCTTGACAATTGCTGATTCCTAAACTTGAATAGAGGTTTTCCCTGCGCTTACAGACAGTCTTAGTGAAGCCAACATTTACCTGTTCTTGAGTTTGTGCATGGAATTCTGTTAGTAAGTCTTTAGCTATCAGTGATTTGCATTTCATCACTACTGAAACAGAAATGTTCCGAGAGAGTTGCATGTTTACCCATAAAAGAGTGACTGGAATTTTTTGCCGGAATAACTTCTGATGCCCTCAGCAAGCAAAGCTCCAGGTTGCCCACCTTTGGAAAGTTTGGTTGGACCCTGACTGCAGTGGCCTCACAAACAGAGCCCACGGGATTACTTCAGTGAGTCAGCTTGGTCAGATCTGTAACTAAGGATAAAAAATGGTTGAATTTTGCACTGTTTAGACATTCCCCCACACCACACACTTATGGAGTCAGTCTTTAGCAATTTCTAGTTGTTTAACAGGGAAGTGACCCTTCCCTTCCAACTACCTTTCAAATTACTGCTCCCCATCCAAAAAACAAAGCAAGGTCCTAGCTTTCACTTCTATAATTTTAACAAATTAAGATATTTTCATTTCTATTTCCAGTTTCCCATTACAGGAAAGACATACAGACGTTTTGTCTTTCTCTGAAGTCTTCTATGAACGTTGTTTGAATTGTCAATGCATTCCTTGAACTGTGGATGGAGACAGGTGACTTTCAAATGAATAGAATTCAGAGATAGCATTTTTCCATTCTACCCAATGCACCTTGTGTACACAGACACAGCATGAAGAACTCATATTTAATTCATTTCCATCAAAATAACAGCCAGTAAATGTAATGACTTCCCACATAGGATCTTCCTTTCTGAACGTGTGACTTTATTAGAGGTGTGGGCTTTGTCTCATGCTGCTGACTTCTACACAAGAAATCCTGTCCGCTCTGAATCTGATCTGTTGCCATTATCACTAACCCCATCTCCAACGCCATGTACTCTGAAAATTTTATGAGTGCTCATTGTATATTTATTATGTGTGATAAAAAGTGTTAAACAGTACAGACAAACAGATCCTGAAAATGCATCTTCTCAGTGATGTCAAAACTGGTTTAACTGGTGTATTTTAAACCATTTTTGGTTACTTCTATGTCCTCTTTTTGCTACAGATACTTTTTCCCCGAGGTACATGACCTCATCCTGGTTCTACCAATCCAGTTTGTAAACTCTTCAAAACCACTACTCAAGCTAGTTTGGTAGGATGTATTTCCCTCAGCCAATGCTGCTAGGAATTTATCACATTTCCTTCCTTCCATTTTTATAAAGCAAGCCCTGTATTAGCCACTGCATTCTTTTGCTCTGTAATGACAGCTTTAAATGTTGGCACAATCTTATCTTTCTGTCTGGTGCCTGTACCTTCCTACATGAGTACCTCCCCACAAAATGAGTTATTTTAGTTACTTGTATACAAATAAAAATGCCATTGCCAAATTAACTTAAATTTCACGTTATGAGATATAGAATAAATTTTACAACAGCTTTAGGCATCTAAATTCATGAGCATTAAGAACTTACATCCAACTTTCCAGTGCTTGTGGCAGACACAAAAGTGAGGTCTACTAATGTTCAAGTTTATGGTCAAGATACATTAGGGAAAGACTACATGGAGTTTGTTCACTTGGTGGGTTCATCATGTAGATGAGCTCTGATTACTTCAGGAAGAGGGAAAAAATGTGCCCTCCTGCCTGCCACTGCCTCCCCCGCTGACAAAACATTCCCCAAGGGAGATCCCAGCCCATATTCTCCTCCAGCTGAGGAGACGTTAATTCCTATTTCACACCTCCTTGGAGGGTTCCCAACTGTTATGCTATGGCATATTATGCAACTCCATCTGTTTCTGCTATCATGTTTTATATGTATTACGTACAGAGTCGCTGAGCTAAAAGGAGAAACAGCAACCCTGACTCTACAGTGTGGGAAGAGGGAAATGAAAGATGATCTATCACCGTTCAGGAATTTGGTGACATGCTCTAGCCCATGAGCTAATGCTTAAGAAGAGGCTTTTAAAAAGCAATGCTGCTAATTGACTGAAGAATGCAGTGCTGGATATTGCCAGAGGTTATTGCAGAGCAGACAGTAATAGAAACCAAAGACATTCAGAAGGAAACACTACCTCAAATGTATTGAGCTATGGTTGTATAGCTCAATTAATACATGCATGAATGTATTTGCATATTCATACACAATCACACAAGTATATTTAAAAATAAAGATGGCAGTAAAATAAAGATTGACCTGAATTGCATTGAAAGTTCTAAAACAAATGAAATACGACTTCATCATCCTTCTGCTTCTAGATACTGTGCTATGTAGATCTGTGTTATGTAGAAGAAGCACCCATGTGCCATTAAAAAAAACAGGTGTCACTACAGAACAGGTTTGGCACAATTTATACATCTAGCATAAATCAAATGCATCTGGTATAATCAAAGATATGATGCAAAAATGAAATGTTGCAGATATCAAGATGAGATGTTTTGATGCTACCAGAACAAAATGAGAAGCTTATGTAAATGCTCTGTAACTGGAGACAGCAGTTACCTGGATGGGAGCTAAGAATAGCAAAAAAGTTTACACTATGGTCAGAAGCTTTCCATGGAAAACTGGTGGGATTTCATCTCTCTTGTGACACATTTTTATTACAGAAATACCTGTTGCTGTCTTCCTCAAGCAAAGCAACAGTGCAAAGCATTGAACCATTCTTCCCTAGATTCTCAGTATCACTGGCGTAACTATGAGCCCTTCTTTGTCAGCTAATTTTTCAAAATAAGAAAGAGTGGTTGCTTATCACACTCAACTCTAAGTTCCCAGCAGATTTTCTCTTTCTCTTTACAAAGGTTTTGAAGCAGCAGCACTGGTGAACCGAAGTACACAGTACCCATAGGAGTAGTTTCTGCTTCTCTACCTCTACCACTAAAACTAACCATACTCCTAGTTACTGTTAACAGGTGCCTAACTTATTTAGTACGATTTCTTTTATGCAGAGCTCATGGAAACTGGCAGCAAAATAGCACAGTAGCACTCAACTGCTGCACACAATGCTCTGCACTGGCACAAGGAGTGAAGCATATTCAAAACTTGCATTTGTTTTCTCGCTCTGCTTCCGAAAACCACACAGAAGCATTATGTGAGGTGGAAGCCTCCTCAATATGTCTCTCAAAGTAATAGAACTCTGCTGTTTTTTTAAGAAATGGTCTGTAGTCTAAAAAAAAAAATCAATTGTTAATTGCTTTGTCTCCAAGCCTTTCAGTCACCCCATAAATCAGTCACAACGAGCTGTTTGCAGTCAGAATCACAGAACCCTCTGCATTGGAAGGGACCTCAGAGATCATCTAGTTCCAAATCCCTGCCACGGGTAGCAATACCTCTCACCAGACCAGGTAGCCCAGAGCCTCATCCAACCTGGCCCTGAACACTGCTAGGAAGGAGGCCTCTACAACCTCCTTATTCAATCTGGTTCAAGGGAGTCAGGTGAATGTGGAGGACAAGCAATTTCCCCATGGGTGAATCGCTTCCTGCATTTGTGAGCTCTGTGCAGCCTTAAAATGCCAAACACTCATCCAGTTCACTCACTGCTATGATAAATACACATAAATAATGCAGAACCAAAGATCGCAATATCAACACTGTCCACGGAAACCAAATGTAAAGTAGTGGTTCTCTATTAATTCTTAATGCACAGCGAAATGGCTGGTGTCTCACTGAGTTCTTCGCTGAAGCATAGGAGCTGATTTTAAAACAGTGAAAGCGATGTTCTGACATAAAGTCACACAGAATCACAGAACAGTAGGGGTCAGAAGAGACCTCTGAAGATCATCTGGTCCAATCTCCCCTGCTAGAGCAGGTTTTACATGTCTCCAGAGCAGGAGACTTCACAACCTCTCCGGGCAGCCTGTTCCAGTGCTCATTATTCTCATAGTACAAAAATTTCTCATTCTGTTTGAACCTCCTATATCCTAAAATTATGCCCCTTGCCCCTTACCCTACCACTGTCAAGGAAGGACGATTTTCATAAGGCCACATGGAGGCAACAAGGTATTTTTGAGTTATGCCAAACAACAAACAAGTACTAAGTTTTCACCTAACTCCATCCTTTCTCCACATAAACATAGAAGTTGAATCCATGTACAGGACCACTACTCCCACAGAATTTCTTTAAAAGCACATGATTTCAGAACATTAGACAGTAAGTCTGGAGTGCGGGGTGATGGTTATGATAAAACACACTCCAACCACAGAAAGAAAAACAAAAAAAATCAAACTATGAGAGTCTTCTACTTAAATGACTTTTACCTGCAAAGAAATCCAGGTGAGGGAAGAGGGAGAGAAAAGAAGCAAATTACTTATTCCAGAAAGCCTTAGGAAGCCCTTACTAAATACACACAAAAACAAAAAAAAAAGGTATAAAACACTTAGAAACACTGATGTAGCTGAAGTTAGCCAAGCCTACTTACCCCAACCATATATATCTTGGGTTACATCAGAAGGGGGGTGGTTAGCAGATCGAGAGAGGTTCTTCTCCCCCTCTACTCTGCACTAGTGAGGCTGCATTTGGAGTATCACAGTAATGACGAGACTGGAAAAGACCTTAATGATCATCCAGTCCAACCTAAAACTAACCAAGTAAACCTAAACATCTAACATCTAGATCATATCACTGAGCACTTCATTCAGCCTAACCTTGAACACCCCCAGAGACAGTGACCCGACTACCTCCGTGGGCAGCCCGTTCCAAAATCAGATCACTCCTTCAGTGAAAAACCTTTTCCTAATGTCAAGTCTAAACCTCCCCTGATGGAGCTTAAGACTGTGACCCCTTGTCCTGTCTCCAGTGCCCAGGGAGAAAAGACCGACCCCCGCCTGACTACAACCACCTTTTAGGTAGTTATAGACAG
>VZRI01000315.1:214259-227418 GCA_013397515.1 Upupa epops
AGACCCACCTGGATGTATTCCTGTGCAACTTGGTCTAGGTGATCCTGCTGTAGCAGGGGGATTGGACGAGATGATCTTTCGAGGTTCCTTCTGATCCCTAATAATTCTATAATTTTATATATATTATATATGTATGTATATATAAACAGTCCTGCTGGCTTTTGGAAAGAAAGCTTTCTGTGATTAAAACAGTAGCCTAAACAGAGTTTACTGCTGATTAGGATCCATTCCTCTTAAGGAACTGATGTGGCTTCAGAAAGAAACACTCCACCACAGATCAAGTTATGCTGCATAACCCTCACACTGGCTCTGTTGTGTGCCCTGTCCACAGCAGATGAAGAGTTTATCCTGCCAGCCCACAGCTGCTACACTGCCGTGTTCAGAGCGTCTATATTTGAACATTTTCATTAGGTCGAGTCTAGCGTCTAGCAAGGAACCTGTGATTTTCCATTATGATCCAAAGCAAACAGATACTTGTGGGCTCATTATTGCCTGGGTTTTACTAGCTTAACAAGGTTTTAACAGATTTTCAGAGCATGAGGTATTAAAAGTAAGTAATATGTGCCAGACGCTAGGCTTGAGATTCCTGCTGTGAATACCAGATCTCTTTGAGCCCTCACCTATGTTTTCAAACGCTGGCTCATAAACTCTCACATTCAGAAAAGCAAGATGCTTCAGCATCCCACATGCAGGAAATAAAAAGGACTAGCTAATCAGTGTCATTGGCTAACCAGTCCACTACTGTCTGAAGTGTGGCCTGTCTTGATCAAATTCGGTTTGGGTATCCAAAATTAATGCTTTGACAGATAAGGGGGAAAAGTCATTCTCAGTTCTCAACACAACAACTGAACTCTTCAATTCGGGATAACTCATCTGGAGCTGGAGAGAGTCCAACAGATAACTCCCATTAGGAAAGGCTGGGAGAACTGAGGCTGTATAGATTGGAGGAGAGAAGGCTGAAATGGGATCTTATTAATGTCTGCAAATATTTGAGAGGAAAGGGCCGGTCTGGTTTTGGCGGTGCCCAAAAACAGAACAAGGAACAATGAGGAAAAGCTAGAACACGGGAATTTCCACCTCAACTGGAGAAAAACTTTTTCAATCTGAGGGTGACAGAGTGCTAGAACAGGCTGCCCAGAGAAGTTGTGAAGTATTCTTCTCCAGAGAGCTTCACAACCCACCCGACGTGTTCCTGTCTGACCTGCCCTAACTGATCCAATTCTGGCAGTTGGACGGGAGGATCTCTAGAGGACCCTTCCAACTCCTAACCTTGTGATTCTAAGAACGATCCTCATGGCCTGTTCCAGGTTCAAGATGTTCCTAAGGAATAGCTATACTTGGTTCCTGCCCTTTTTCTGGTGACCTATCCTTGCTGTATATAGGAACAGGACAAAATCCACCATGGAGCTGGTGCCTTGAGAGGAAGCAGCAGAAACAGGGTTTGTCTTATCTGCTGTCAATTTTGGAAACAAACGTGCTCAAGAGGGTAGGCATTTAAGGACCTTCTTGCGAGGGTGCTCTGGGAAAAAGAATCCCACTGCAAACAAGGCTTGCTGTCATTTCCTACCCCCAAGATGACTGACCCCTCTGCATTCCATCTCAATCAGCTGCCTCTTTTGTCAGGGTATACTCCTTACACCTACAGATTGTTTGAAAGCTTGGATATAGGAAGCTTTTTTTAAATATGCTGACTAGCTGTTTCTGGAACAGTCTGAATATTAAAGAACATCTCCGGAGGCTCCGCTGCTGGAGATCTCTGTAGGCAAAGCTTATCTTCATGCTCGATGCAAGCACATTACTGGTGACAATATTCCATCTGGGTACTCTGTTTTCTCAGCATGTCCACTAAAGCTTTTATTTCTTTGAAAATATTTCCACGTGCTTATTGTCAAATCAACTGCTAGTAAGCTCTGGGAATTCCAGGTATCGGTAGCTAACCTAACAGATTAACTGCTCTTAAGAAGGTAGACAGCTGTAAAAACCAAATTTCAAATCAGACTGAGATGCCTGAGCTTCAAGAGGTAGTTATAAGTCTTAAATAAAATGTGTTCCAAGGAACACTCCCTAGGAAAGCAGTGGAGGACTAGTTTAAAATTGCTGAAAAATACAAATTAAATAGCTGGTTTGGTAACATGATTTTAGAAGTTAAATACATTACACATCAAAAAAACTCCACACGGAGACAAGCCATAAAAAAAAATTCACTGGAATCACAGAATCACATAGAATGGCTGGGGTTCAAAGGGACCTGTGGAGATCAACTACTCCAACACTCCTGCTAGAGCAGGCTAAACCACAGCAGGAGTGTTTCTAGAGATGGAAACTCCACAGTCTCTCAGGGCAGCCTGTTACAGTGCTCTGCCACCCTCACAGTATGACAGTCGTGGGTTCCAGTCTGTTCTTGTTGCCCCTTGTCCTGTCACTGGGCAACACCAGAAGGATTCTGGCCCCATGCACTTGACACCCTCCTTTTAAATGTCAGCAAGCACTGCTAAATGCCCCTCAGTCTTCTCTTCTGCAGGTTAAACTGACACTGAGTCTTTACTTGTAAGATGCTCCAGTCCCCTCATCATCTACATACCCTTTTGCTATACTCTCTCAACTTCCTAATTTGGGAAGCAAAATTTATTTTTATTAAAAACAAACAACAAAAAAAATTGATCTGGACTTCAATACAGCTTGTGGATTTCAAGGAATTCATAGCTAGGGAAAAGAAGAGATGGAGAAGACAAGAAAACCCAATCATCTTAAACACCAAGGACACCTCCACATCAGAAAAATATACAAACTTAAAATGCCTGTATCCGAATAATTCTTGTACGAAGGAGAAGCCTATAATTTGAGTTCTTTACCTGTAATTATATATCATTATAAGCAGAAACAAGAAACAAAGATGAGGTTAAGCTTTCTGTTTTCTTGTTTTCTTCCTTCAAAGAGACTAAGTTTGAAACTTCCCGCTTGCCTCCTTGGAAGCAGCTCCGTGTGCTGCCATTTAACCTACAATGGAGCACGAGAAAGTCAGTGCAAATTTTAGCCAATAATTAGTGGGGTTTATGAGCTCACTCCGAATGTTACTCTGTGAATTGACGGGAAAAAAACCTGTTATTTCTTTCATGAGCAGTTGACATTTGTGAACAACAAGGCACCAGACCATCAGGTGGCTAATTTAAGCATTAACAGTCCTTGGCAGGAAAGCCAGCCAGACTGCACGCAGGCTTTTATGACAGCATTTCTAAATGTAGGTTTGAGTCTGTAATCCTATAAATGAACATTCTTTTGTGCAATATTTTGACAAATCAAGGGAAAAAATGCCAGGAAATATCCAGCAGATAGTATGAGTCACACCTTTCCTAAGCCATTTCAGGCATCTGTTACTATGGGACCATATGGGTAAAACAGAAGATGCAGGTACCTTTTTCAGTCACAAGTCCTCTCAAGATCTGCATATGGTAGGGAAATGTTAAGAAAAAGAGACCCTGATCTCATTGTCTGTTAATACCACGTACTACACTTACAACAGCTTTCCAGTTTATCCCTGTTACAGCTAATTGTTATTCACTGTTGCTCTTTACACTCCGACATACAAGTGCTAAAACCAAAACACTTCACATTGAAAGTTGTGTTGGGTTTGGGGGTGTTGTGTGCTCTGTGCCAAGCTCCTCATTCCTCACCTGTAATTCAAACTTTTATTATCGTGCTGCAATCTTATTACACCGCTAGAAAATTAATTAGTTCAACACAAGATGCTGGAACTCTGTTTATTTTCCCCATATTAAGAGGTCACCGAATGATGAATGCGAAAATAGCTTTGCTACCCTGGGTTAATGGATTATTACCTACAATGGCATAAAGTAGACTTAATCATCACTGTTCTTTCATTTCACAGCTACAGAAGATCCAAGAGACATCAAAAACAAACAAAAAAAGGAATTAAAACTCCTCACATGTTCCAAATCCTATAAATAGCATTTTCTTATCTCATGTATTTCTATAAATGGTGTCCAAAGTGTTGGCAGACCTATAAAGAATCAAAACCTTGGAGGCAGAATAGCCCCCACTGGTACTACATATGTCCAACCGCACTTCAGGGAGAGATGCCACAACTTAAAGTGCAGTTTTTAAGACCTTTGTGAATCAAGCAACAGCTCTTGGGAGCGTTATTCATCTTCCATATAAAGATAATAAAATTAAATTAACTGATTGCAGCATATGGATTGTTTAATATTGTGGTATTTTGCACTTCAACCATCATAT
This sequence comes from Upupa epops, assembly GCA_013397515.1. Lineage (NCBI taxonomy): Eukaryota > Metazoa > Chordata > Aves > Bucerotiformes > Upupidae > Upupa > Upupa epops. The sequence continues at coordinate 218,514 of VZRI01000315.1, forward strand.
GTTGTATCGGCTTAAGATTTCTGAAGCTCCACACTAGCTCTAGTGCATTTGCAGATTTTGGGTATGGGAAACATTTCAGGAACAGAATGCTAAGAATTTATCAAGCTGTTCTCAAGGTGCAAATGAACTTGAGCAACATCCAAACTGACTTGAACTAAAAATTAGAGAAAAGTGTCTTTTTCAGGAACCTGAATGGCCTTAATCGAGTAATTGAGCTATCTGTCCCAGAATTTTGAGGAATATCCATGTCTTCTAATAATTTCCCATTTTGTTGGAGGGTTTTATGTGCATTTTTTTCCTCAAAGTGTTGCTCTTTTGTAAACTTATTTTGCTTTGGTATGGATTCAAGTTCTTCAGTTTGCAAGAATCCTTCCGGCCCTGTTGCAGGACTTCATCCTGGTTTGGATCCAGCAGAAACTTCAACACTGTCAGAGCTTTTTCCTGACTTTCATCTTCTCTTCATTCATTGCTGAAGGTTTTTAAATATAGTATTTTCCCTCCAACTTGCTTATCTGTAAACCATATGCAGTGCTCATCGTGAAAGCTGTGCTTTCACCTCCAGTCTTCCAATGACAGCTCTAAGAGAAGTCAGCTTTAAATCAATTACAGCATCAGTCAACCCCCATGCACTTCACATTCAACAGGATCTTGAGTTTGAAAATATCCACTGGAGTGGCTGAAAATATACACAGACAACTATCTTCTTTCTCTCTTTTTATCATGGTGGTAAGCAATGACACTTGAAGTATCACAGCCTGAACATTGTTAGTATCTCAGGACATTTAAAAAGGTTAAGAATACCCAACAAACCCAAACCTAACACTGCCTGTTTTGTCTTCTGTGCTTCCTTCCGTTAAGTGAAATAAAAGTGCAGACCTACAGAACACATAGGGATTATAAAATGTTCTTTCTTTTGCTGAACATCCCTTGTTGTCCTGCACTCAAGGCAACTGCTGCTTAGTCAGAAATTGCTGAAAATTAAGAGAAGGAGCTGCAACAGGTTAAGTGCATTGAGGTGATAAACATCCCACCTCTGACTTGCATAGCAGCATCCTCTCATGTGCCCTTTCAAATCCAGCTAGAAACAAGATTCATTTTCCTTTAGAAATGATTTCCAGACCAAATATGTGCACAAAGCCTGTCTACATTGAAATATTTATCACCTCTGAAGTTCACTGGAATTCTAGTTCTGTTTTCATTATTAGAATGTATCAGGAAATACTTTTCACTTGCAAAGCCCTCTGTTGGCTTCCCTCTAAACCAAGGACTACCAAGAATGTTCTAGAGCCAACACAACAGTAGGAATTTTTCAGTCATCCTCTTCATATTGCTTTCATGAGGTTTTACTTGGAGATTTTCCTGTTTGCAACCCAACATGTAACATGCAAAATTAGAATCATATTTGAAAACAAAGAACACTGAAAAATATCCTACTTTTACAGATGGAGAACTACTTTAGTCTAAGATGGACCTAGATGTATGTGAATATAGATGAAAATGGGTTGGGTTTTTTTTAATCAAAGTAAAACAAGATTATGCTCTCTGTTTGCTCCAGAGGAAGTAAACAAGTTCTGGTTTGAAAGTTAAAGGATATTAAAGCAAAATTGTTTTACTTGGTACAATTAGAAAATAATCTTATTTGAAATTGTCAGTGAGAAATACGTGTTCTATTAAAGCATTAATTGTGTATAATTTCATTGTTCATCACAGTTATTCTCAATAAACCAGTAAGTTACAGTATGTTATTGCAAAAGACCACATAATCACAAAAGGCCTTGATAGTCATCTAAAGAAAACAGAGATATTTTATACTGAAGAAAAGAACAGAAGCCCATGTCTTGGTTCCAGATTTAAAATATTTGCTTTTTGATGAGACCAAGCTGACACACAAGTATTAATCAATAATATGGCTGGTAAACAAACCCAGGAAGCTAACCCACCTAACAAACAGCCTGGCAGACCTGACCCTCATCAGGGCCAGGATGTGAGAGTCTGCCTTTGTGCTTCTGTGTTTGAATTTTCCTTCTATTCCAAACCAAGATGGCAGGGTCAACACAGCCAACAGTACAGAAACGGGTTCATTTTTCTTCTGCATGCATGTCTATAGTTTTTAATCTGTTTTAATACAAACACTGTGATAGCAAAGAACTAAAACAAGGCTAGAGAAAATGGAGCTTTTGTTAAATGTACAAAGATTATCTAACCCCAGACTGCCTTCCTTTACAAACGAGGTTGAACTCAAGTAGCAATGCAGTCACTTGTAAAATATTTTTTCAAAAGCAGGCATTCCAAGATCATTACCCAACAAACCCAGGTTTTCCATGTTAACAGATACTCAGAGAACAATGGGAGGTTGCACTCTCAAGTATCAAGTCCGATCATGAACTTCTTTTACTAAGAAGTAAGAATGTGAAGCGTGGTGCGACCTTAGGGTCAGGATAAATAGCTCAGCTGTCCCAGTACCAACACGAAGACCAATATAGTCCCTACAGCTCCTTCTAGCTGGAGGGTGTTAGGGCAGGGTACACTAGAGAGCAACCTTTGCACTCATGTTTTTAAAATGGCCAAGAAATAAGAAGTGAGAGGGATAAAGCTCAGGAGCTGCTTTGGCAGAGGGAGGTTTCTTAGAGAGTTTGGCCTCAGTTGATTTAAATCCTTTGGAATTTTGTTCGTTTGTTACATGAACTAACTTAATTTTTTTGAGTTTACCCAGTGCTCTGTACCAACCACAAACTTTAATAGTCATGTTATTGTCCAAGTCCTCCTCTACACAACACAAGCCTCTGACCCCCATTCTGAAAAGCGCTTACAAATGTATGCACAAGCCTTCAGTACACACATCCACCTGAGAAACTGCATTGTGGATTACTATGGCTTTGCTGCAAAGCAAGAAACTGGTATACAAAAATCACTGCCGTCCTTGTAAAATATTATTCGTCCTGTTCCATGTTATAAACTCTTCTTTCAGGAGTGAATAGTTGTGCTCTATTCAAAAGCATCCAGATAAAGCAATGCACAGAAACAAGCAAAGTAGGAGATACTCTGTACTGACAAAAGATGCTGCAATTTTCCTCTGTTTCTCCAGTCCATTCCACAACACAGTCCTGGCTAGGACATGGTGAAGCATTTAACAGTTAAAGGTGTTTGTCACTCGATCTCTGGGCTGTGCAAAACCCAAAGGGAACGAGAGAAGCAACTGGTAAGATACACTCCATGTGTCTGTGTGTGCTGTTGGAAAATTAGACTATAGCAAATGTTTGCTGCCCTCCAAAGACAGCTATTGATGCGATGTTATCCTATTCGTCTTAATTCTTTCAATCAGTACCAACCTTTACCAGAAAATACACAAAACAGGCACAATATCCAGCTTATAGTGTGGAGCAGTACCTCACAAATATGAGAATGATAGTTTTGACCTTTTGGAATCTGCGGAAGGACACGCATTTCTGAGAAGTCTGTGTTTGGGCTCAGGTTATTTTACATTGTTTTCTTCAAAGGAGAACTGGAAACTGGTTGTATGCATGCAGATTAGACTACGCTTGGCTCAAAGTTTTGAAGTTTGCAAGACTCGCTGTAATTCAAGGTCTGTTTAGCAGATCTGTTCCTTCTACCCCCATCTGGTTATTAAAACGTTGCATAATTTCTTTTTCTGAAGTTGTTTCTTGGTAAATCAATAGATCTTAAAAATGAAAAAGGTGTAAGGAGTTTGCTTTGAAGAATTCTATAAGTAAGTTAAAAAACACTAACAGAACTAACTTCAAACATTAATAAAACTAAATTCAAGAAGAGAACCTTGCAAAGCCACTTCTGGGAAGACAAAGCTGAACTTAGTATCTGAAGTTATTGTATAGAAAGCCCTGGAGAATTACACATTTGCAAATCAGACAGCATTTGAATGCCATTTTGTGAAAGCCGCTTTCTGAGAAGCCCTTGTCACCTAGGGGCTCTCTGATATTAACAGCAAATCACTCCTGATAGTGTGTTTTGAATCAGAAGCAAGAACGCAGTTAGAGCATTTTGATCTTACGCTAAATATTCATGTAATGGCCACAGGGGTGAATAGTAACTATTCTCCAATGAAATGATTTTTTGCATATAGGTGTCAACGTTACAAGAGCCAGAGATTAATCTTTCCCTTTGGTCGCTACAGAATCATGTGGATAGGATAGATGGTTTCGTAGACATCCAGGCTTTGCCTGATGGAATCATCCTACCATAAAGTAGGAACAAAATTGACAACAGATGGTACAACTGCTATTCCACTCTTATCCACGTGACCTAACAACATCCATCTTTTGAACATCTTAATTTTTTTAATGTTGAATTAACATGACAGCAAATAGAAAGCAGAGGTGGAAGCTCTTTTCTTCATCCCTTTTATTTTGCTTTGTATTATGTTCAAACCAAATAAACCCAACCTTTGCCAATCAGCCACTGGAATTTAAAAGTCTTTACTGTGTGTAACTAATATAGGTGGTTGTCTTGATGACTAACTTACATTTAGTATTTTCCATACTAAATGTATTCTAATCTTAGATAGAGGTGTCCTAGATAGCACAGAATCATAGAATTGTAGGATTTAGAAAGGAGGTCTGGAGATCACCTCGTCCACTCCACTGCCAGAGCAGGTTCTAGAGCAGACCATAGACAAACACATCCAAGCAGATTTCAATGTCTCCAGAGAAGGAAACTCAATATGAGTTTATTATAAACATAACGATTTGACTTGCAGTGACAGTGTTGTATAATAATGCGATGACCAGTTATGACTCTTCTATCTCTAGAGAGGGTGCAGCCTATAATCTTAATGTCTTTACCTCTGTGTAATTGGAAGGTACCCTTTCCCCTTGATTCCCTGGCAGAGGTATCTCCACCGTGACACCATGGTTTGAGTCAACACCTTGTACAAAAGCTAGAAAGAAAGGAGTCGATTTACAGAGCTTCTTTTACTATTCTTTTTCTACCATTTGACCAGGACTGATGTCACTGTGACACTAATACACCTAGAGCTGGGAGAAGAGAAACTGAATGACAACTGGCTGGCTTATGGGTTAAGCTTGGATTTATCCTGACTCTTTTGACAGGCCCTGTCATCATGCTATGGTGAACAGGAATCAGAGTTCAAGTGGCAAAACTACTTGCAGGGCTGTAGAAGAACAGGGATATCACCAGGACAGTGATACAAGTGACATCTTTGAACAACTTCTGTCATCTGAGGAGAACAATAACCAAGGTCCCTAAAAGTACCCAGACAAGACTAAAAAGAATCTTTAAATATCTTCCAAGGTGATGTTAAAAAGAATTATATACAAGGATCTGCTCTTGTAACAGCTCATATCCCAAAGCAAGCTCACTTCTATTTCATGCCAAGTAAAAACTGTATGAGTCGCATAATAAAACGTTATGGCTGCTGGCACAATTAATTAGAGATGGAGGAGAGCACAACTTTCACCTCCAACAGAAGTGTCACATTAGAAAACGAAAAGCTGTTAAAATATTGTGCCCATTCTTAACTAATTCAGTACAAAAATTAAGAGGTGCTAAGAAAATATTATTGTACAGGAATTTAAGTTTGTATCACTGTAGGAGTCTCACTGTATAGTAGCGTCTGGAAAACACATTCTGGTGATCATACTGTCATGATGGTGGATCAGCACTTCAGATGGCAGATCTCTTCATTCCTCCAGTGCTACTTATAGCACCAAGAAACACAGCACTATCTTCATGGGACAATTAACTACATATAGAGCTTTGGGAACAAACACTTCAGTGATTGATTCAGTAAGCACTTAAGGCAAGCTTCGTACTCTAAAGTTTAAATCCTCCTTCTACACTTCTGACAATTATAATCCAGTAAGCCTTGTTAAAAAGGCTGTTCTCATCTTTAAGTGCTGAAAGGCCACAAGGAGGTCTTTCTGGAGCCTTCCCTTCTCCGGCCTGATGTCCAGACTGTACACGCTATGCTGAGCAGCACTACACACAAAGCCAGGGAATCCCCTAACACCACGATGAAGTGACTGTTTTGAATCAACAACAACAATTTACTGGAAATATTTCTGCTTCAAGCACAAGTCGATTACGCACATCTACAGTTCCAGTTAAACTGACAGTTACCAGTGCAACTGCTTAACCTGAATGAAAAACTTGAACTTCTTCCTACAAGTTCTAAGTCTTTGAAGTCATACAAGTGGTTGGTTTAAGACAAATCTAAGAGTAAAACTAACCAGTCACCAAAAATTACTCTCATCAGTCGCTACTATCAAAAGAGACGTGAATATAGGACCCAAGTTCCTGCAAACGAGGATCACCCTATGCGTATCACACCAATTTTAAATAAAATGAACAGTCAGTCTAAACACTAAATCTCTGTGTAACTTAACAGATGACAGCCAAGATGTCAGTTGTAACCAGCGAAGCCTAATTATGGCAATTAGCACTAAGACTATTTTAGAAATAGTTACATACTCGATGCAATTCAGCAGAGCCGAGGGATCCAGTTTTGACAAAAGCAGACAACAGTTACATGAGGGTTCATTTATAATCTCCCTGCCCGTGTCAGTTCTAACTTCTAAAGATGTCCGTTTGAGAGACCTAGAGATTACACACATCTATTTCAATTATACGCAATTACTAAACACATCTTCCAAGTTTGCTTCATTTTGAGTCTAAGTTTTCTGTTTTTTCTAGGAAGTGCTGTCAGTTATAGAATGCTGAAAGCTCTCTGAAAAACAAGCTCTTAGTAAGCCTTTCCTCAGTCTTATGTTTTGATATTATGGTTTGTTAGGCAAGAGTTATGCTCGACTGACTCAACGCAAATTGCGACACGACAAGGATGTAGAGAGCGACACAGCTCTGCCTCCACCGAACCTTATTAACAGCCATGATTGACAAGAAGCTCCGCGCTTCAGAAATAAAACCTAACTAAGGTTGTCTTTTCTGATGTTTACCCACAGGGAATGAGAGAAAAATATGTATCCCTAGTTAGAATTTTTCCTCCTTGCATGTTTGAGGAACGTAGTTTCCCTTAGGTATACATCCTTCGATGTTTATGAACAGATGTAGGAAGGAAGCATAGTTTATGGTATACTAGCTTTAAATTGACTCATTTGTGATTTCATTAAAATGCAGAATAAATTTGATATCCCCTGGCAATATTTCCACAAGATTCTTTGGGTTAAGGTCTTTTCCCTCTCTAAAGAGGAAAAGAGTTTTTCTAACACCTTGCTGATGTTATAGAGCGTTGAAATTGCTGTTGAAAGAGAAAAGGACAAATTTTGTTCCTCAACATTCTTCATTACTTCATAAATTAGCATACATTTCATGGACCCGAGAAGCCTAATCAGAAAGTTACAGAGCCCCCACTTGCTGAGCAGCTACGCAAAATCCACCTCAATACCTTGGCATGCGTTACACTTTTGACTTGTCTGCCTTTTTCTTTCTTTTAAGTGCATTTATTCTGGATTAGATTCACCTGATTTTCATGCAATAAAAAAACGAAAGCGGTGGTATGAAGTTACAGAGAGCACCAAACTACAGCATCATTTTTCTCCTCTCAGAAACCTGTAACGCATTAATATGAAAACGAGCAACTAGCTCTCTTATAAAAAGATGACTTACAGTAAGGTAGTGGTGATCAAGAAACTACCTCTAACAACTTTATTTTTAAAACATTGAGAAGTAACACATGCTCATTACCATGATCTCTAATTAGGCAAATACCTGAATTCTGAATAGCAGAAACCTGTGGGGAACTGCAACTTCGAACTCATCACCATTTTCACACCTAAGAACGTGCTACAGGCTGTTCTGCTTGGCACAGAGGTGTGGTATCACCTATCAACAGCAGCACCTTATTTCTGGAGGAAGCAGCTTCTAGTGAAATCAAAACCACACCATACTTCATTTTCCTTCATGACTTTAACATTGTGAGGACATACCTCAATGGCATTTGGCTTAAGCAGTATGGAAATGAAGAAAAGTGTGTGGTGTGTGAGATCATACTCTCTTTTCCTTAAACTCAGCCTGGAGTTTTACTTCAAAGGTCACAGGAAATAATCAACAAAGCTCAGTAAATCTCCTACCGACGTGAATAACTGAATATTTCTATGATGGATCAAAAAATCCAAAAAGTTTCTATAGTTTAGGATACTAGAATCTAACCTTACAAACTACTTTGATGATGAACAGTCAACTTTGATGAGTAATAAAAAGCATTCACATCCTTCTGGTTAAATATTCATTAGGCCCAGATACTTTCATAAAATGTCTAGTGATGCTGTTCAGTTGCATTAGTGACCCTATAAGCTACTGTTAGTACTTTTTCAACAAATGCTTGACAACACGACACGCAGGATAGGCATCTGAAACAAGATGAAAAATCCTTTCAAAATTCTGTCATGGGAGATTTAGTCACAGCCAATTATACTGAGGTTTTACACAGGCAGCTCAAGATAACCCCAGATCTCTACTGCAGGAGATCAAAGGATATTATTATTTGCAAAATACCCATTTCTTCAGCTGCAGCCATGGTAATTAACTGAGATAGTGACAAGCACATGCTCTTCCATAGAGCCTCACACTAGAGGATATGGTTCCTTTCAGCTGGAAGCTTCTATCGGACTCCCATTAGTAGCTATTTCTGGCTTGCTCTTCCTGAGAGCAGTTTTACAATGGATCAGACTCTTGAACCCTTGGATTTTAGTAACAAGTGGGAACTCTGACCAATTGGAATACATTATTAGCATTTGGACTTCTAGTTCATTACCAGGAATTGCTTATCTAACGTGAGAATAGCTGCTTAGGCAGGAGACATTATATATCACAGGACATTTAATATAGATCATAGGATCATAGGATCATAGGATCATAGGATGTTAGGGGTTGGAAGGGACCCAAGAGATCATCG
>VZRI01000315.1:227448-283753 GCA_013397515.1 Upupa epops
AGATCACAGGACATTATATAGGACTTTACCTATAGGCCATGTTTTCTGGTCAGTAAAGCCATAGAGTAAACAATACAGTTGTTTACATACTATATTTCTGGAAAAAATATAATAGAAATGCAGGATGATAAACTGAAAGAAAAGTTCTTTTCTTTTTCCACAGTGTTTAAAATTCAGAGATTCATCATTTCAGTTATTAGGCTGCAAGCAAAGGATGAAAAGCAGTTCTGAAAGTTCAATTAAAGTTTTTGGCTCTGTGACAAAACCAGTTGAGATCTATTCACTTTAAATAATCTCAGTGCTCCTTCAGCATTTGCATTAAAGCAGCAACATCTGAAGTTACGGAGCAGACTCTTCCACTAAATCATATTCAGAGAGAGGTTAGAGATTTTACCATCAATGCCACTACTTCTAGTTTAACGTTTTACTACTGCATAGAAACATTTGGTGGTGTAGGGTGCTTATTTATAAACCCCTTATTTAAAATTTGTGACATTTGGATTGCTGCAAAGTATTCAGTGAGGACAAACGAAACAAAGACTAAGGGAGAAGGAAGGTCAAGAAGCTAAAGAAACTGATTCCAAATTCACTCCCCAATTAATTTGATCCACTGGGAGTCTTAAACTTTTCTAAGAATCGGAATTCAGGATGTAGCATGACCTAAGGATCTGCGACTGGCCTGATATAGACCACAAGAGCTATGGAAAAAAACAGGCAAACACTTTTCTCTCCTGCATAATATAGGATTGGAGTAATGTAAAAGACGGCAGAATTTCCCCAGCGGCCAGCAGACGATAAGTGTTGCAACAGAGGTTTTTATTAATGCTGTCCTAACTGCTTATCTTCTGAAAAGCCATTTCTCTTTGAGAGATGAGCAGTTCATTGCAAAGTTAGCTAGTGAGGAAAGTGCATGGATCCACTGGGAACATGGGTTTAGAAATAGAAGGCAACGCCACGAAGTAATAAACCCCATTTAGCACATCAGGTTTTTTTCTTTCATATAGGTTTTGTGTTGAAAATCTGTGAGGTGAAAATCTTCATTTACAACCAGCCTTGTACTCTAGCCAGGAGACGGGGGGGAAGGAAAAATAACATTTTGCTTGATTAGGTTAGAACTGCTCTGACAACAATACAAGGGGAGAAGAAAACAACTAAGGGAAGGTGCAGGGCAGGGAATATCACTCCTTGGATGTCACTTTGCAATTTCAGCTCAAGCACTGTATCCCATTAGTAAGTCCGTATCTTTACTAACTTGTTTACTTACTGTAACAAACAAAGGTCTTTTGGAAATGGGTAGTAAACCAGGTGTTTCAAGAGTATGTAAGACTAAATTTGGCCAAGTACAACCGCTGGAGCACGTGCACAGCTATGAGTTTCTCTCTGTGCCTGCAAAGATTGAAATGCTCATGGAATTTACTTTCTCTGTATTGTACCTTTCTCAGTCGCACATCACATAGGGCTAACTACAGATTTGCTTCTTTTGCAAGGTTTCAGCACTGACGAGTTACACTGAAAGCTACTTGTGAAGATGAAATATCTATAGGTAAAATCTACCTCTCTACTAGGCAGATAATTACATACCAATCATGATGAAGAATCCTAATCTACTGAGTTACATTCCCTCGGATGAGACACAGAATACTTTGGATTGGAAGGGACCTCTTAAATATCATCTAGTCCAACCCCCCTACAACAAGCAGGGACATCTCTACCTAGAACAGATTGGTCAGAGCTCCATCAAGCCCGAACTTTAATTTCTCCAGGGAGGGGGCGTCTAGCACCCATCTAGGCAGTCATCCACCACCATCAATATTAAACAACATTTTCCAACAGACCATGATTGTATTTCTCACCACATCTCCTACCTCTGCTACTAAACTAGTAGACAACTAAGAATTCTGTTGGAATTTAGGAATTGTTTCCGTGTTTCACTGAGTCTTTACAGAACCTCAGTCAAAGGCTCCACCATCTCTATGTGATACTCAGCCAAACAGTGTATTTTTCCCCTAAACTTTCTCTCATTTAAACATTGGACAGATCTTGCAGACTGAAATATCCTTGTGTTTAGCTTAGTTCACAGACATTGAAATTTCTGTCAATATATTTAAAGCTCAGGAGCAGATGCAATCATAGCATCACAAAGATTGGAAGAGACCTCCAAGATCATAAGGTTCAACTGTCAACCCAACACTCCCCATCATTCACTAAACCATGTTCCCCAGTGCTACATCTACGTATCTTTTGAACCCCTCCAAGGACTCCACCACCTCTGTGGACAGCCTGCTCCAATACCTAACTAGACTTTCTGTGACATTTGTCCTAATGTCTAACCTAAGCCTCCCTGGCACTACTTGAGGGTGTTTCTTCTTGTTCTATCACTAGTGAACTTGAGAGAGAAGATCAACTCCCACCTATCTACAACCTCAAGTAAACAACTGAAAATAGGGTTTAATACTCGAAAGAGGTAAACACCTTTGACTTTAACCTATGCTGCAAGTTTTTCCAGTAATAGATAAAAAGCAGAGATTTTCCCTTAATGCTTTAAAGATACTGCATTAGGCTCTTTTCAACTAAAACCAATAGAAGTAGAATTCCCCTACCAAATTATGAACCTGTCTGTTCAGAACTTATCAGCTGGTTTGCTGCATCTTCCATGGTACAGTGGGTAGCTCTTTAGGAGAGGCTGCAAGAGCTGTGAGCAACACAACTGCTGACATCTCTAATATTTGCTTAAAAGAGGAACAGAAACATTGGTCTGTCTGAACAGTATTCAGTCCCAAAAGCAATTTACATAACAAAACAAAGTACATCACTGAATGCACTTTTAAAACAGAAAGGGCACTTGCAAACAAAGTATTCAGCAGCACATCTATTTTAATTATAATTATATAGACAAAGCATACACTGTAGGCATGGAAATGGATGGCAGGTCTCTCATTCTCCATCCTTGACCTCATTTCAAAACATTAGATCAGATGTCAGGAAACTGTTTCGAGGAGCGGTGAACGTTTCCATTTCAGGACTTATATAACATTATTTTTTCAATATTTCACCTGCCTGTCTTATACCTTCTTAGCGGGAATGTTCTTTATTAGCCTTCACATAACAAGACCGAGTGCCAAAATTGCAAGTGCTCTAAATGCTTAGGATATTTCTCTTTTTAAAATGGTAAGTATAATGGAATACTACTTGCCTGAGGAGATTAGAGTTGCAATATGTCTCATATATCCCAGTTGATTGGATAATATACTTAATGGAACATACCTGAGAAGATGAATTGCTTATCTCGTCGAAGCATATGTCTCCAGGAAAGATAAGGCACTTGATTTTTTTTCTTTCCCCTCCTCAATTGATTGCTCTCAATAATTCACTTGTTTGTTCTTTTGCATATATGAACTGTTTTATGGAGTCTTGTACACCCACTCGTCAAGAGTAAAATGCAGAGGAGTAGCAAGCAAGCAGCAGCTCTCCTACATCTCTGAGACCCAGACCCCTTTCACCAGGCAGTCTGCATGCACAAAGTAGCAAACCAGAAGACCTTCTGGACATGCCATCATGGATGGGCCTGTGGCAGGACTAGCCTCATCAAAGGGAGATCAATTCGTCCTGAAAGACATGAACTATGAGCTGTTAACTCAATGATAGAGCATCCTTTATTGAAGTTAAATGTACAGATTGCTCCTTCATCCCACTGTCCTTGACTAGCTATCAGCCATTGTCAGAAAGATACCTCACACGTGCACAGTCTGGCCAAGTGTAGTACACTGTCAAGTCATCCCACGTCCCTCAGCAATATGACTATCTGCCTTTTAAATCCCTCCAGTGTTGTGGACTTCACCCCTACCCTGAGCCAGTGCCTGATGACCCCCTGGGTGAAGAAATTCTTCCTAATATCCATCCTAAACCTCCCCAGATTCAGCTTGCAGACATTTCCTCCAGTCCTATTGCTGGGCACCAGGAAGAAGAGACTGAACCCCTATCACTGAAGTTCCTTTCACAGAGCTGTAGAGTGCGGTCACTCCCTAGCCTCTCCAGATTAAATAATCCAAATTCCCTCAGACGCTCATCACTGTCCTTTTCTGGACACTCTCCACTTTCCAGGAAAAGATGCAGTTAGCCTCCTCTGCAGCTCCTTTCAGGCATCACATCCCAGAAAACATAGGAACAAAAAGCACTGGGAACAACAGGTAGCGTGCAGTCCTGGATAGGCCAGTCTTTGCATTGAGAAAGGGATTTTAGTCCTAAGGAATGAGCAGGGGGTCCAGCTCTGAGCTAAATTTTGTATGTGGGTTTCTGTGGAAGCTCATGTTGAGCTGAAGGTAGGCAGGTGGCTATTCATCAGCAACAGTTGTGTCTTCGGGGCAGTAACAGCAGCATCTCTGGGAAACTGAGCAAGGAAACTAACCGAGATAACAAACACCATTTCTGAAGCCAGTGGTCAAAGTCAAGAAACCAGCTGTATCAAACAAAAGTCTAAGTTTTCAAAAGTCCTCAACATTTTTGGAGCATTGTGCATCACCTCATACAGATTAAACTATCTGACCCTCTAGGGATTGGAGACAGGGACACATTTCTTACTCTAAGGGCTCGGGGTTCTACATAAACATGCACGGTGGGAAGGCACAAGGTCTCCAGAGAAAGATGCTGACAAAGGACAGAGAGAAACTGGGTTTTGGCAAACTCCTTTTTACTTACATTACTAAGGAAAGGGAACAGACACTTTTTACTGCCAACAGCCTTGCTAGCTAGTAACTCACAAAGAAATGACTTAATAGATTTAATAGGTGAATCATTTCCTATATTACCAATAACTATAAATACCACTGTGACAGCTGAAGTTGCATCGCCTTGGTAGCAGGTCACCCTAGGGCCACGTTTTCTCATAGTAGCTGGTTCCTGACTTCTTAAAGGTCAGTTTTAAGAGCTCAACTTGAGTAACTCGCTGAGTGTCACCATCAGTTTGGAAGGAGTAGTTCATGACTCATGGACTTTGCACCCCCTACAATTTCTTACAAATAGGAAAACCCACATAAGAAGAGCCGAGCCCAGTCAAAACCACAGCTCAAAAAGCGTGGTGTAAGCTTACCTGTAGCCCTCTGTTTAGTCAGTGTAGATGTTACTGAAGGCTGAAGACCAACTGTAGTAAACAACTGGTATAAGTCAACATAATCCCACATGAAATACAACGCTATTCCTGTTAGGTTTAGGGAGAATGGCATCGGAATTTGATTTATCCCAGAGAAAACCATTCCCATACCGAAAACATTTCCGAGTGATCAGGGAAAAGACTCCTAGTACCTAAGGTACTCTGCTTTTTACACATTTAGAAAGATGTTCCTAGTATTTGCTGCAAGCTATCAATGTGGTGAACCACACAGTTGCGATAAGATTACAAGATCTAAAAGTGTAATGTCCTTCCACTTTTAATACAGGTCAGTGTTTAAGAGCGGGAAAGAGCCTATAAACCCCCACCCCCCCCAAACTTCTTCCTGTGCTTGTTGTATTACTATCATTGGGTTTTCTTTTATTTTTAATGATCCTTCATATAAAAGTAAAACAAAAAGCTTGTTAAGTTTCACCACCTACATGTAAAAATGCCCTTCTGTAAAATGGAACCTGCAGGTGCAGTTCTTTGCATCGAGTAATTCTTCCAATTTAGCATCAACAATAAAGAACTAAAGCAAAGAACAGTGGAAAGGAAGATTTAAAAATCCATATGGCCATTCCTTAAATCAGAAAATTGTGGCACTAAGGACAGGAGAGTTAACAAAAGAAGAAAGTATTTGAAGAAATGCAAAACCTACCCTAACTACACACCTCAGCAGGACTGATATTTGAATATCATTCCACGCATTCTGAAAATTGGGAGTTTGATTGAACTTCTCTCCTGGAACACTGCTGTTAAAAATATAGGTTTGTTTTGCTGAGGTTTTGTTGTTTGGTTTTTTTATAAACTGTCTAGTAACTATGAAAATGTGAAGAACTGATGCACTGACTCAAACACACATCTTACTCATAGTCCAACAGGAGGGAGTAGGTCCAACAGAAGGTAGTCAGCAATTAAACACTGAATGTGTTAGAGAAAGTAAAAATTCTTCCAAAGCAGTCTGATACACAGCATTGGCTCTCCTGAATATGTAATTGTAGCACAGAAGATGCCGCACAGACGTCTGCACAGGCTGAGTCAATGGGCACAGGCCAATGGAATGAGGTTCAATAAGGCCAAGTGCAGGGTCCTACACTTTGGCCACAACAATCCCCAGCAGAGCTACAGTAGATGAGTGGCTGGCAGATGAATGTCTGGAAAGCAGCCTGGCAGAGAGGGACCTGGCAATACTGGTTCACAACTAGTTGAACATGAGCCAGCAGGGTGCCCAGGTGGCATGAAAGGCCAATGGTATTCTGGCTTGCATCAGGAATAGTGTGGCCAGCAGGTCCTGGGACATAACTCTCCCTGTGGTAGTGGGGAGGACTCCTATTAAATACCAGGGGCAGTTCTGGGTCCCTTGCTTCAAGAAAGAGATTGAGGTACTGGAGTGGGTCCAGAGCAGAGCAATGCAGCTGGGGAAGGGACTAGATGGAAAATCTGATGAGAGGCTGAAGGAGCTGGGGTTGCTTATCCTGGAG
The DNA here is from genome assembly GCA_013397515.1 of Upupa epops. Lineage (NCBI taxonomy): Eukaryota > Metazoa > Chordata > Aves > Bucerotiformes > Upupidae > Upupa > Upupa epops. The sequence continues at coordinate 234,076 of VZRI01000315.1, forward strand.
AAGACACAAGGTAGATCTTCTCTCTCTCTGTCCAGCTCCCTAAACAGAGGTTGGAGTCAGGCTCTTCTTGCAGACAGCTTGTGACAGGGTAAGAGAGCAGGGACTGAAGCTGCACCAGAGGAGATTTAGGTTGATTATTAGGAAGCCTTTCCTCATAGAAAGGGTGTTCAGACACTGGAATGGGCTGCCCAGGGCAGTGGTAGAGTACCCATCCCTGGAGGTGTTTAAGAACAAGCTGGATGTGGCACTTAGTGCCATGGTCTGACTGATGTGGTGATGTTAGGTCATGGGCTGGACTTTATGATCTTAGAGATCTTTTTTAGTCTCAATAACACTGTGCATCTTTGAAAATGGACAAGGCCACACTGAATGACTTCCAAACCCACAATGATATTTCACTCTGTGAGTGTACCCTTTAAAGTGAAACCTAACTGAAACATATATTTTAAACAACAAAACATCCATGTAGCACAATAAATAATAAAATAATTCTGAAGTCGGTTACTTTTGATCTACAGTTTGTTTGGAAACTCAGCTGCATCAGCCACACAAGTCACTGCCTGCCAATGCAGCAGTCAGAATATAAAGTGCAATCCCCTGCGAATGCTTTCAGCCTTGATATAAATATTTCCTCAAGACTCAACTACGTAACTGATTTATATTTTCAATTCTTTGTTTTCCACGATAAATCCTCAAAAATGCATAGAGGATAAAAGTTCAAGGTCCAGCTGCTCTCACAATCAGCTTCATCTTTCAAAAGAGTTGAAGGAAATCAGGATAAAATCATTACCTCGGATTTTGCTGCGGTTGGGGAACACGCTATTGCCAACCCTTCCAGTTAATTGTGTTCCTTTGAATTTTCCTAGGCCATGCTGAGGTACAAGTGACCAGAACGTTCTAACTAAGAGAAATACATTAAGCTGGGGGAATACATTACACCTGGAAGGTTGAAAGTGAAAGGAAAACAAGCAGGTATAATCAAAACCCTTCCACTTCCTTCACTGTGACATAGGTTACTGGTTTGTCTTCTTGTCTTTCTGTGACCACAGAGACAAACATTTAGGTTTCTGTTCTGATCTTTAAGAGGAGAATTAGCAAGACTTAGTAGTTAGAGTTTTAATTTTCATCTAGATTCTCCCTTTCTGCTTAAAGAATGAGATCACATGACTTCACGTGCCTTGATGGAGCTTTTCAAATCAAACTAATTTGGATGAGCCTACTTGATTAAATACAATCCTCCAGCCTCCAAATTTCATTTTGATGAACAGACAAGATAATACAAAGCTGTGAGGAAGAAGAAATTTGAGCGTGTTATAGAGCTGGCAAGAAGCTTTCCATTACTACCCTTTCCTAATAGATGTGGTCAGGATGCCACGTCTGTGTTGTATGTGAATTAGCATGCGTTACTCCTCCCTAACTCAGGGGATGTGAAACAGAAAACACTTTTTCCAGAGTTGCTATTGATTATTTTTTCTATGGTCTAGCTTTAGATACACAGTAAAAACTAATGATTTTTATAAACTCTTGACATTGACCTAACGAGGCACAACAAAAAAACTTAGTACGGACTTCAGATGAAAAAGCAGGTCAACCTCTGAAATCCCATATGTATTACAGAATGGAACATGTCAGCTCCCATACACTGATAGGGAATAAATACAGAACTTATCTTCATGACACTATTGTTAAATCAGTTTTGAAGTACTCATTTAAGTGATCTGAAGCATGAGAACTGAATCATGCACAGGTTAACATGTAGCCTATTTCATGATATTCTATCAGTTTAGCACACTCAGATACATTACGAAACACTCCTGAACATTATCAGATTAAAGTTTGCTGATGACACAAAAGTGGGTGGTGTTGCTGATACCCCAACTGACTGTGCTGCCATTCAGTGAGACCTGAACAGGCTAGAGAGCTGGGCAGAGAGAAATTGAATCAGGTACAACAAGGGTAAGGGTAGAATCTGGCATCTGGGCAAGAACAACCCCAGGGACCAGTACAGGGTGAGGACTAACCTTTTGGAGAGCAGTGTAGGAGAAAGGGAACTTGGGGTCCTACTGGACAGCAGGATGACTATGAACCAGCAGTGTGCTCTTGTGGCCAAGAGGGCCAAGAGCATCCTGGGAATGTTCAGAAGGGGGCTGGTTAGCAGATCAAGAGAGGTTCTTCTCCCCCTCTACTCTGCACCAGTGAGACCGCATCTGGAGTACTGTGTCCAGTTCAGGGATCCTCAGTTCAAGAAGGACACAGAGCTGCTGCAGGGTGTCCAGCGTCAAGCAATCAAGATGATGAAGGAAGCAGAACACCTCCCTGATGAGGAAAGGCTGAGGGAGCTGGGTCTCTTTAGCTTGCAGAAGAGGAGGCTGAGGGGGGACCTCATTAATGTTTATAAATACGTGAGGGGTGGGTGCCAGGCTCTTCTCAGTGTCATCTGGTGATAGGACAAGGGGCAATGGGTGCAAGCTGGAACAGAGCAGGTTCCATGCGTATATCAGAAGGAACTTCTTCCCAGTGAGGGTAACGGAGCATTAGAACAGGTGACACAGGGGGGTTGTGGAGTCTTCTTCTCTGGAGATGTTCCAGATCCACCTGGGTGTGTTCCTGTGTGACTTGGTCTAGGTGGTCCTGCTGTGGCAGGAGGATTGGACTGGATGATCTTTCAAGGTTTGTTCCCATCCCTAATGATTCTATTCTATGATTCTAAACATACGTATTTCTGCTTTTGTTTGGAAAATACTCCAATCAGAAAGACCAAAGGACTTGAGAAACTGCAAGGCAAAATCACACAACAGGATTCGCTATACTAACCAAATCCTACATGCAAAACCCATCTGCCCGAGTAGAGCATTTGTTCTTTTGCTGCTAACCTGACAAGATAAACCACACAGTAGCAGACCATGACTCCAGAAACCTTCTCATCGCTTGTCAGCTTTGTATCAAGATCAAAGCTTCACAGCAAAATAGAGCTTTGAGGGAAATGTTAGGGGGGATCTGAAGTTACAGCAGCTTTTACAGCAGTGCCTGTACCAGAACAATTTAAAAACCCACACCTTTGCTGTTCAGAGGTGCAAGCACTTAATGTCTTCTTCAGGGTTCAGGTGCTCTGGAAAGACCTTCCCCTTAATGGTACACACTCAGAGTCTTGCAGCAGCACTCTAATCACCATGATGTTCATGTTTGCTTACAAGACCTGAAAGAATTTGTATGTCCGATTCATAAACCTCTGTTTCAGCACAGGAGACATATTATTCACATGCACTAATAAATCCCTAAGTATCAAACATGATGAGTATTAACAAAGGTGTGAAGGGGCAGATAAAGATAAGCCACCTAACAAGACATTCATTGGAAAAATTTCCACAGTTGAAAGCACCCCAAATTTCAACTTCTGGCGTTTTTAGGCAACTTAATACATGTCTGCTGCAATTTTAGCTGCAGCAGTTGTTGTGGCTGTCCTTTGTCTCGTTTATTAATAAATCACAAGAAATCAGAATAAACAGAATATCTATAGAAGTGTAGTGACTAGAATAAAGTCGCCCTTCCCTGCAAAAAGCCACTCTTTTTGTCATAAGCACAGCTCAAACGCCAATGTTAATCTAATTACACACAGCCCAACAACATTTTAAGCATCAGCACCACATGGCTCCCAGTAGGCAGCTCCATGCAGTGTACAGCCCAAGTCTGGACTATCCACTGCTAAAGGAAGGAGGAAATGTAAATGAAAACAACATGTGAGCTAAACCTATTGAGAAAGACCAGGGTGACTGTGATACTGCAGCACATGCTCAAGACATACAACTCCTTTGCTTCTGGGTGGCCATGCAGAGAGGAACCATCTGTGCTTGTGCCAACATGTGCATGAGCACTCAGGGGTTGCTCTCCTTCTCTTTGGAAAGAAAAGCATCAAACTGAGGGAAAAGGGACCTCACCCAAGTTAAGTCTGCTTTGAATTTTACAGAGCAAATTACTAATGTGAGATGTAAACTGGATTTTCAGAAATGTGATTTTAACTTGTCTGACAAGGTGTTTATCTTGACTAATGGCAAATTACTGTGAATACTTAATGCCTTTTGGAAGTCTACTTCGACATATTAACAACAAGATAATTGCAGGTAATTCATGTGAACAAAACTGAAAGCATGTGCAACTTTCAGCCCAAAGTTGATTTGCATTTACTCCGGTACGACAACAGACCATGGACTGGTGCCATTATTTTTCTGCTTGCCAGTTTACTCCTGGAGTTTTGCAAGGATTGGTTTGATGGGTTTTTTTACACTCTTTTATTCTACTTCCACACCAGAGCAACATCTCAAACTTTTGAAATGAAGCCCAACTTTATCAAAACCAACAAAATTTCTGTTTTAATGAGGCTGCCTGTGTCTGGCATTCAGCAAACACCCTTGGTAGGCTCTGAAAAGGGTGGAGGAGCTTCTAAGTTACTCAAACTTGCCATACCCATTTGCAAATGAGCTGGCATCAGCTACACAAGTGACTACTGCAGCTTCCTGTAAGACCTTCTGTAATAAGCTGTATACTGGAATAAAGCCATACTCTGATGTTCTGCCCTTTTACTTCCAATTCTTCGGTCACTGGAAAGACCTAATCTTGCCATTAATAGTTTGCACAGTACTTCCCCATTGATTCCAGGTGAATCAATAAAGTAGGGTGAGGATTGGAAAACACTGGGGTGACTGCCAAGCCAGTGCTGCAGAGGACAGGGATGCCTATGCCCCCCGGGACACAGCCAGCAACTGAAGAGTACACAGAGTCACCTGTATTAGTCACAACATTTTAACAGACTTGCCAAGGGTCTCCACCACCCTGTCTGTGAAGGAAATACATCAAAGAAATCAGTCATATAAATAATGTGGTGGATAAAAGTTGTTCCTGAGGAAAGACTCAGCAGAATGCCATCCTTCAATGTCGCAAGCTAGTTTTATACTTACCATGTCATTGAGACTCACTTATTTCTTGCCTGGATTAGCCAGACACAAACACATGCATCACGATCAGTCTATGCTAGTTGCTTGGGCTAACTGTGGGGCACAAATGCTCATCTGTTAATGCACTGTGGGTCAAGAGCAGACCTGGATTTTTCCAGCCTAACCAAAGAGCTGGCTATACCAATACTACAGGATGTCTGGTCTGAAGTTTTCCAACTCAGACAGAAAAGATAAACCTCAGGAAAGTAAAATTCACTCAGGGAAATGTATGGAGTTGCTAGTGTTGTCCCTGCCAAGGTAGCATGCAAAGGGAATGAAATAACATTAAAAGATGCCTACAAATACATTTCTGCTGGATAATGTCAAATAGTACTTTATTATTTTCAGGTAGCAAATCAGGCAACCCAAACCAAAACAAAGAATAAGAAATTGCTGAAGTCTGTAAGACACAACAGATTGAAATCCAATCGATGAAACTCTGCCACAAAATGTAATTGAGACAGGCTGTTCAGTAAAATACCCTCTAAGTTCAGACATCTATCCGAATCCCTACAAGATTTTAAAGTTGTCATCATTAAGGGGGATGAGTTTGACAGCACAAGATAAGAAGCATCTATATAACTGGTAAATAACCTCAGTTATTTGGATGTATTGGTAGAAGTAAGATAGCTGAGACTTTATTACAGCCATTGCAGTACACTTCAGCTATCAATTAGAAAATCATTTGTTTCATCAATAAGCTGTTTCAAGACACCACTCTCCCCTATGCATATCCAACTCAGATGAACTCAATTCTGGCTCAGTTCCTGGCTCTTTCACACATTTTCTGTGTAATGTGTAATTCTGTTGTCTCCAGATGCAGCAATTGCTGTTAATTCTCATGCTCCTCTACGAGGGTGAAATGAGTCAATACTGTGCTCATACCATGACCACCTCTGGTTACGTATCTTTCTGGTGCAACACCAAGCCTGACCTCACAAATCAATCCTAATTGATGCTATCGATCCCTTTGGAAAGAAAAGACACAAGCTTCCAAGTGAAGCCTAAGCCTTGCTAAATAAATACATCATTTGTGAAAGAATCACGTCAAGAAAGAAGAGAAGTGGAAACTCATTGTTTGGGAGCACTAAAACACAATGTGACAAAACCAGTGTAAATATATCACCTGGAACACGACTGCCCTGGAGAGAAGATTAACTTCTGTTTTCTCTGCAGCCAGTCTAAGCTGATTTGCTGTATATTGAGCCTTGCGTCATGTGCTATATCAGAGGAACGTTGAGGGAAATCACTTCTCACTAATCGCTAGCTGTCCTCAGTGATACCAAGATGTACATGTCCGGTTTTAGGGCACTCTTTTCATTTATGATTTAAATCGACTCTAAAATGAATGGGAAACATTCCTCTTCAGTTCAGTGACACACTCTTAATTATTTTTGCTGTTATAGGAACTATAAAAATCAATGCGATTATGAAGACAAATACATTTAATGTAAGTCACAGAACACACTATCAGTGGCTAGTCCCCTTTTAAACGTGTGTGTTTTCTTTTCTTAGCATTAAAAGAGTCTTTACAACAAGAGCACAATTCAGCCCCCATTCATAAATCATAAGTGATTTATCCTAAGTGATCAAGAAAGTTTTTCTAAGTGGATTAACCAGAAAACCCACTGATTCAGGTAATGGAAAAGTTGATTCTTCAAGTACAAGAAGGCCTCAGTATTTTACTGCAGGAGTTCTTGAACAGCTTCTGTATTAGTCAATTAGGAGAAGACCCATCCTCACAGAACACATTTCAGATCAAACTCTTACCCCACTCATCGAGCTAATTGTCTAAGCACAAGTAATCTCAAATCACTCCACTGAGATTTCTGAATATTTATTCTACACCGCAATGACAGGTGGCAGAAACATCTCACATCAGTCCATTTGCTATTAGATGTTGATACAATCCACTGTGATTCTATGGATAAGAGGAAAAACAACGAATGGTATTCCATGTTCTCATGAACCAGTTGTTTGCATGCCCCATGTACTCTAATGCATCCATAGTCTCCAGGAAGACAGGCTGCATCAAGAGTATTCAGAAAATCTGAAGAACTGGCATCCTGGGAGAGGGACCAAGAGACAGACTGTGTGAAGACCGTAGATGAATAAGTATTTTAAAAAGAAAGTGAGGAAAAAAACTCAGTCCTGAGGCTACTTAGTCTGAAGAAGAGGCTGCTCAGGGGAGACCTTATTGCTATCCACAACTACCTGAAAGGAGGTCGTAGAGGTGGGGGTTGGTCTCTTCTGCCAAGTATCAAGTGATAGGGCAAGAGGAAATGGCCTCAAGTTGCACCGGGGAAAGTTTAGGCTGGACATTAAGAAAAACTTACTCACAGAAAGAGCCCTCAGGCCTTGGAACACGTTGTCCAGGGAGCCACAGAGGGGGCTGAATCACCATCACTAGACATGTTTAACAGACACAGAGAACTGCAGCTTAGGGACTTGATTTAGTGGTGGGCTTAGGACAGTTGCATTAGTGGTTGGATTTGATCTCAATGACCTTTCCCAACATAAACGATTCTATGATTCAAAATGACTCATTAATAACTACAGAAAGTAAAGAACCTAAAACATGTGAAAGAGAAGTGAAGAGTTTTGGGACACAGGGACTGATACTGCAGAGAGTCATTCAGATCTGTTCTATGCCCTTGCCCTGGTCCACACTGGCACTGAAGAGGTTTTTCCATAAGGCTGAAGAACTTTAGAGGAATGATTTTTAGAGGAATGATTTAACGCATTTATTTCTTGTCAGGGTGTGACTCAAAATTAAGGTTTGAGCATCCCAGCTAACTGGAGACTGAAGTATGAGCTGATATATATTGGGATTTGCTTTCCTGTTTTGTTGCCTCGTTGTGACATTATTTCCCTTGTTCTGTTACAATTTAAATGTAAATCTATTTGGGGTGTTTTATGCTAGTAACTCTCCAATTTAGTACTGCAATACAGAGAGTCCATTTTAAGCACTAAGTGCTCCCAAAAGGTATCTGTCATACTGCCACTTTTTATTATGCTCAGCCATCAGCGAGAAAAGGGAGAGGACAAAAGCTCGCACATGATGATGTTTTACGTTGAGGCTGTTTCCCTGGTTGTACAAGAAAGTGCACAGCTGTGTGGTTTTGGATAAGATCTCAATTATATCCATATAAATGCTCATAAATAAAAAGTAGTTTTGTTCTTTTAGGGTCATTAATACTGAAATGTAAAGAATTTGAGTCTCTCTAGATCCTATTAAGGAAATTCAAGTTATTTAAATAGACCTCCTCAAGCACCACTTTTACCTCACAAATATCTCCACGACAACATATCCAACTTCATAATTCCCCAGCAGTGTGTGTTACAGATGGCTGATGGATGGAGGCAGCACAGCTTGCCTTAAAAGGGTCAAGTAATTCCCCATTGGCCAAGAACTCCTATCACCACAACCAGCTATTTATTAGTTATTTTGAAATATCAGCTATCAAGGTCAGTAGATAATGTTGAGAGAATCCATTTCACAGACAGCACAGACAGAATGATTTCAACATCATCTCCTTTGACTGAGGTCTGGTGCTACTCTGCCTTGAGACAACTTCCCTGCTGCAACGCAGCAGCACCGCAATCGCTGCCTCATCAAAACTAACAGTCCTAATTATCTAATCAGGATTGTGAGTGAACATAGAGACACAGCTTTTGTCATCAAGACTAACCAATAACCTCGATGGTTATGTTTCTTTTACATACAACTTGTAATTCCCCAAAGCTAGGATTGTTTCATAGCAGAAAATGCCTGTGATCCCATACTTCATTACACTATGTGGGATGACCAAGACCTGCAGCATTATCACTGCAAGCCAGTTCAGATTACAGGTTCTCAATCACCTAGAGGATCAGCCACACCCGTATTTTTAATCAACAACATTTGTATAGCAGACATCCTAAAATGAATTCAAAATTCTTCCCCTCCACCCGAGTTGCAGGTCCGCCAGAATAAATGAACTCAAAATTCTTCTACTCCACCCCAGAGCTGCAGGTCCTCCAGAAATACTCAGTAGAACCTACCCTCCAGTCCAGGTCTCTCATACTTGGTTGAGTTTCCAGCTCTTTTTGTGTAAGTTTTTGTGTAAGTTGCATTTAGGTGTTTCAGTGTTGGTGCAGCTCTAAGCAATATCTTCTCACTTGTATGTGCCTGACCTAATTTGATTCTTTTCTTATTTTTCCCTAAACCTCAGAGGTAAGATGTAAATGTCAATACAAATTAAACTCTGGCCAGTGTAAATCTCTTTAGTCTTTTATTTCCATTTAAAAGCAAACAAAAAAAAAGAAGAGAAGAAACAGAGAGAGAAGCAGGCTGCAATCTTCTGTGACTTCAGTCGAAAACTATTTATTTTCAATTTTTTTAAATATATTTTCAACTGAAAAGAAATATTTATATGAGCGTAAATAGCTATATTGCCTTCCTAAGATTTATCTGAATTAAACATGAAGTCAGAATTATGTATAAACAGAAATAAATACAAACAGAACTGGACAGACTTTGACTTGCTAATTCCGAACAAAAGAAGCCTGTCCACGTTTCTTTTAACACAGTAGCCCATGGCCCAAATTTATAACCATGTGGGACATATTTCAAGAACACTAAGACAGGTTGGGGTTTTTTATAGCATTTCCTCAATTTTTTTTGTGCAACTTCCAAAAACCCCTTTGTGAAGCAGCCAGACCATGACAGACTGAGATTTGGGATGAGCTCTATTCTTCCTCCACAATGTTAGTTTGCACCACAGCATTGTGCCCATGAAGGAATCCAGACACATGGAGTCTTCAGCATTTCTGTCTAACACTTCAAAGCTCCTTGCAATAACTTTTCTTTTTCCCCAAGAATCTGATCACACTTGAGCAGACATTCAGCAAACATCACTTGCTGTATTAGAAGCAGAGAATATATTGTGTGGGGGGTTTATCTCTACAAAGTTCTATAAAACCTACATGCAAGATTGCTGTCTGTCTTTTCAATCACTGCTGATAAATAAAAGGGAACAACACAGCTGCTTTCTGCTTTATAGCTTATAGTCTCTGAATTCCCTAATGAATGAAAATCAAATGGCCATGCTGGCAACAGGCACGACCCTCATTTCAGACTCCCCCCGGTTTCATCTAGAAGGTGAAACCTCTTCTAAACCAGCCCAGTGTTTCACACCCTGCTCAGAGGTAGAGAACCCCCAACTCTGCCCTTATGACAGCTCCTAATCCCCCTGCTTTCTCTGTCTCTCCTCCCAGCAACCTCTCCTTAGTGTGTTTTTTCTTTCTGTAAATACTTACATTTTAACAATAACCACTGCTGCGTAGCCAGAATCCCACACGGTTAATGCCAGGACTGCTCTTAGTTGTGGATTTACTCACAACATCAATTTGTATTTCTTGGCATGGTGTGAGGGGGAAAAGAATGGACAAGGATGAAAAGATACTCTTAGCAACAGATTTTTCAAAAATACATAAATAACACTCACTGCTCAGAAAAGCATTAAAGAAATTACATCCTACAGCAAGCTGCTAGTAATAGCTTGAAACAAAATCCTGCTAATTGTACTTTTCAGAATAAAAACCCCGCGGTTAAGATAAGTAATCAGCTGGGAATATTATAATCTGGCAAGGAAAGCTGTCAATTGAAGGAGGAATTTTTAGCATGGCTTATGGGCCAGAATAAGGACAGCTTTGAGTGTTTCAGAGTATTTGGAAATAGCTGAGGAAAGGCTAAGTTTTAACTAGGTTGAAAAACAGGGGGGGGAAAAGTCAGCCTAACCCTATTACCATGAAAACAAGATGGCTGGGGAAAAACAAGGCACATATTTTTTAGCACTATATATACACACACGCACTAGGGAGACACATACACACTATAAATGTATTTTCTACCGAAAAACAGGATTCTGATGTTAAATTATTCTCATTTTCACTGGAGAAACCCCATAAACCCTTTGTGCCTCACTGTGTCATCTGAAAAATCACAGATAATAACTGTTCACAGAACTCTGAAGTAAGCTGGGAGACTTCGCATTGAGAAATCCTCAGAAACCCAGAGGAAAAAAACAACAACTGGTTGGCAGTTAAAACAAACAGCTCAAGAAACTGCACCTTCCACTTAAATCTTTTAATAAAATCCGTACTGCGATTTTCTTCGCTCAGATCTCAGCTCCTCTGCTCTATCCCATGTCCCATTAGAAGCAGATTGGTTCAAATTGGTCATAGATTTAGTGATTTTTCTGCTCCGTTATAGAGCAATAAAAAACAAAACAATGTTTACTCTGATAATGAAAACTCAGAATAATCTTGCCTGTGACTGGAATACTTGCCACTCTACTTAGTCATGTGGAAACCAACATTGCCTTTCCTTGGGAACCAGGCTATCAGGGTCTAACTGGAGCAGGGGGGAAACACCCTTCACATCCTCTCCCCCCCATGAAAAAAACCAAACATCCCAAAACCCACAACCCACTAAACACAAAGAAACAAGACTTAAACAACATTTAAAAGGACATATAATCCCATCACCATCAACAACACAAAAGGAAAGCCAGGAAAGGTTTCAATCTGCACAGGCTGATATGAACAGCCGGAGTCAGCAGCTGTTCTGGAGTTTTTAAGTACATCATAACACAATCCTAACTCCAGGAAAAGAAAGAAAAACTCCAACAAAGAGAGCAAAGATATATCCTCTCAAAATCCAAGGTGAGATATGAATTGCCCTCATGACATTAGAAATTCACATCCACCCTGTAAATACAGAGTTAATCAGGATTAAAAACATGCAAAGAAAGGACCACTGAAGAGGATGAAATCATCTTCACACACATACAAATCAAAAGAAGGGATGAACATTTGAGAGTAAACACAAACAACATAGAAAAGCACATGAAAATTGCAGCTTGTCACATCCATTTTCAAATACCAAGTATCACCATCAAATAACGCTTCACAGTATAAAGGGGGTGGAAGGGACCTCTGCAGATTGCCTACTCCAACTCCTGTGCCAGAGCAGGTTTTATTACAGAAGATCATGCAGGAACATGTCCAGGCAGGGTCTCCAGCGGAGACTCCACAAGTTTCACTTGCACAATCTAATATGTAATTGATCTGTAACTACTAATTCTCTAAAATTATCTGTTGTGACCTATCAATTAAAAACACCCCAAACAAAAAGGGGTCTTTGGGAAGCCCTTGTTAAAACAGCACTTTAGAAGTACAGTGGGTGACTCAGAAGAGAGATTTGAAGCAGGAAAAATTAAATATCCTTCATTAGACTAATTAATATAATCTGGGAGGAAAAACCCCAACAAATAAGGGGGGGGGAGGTATCTTCTCTCCATGCTGCTTGATTGTCTTTCATACGAATATCAATGAAAGGAGAGACACTGTCTATCCCTACAGAGTATGACAGCTTCCTGCCTTACAACAACAGAATTAGTGAAGATGACGGCAGATAGTGACAGCGTCGCTTCATTTCACTTTCTGCGAATTAAAAACACTAAAAATACCTTAAGACATCCATGCACATTGATGGATTCCCACCCACTTTCAGTTATTCAGCAGGATATACAACGTGTTTGTACCCAAGGCTAACAGGATCAACAGGGAAACAACTGCTAACGATTAAAAGACAGAAAGTGAACGGTGCTTGGGCTGAAGTGATCTGGCACTTTTAGTAAAGATCACTTACTGATTCAACAGAACATTTAAGAGAGTTTATGGAAATGTGGACTTGTCTTTCTTCCAAGGTAATACATAAATTTAGCGAGATTAACAAGTTGTGTCTTTGCCTGCTTGCATTTTATAGGATCTTTTCTCCATAAGGAATTACTGTAGAATCTATAGCTAAACTAATGAAGCAAATCTATAGCTTCTGATGTAAAGAACAAATAAAAAAACAGGTAATAGATGATGGAGAGAAACGACTTACTGGTTGCATTAAGTAAAAGTTTGCGTTGGTGCAGGCATAAAGCAAAGGAATACATTTACTTCAATTTACTTCAATTTAAAAGCAGTAACATAGATCTACAGAAATAAAAATTGCTCGTCGTGGAGCTAGGACAGTGCCAAGCAGCTCTCCTGTAACAGGGAAATGCTGATTACAGAAAGAGCATGAAGGTCATGTTCTAATTGAAGACTGATTGGAATCAATGAACTCCTTACCATTGACTCCAGTGACAGCAGACTGCATCCACTGCAGCTCCTGCGCACAGAGTACATGCCAAAACCCACAGGCCTGCAGTGGTTGCCTCTTTATTGCTGAATTAATGAGTGTTGGTGGTGGTAGAAAGCCAATAATGTACCACACCGTCACCATCACACTAACTAGTCCCTTATGATCAGTAGGTTGACCTAATAGAAGCCACAACAGTGGGCTGCAAACTTCCTATCAAATTTGGGATTCCTGTTGGAGTTCCAAATGAAGACTCTACAAGAAAAATCTATATGTGCTTCCATAAACAAAAATGAGGAATACTGAATTGATCTCATCCACAGAAAGATTCAGAAGTCCTCTCCGATGTCAGGTGAGCCACCACAAGAAGTGCCTTTTAAATGATGTGTTTTTACTCTGGATCTCCCATATATTAGCATGTGCTGAAAGACTTATTTTAGAACTGCTCATACAGAAGCCATTTGTCACCTCTCTCCCTATTATCAGAACTGCAACACCTTTCTCCCCAGTGCAATTACTCTACAATCCATCTCTTGCCACTCTTTTTGCAAGGGCTCATTGGACTGTGACTCAAAGACAAAGCACATGGCAGCCTCTGTAATGAAGTCACAGTGTACAGATGAGCTTGTTGCTTCTGGTGTCTCACTCAGTGAGCCCACTTTGTTGTCCTGTTCCATTCCTGGTGAGCATCTGTCATGCAGCTAGAGTTGCATTGAGCCACCACACCTGTCAAGAACATCTCCAGCTTTCATAGTCCAAATGAAAAACACCCAGTGAGCGCAGGCTTTCAGAGACTGCCCAGTGCAAAGAGCTGACACGGCCCTGGACAAGAAATGCCTCTTTCATTGCCTACAGTGACACCAGAAGCACAGTGGGCATTCTCATGACGATAAACTGAGGGAGCTAGAGTTGTTTAGCCTGAAGGAGTCTCAGGAAGGACCTTACCCTCTCTAAAACTACCTGAAAAGAGGTTGTAGTGAGGTGAGTGTTGGTCTTTTCTTGGTAGTGACTAGAGGAGGGACAAGAGGAAATGGGATCAAGTTGTGCCAGGGAGGGTACAGACTGGATCCTAGGAAAAATTTCTTAACGGGAAGAGCAGAACAGGCTTCCCAGGGAGGGAGTGGAGGCACCATCCCTGGAGATGTTCAGCAACAAAACAAAACCAGGCACAGTGTTTCAGGAGATTATTTAGTGGTCAGAGCTTGTAGGGCAGACTGTTGGACTTGATGAACTTGAAAATCTTTTCCAGCCTTGATGATTCTATTATTACAGGAGTGTTCTATGTTTCATCTATCAATGGGGATTATTTGTATTGTATTGCTGTGTTTTATCTGCACCTAGTTTTCTTCCACTGAAAAAGGATTGGTGAGATTTGCTTTTTCACATCACAACTCAGAACAGGGTGAAGTGCAACTTCTATTGAAAAAAATAAACCATAAAAGCCCTGAACGCCACAACTGCCATTCCAAGCTGAACTATTTCTACTCCTATAGAATCTCCAGCCTCTTCCCAAAAGTGCTATCCTCTGCACGGTATTATGAGCCAGCAGAGACTGCTGGTAAAGCCACACAAAGCCGATCACCATGCAGAGACCTGTCAACTCAGATCATGCACGGAGCACAATAGCTGTGGTCACGGTGCTGTGCCCACCATAGCAGTTGATGCCCACTGCTGGGAATTGGCTCTTCTGCACAAATCACAAACCTTCCTTTCACCCTCCCATCTCTTCAGCTTCTAGAGTGAAAGGCAAGAAAAGCCACTTGCAATCTCTGTTCCCACAGTGTGGACATGGAGGTTAAGGTCAGCTATGGGACAAGGCTCAGTGTGGCCAGGAGGAGGGTGGTTTATCATTGCCTATCTCCTCCCTCTGCTGCTCTGGCCTAAAGGTTCTACTTCCTTCTTCCTTCTAAGATAACAGCACTTGCTGAATCTTCCACTGAAAGCAGTCAATTTGCAAGTCCCAGAGGTAAACACACATTCTAAAGTCAAAAAACAAAACATCATTTCAGCAAGCTAAATTTCATCATGGAGTTGGTTAGGCTCTGGGATGCATGGTCAGTGTCCTGACAAGAGAAAGCGAGGCAGGATAGGCAGCAGCTGAGCTATGCAGAAACAAGCTCTGAAATCCCACACTACTTCCCACAGAAACTAATGAGCTATCAGTAACAAAAGTCAAGCACAAAGAGCATTTCCTACCATTTTATTAGCTACCAAAAACAGCACCCAATTTTACCAGGAACCATAAACTTCACATCTCATAACTATAAATGAAAGTTCAAGGGAGAACACATGGGAGCATTTTGTTGGGTAGGTATAAACAGATCTTGAATTATTGCCTAAGGTACATCCAACATATCCGATTCATTTGTCCACTGCCGTGAAGAAAATATCCGCAGAAATGTGAAAAATTAAACCAGCTTCTAAACAGAATCATAGGAGAAAGGGACCTGGGGGTCCTAGTGGCCAAGAGGGCCAACAGCATCCTGAGGGAGTATCAGAAGAGAGGGGGTTAGCAGATCGAGAGAGGTGGTTCTCCCACTCTACTCTGCACTAGTGAGACCACATCTGAAGTATTGTGTCCAGTTCTGGGCCCTTCAGTTCAAGAAGGACCCAGAGCTGCTGCAGGGTGTCCAGTGAAGAGCAACAAGGATGATGAAAGAAGTAGAAGAAAGGCTGAGGGAGCTGGGTCTCTTGAGCTTGGAGAAGAGAAGGCTGAGGGGTGACCTCAATGTCTATAAATATGTGAGGGGTGGGTGCCAGGAGGATGGAGCCAGGCTCTTCTCAGTGTCATCTGGTGATAGGACAAGGAACAATGGGTGCAAGCTGGAACAGAGGAGGTTCCATATCAATATCAGAAGAAACTTCTTTACAGTGAGGGTCCTGGAGCATTGGAACAGGCTGACCAGGGGGGTTGTGGAGTCTCCTACGGAGGCATTCAAGACCCACCTGGATGTGTTCCTTTGCAACTTGGTCTAAGTGATCCTGCTGTGGCTGGGAGATTGGACTACACGATCTTTCGAGGTCCCTTCCAATCCCTAATGATTCTATGATAGTAAACACACTGCATATCCATGTCAGACCTTCCAATCAATGTATTCACAGCTGCTGTTTATTTCAGTTCTAGAACACTGAGGTATTTTATTTCTGCATTTGCTAGCTTTGTCTCTGTTGATTCTTGAACAACTGCTTCTACTCCCAAATTTCAGTTATTTCCTGTGCTGATGACACTTCAAGATTATCTCATTACCTCAAATGTAACGCTAAGTACATCTATACATTCCAATTACACTACTAATTCAGAGTGAAAACCCAAATTCATTTTCTAAGTCTCACTGACAGAAACATCTCAATTCCAACACAACTGGTAGTTTAGAAACACTCTGATGCTTCAAGTCAACCCTTTGTAGGACAGTTCTAGACATCCCAGGTTTGCACAGGAATGTCTGTAGCGCCCCATTATCTGAAAGGCAAAAAACAGTTGAAGTAATGTTAAGAAACTTCTTTAGGAGTTTGAAAAACGCAAGAATGAAACAACCAACTTCAGACACGTGTAAATAGAGATATTTCCAGCAAACTCTTAAAATCAACACATTCCTAAATGATTTCAAAGGATCTGTTCTGAGCTGCTAGGAGACAATCAAAAGTTGTGATGATACAGACCAAGGATGTAGCTTTTATATCCATTCCACTTTCACCATCCAGGAGAGTAAACATTCCTGGAGCAACCAGAGCATACAAATGTATGAGCTCTGATCCCAAAAGCACAGCCAGATGTTATAGACCTATCATTAAAATCACAGAGAGAGGCACTGTTTGCAAAACAGTTGCATCCCATAATCTCTTGACTGATGCTTGAACACATGCCCAGTTTGCCAACTGGCACCAGGTCGGGAAGGCTCTTGAGCAAAGCCCTTAGTGATGCAGCACACTCCTTTCTCCCTTCCCCACTTGCAACACCAAGAGGCAAACACAAGCATTTCTGGAACTACAAACAACATTTCACCTCCTTCTCCATATTTCTACCAGTGTTTCCAAGTTCTTCCTCCTCAGAAGATCACAAATCCCAAACCATTAAACCACAAAGGTGGCTGTTCCTAAAGCACAGCATAGCACATCCCAAGCAGCCTCTATCTTCCTTCTGCTTTTCCACAGCTTTTTAAACATCTGACGGACTGTTGAAACCTGTTTCTGCAGGAGTTCATAATTTCTGTTCTGTGTTCAGGCATCGCTGGTTAATGGAAGTGATTGCATGCCCTTTCTATATCGGTAGATAACTTTAAAATTGCTTTTGTTTCCTTCACAGTCTTCAAGCAACAGTAACACATAAACAGGACCAGTTAGTTTAGGAAAAGGCTGCCATTCAGCATGACCTAGACAGGCTGGAGTCTTGGGGAGGAAGAAATTCTTCACAATGAGGGTGCAAAGACACTGGAACAGGTTACCCAGGGAGGTTGTGGATGCCCCCTCCCTGGAAGTGTTCAAGGCCAGAATGGAAGGGGTTCTGGTCTAGTAGGGAGTGTCCCTGCTCATGGCAGGACGGTTGGAACTAGATGATCCTCAAGGTGTCTTCCAACCTGAACCATTCTAGGTAACTACACATCAAATGAAATTCAATGAGGCCAGCATAGAGTCTTGCACTTGACCAAGATCAACCCCAGGTACCAGTACAGGCTGGGGACTAACCTGCTGGAGAGCAGTGTAGGAGAAAGGGACCTGGGGGTCCTGGTGGCCAGTAGGATGACCATGAGCCAGCAATCTGCCCTTGTGGCCAAGAAGGCCAATGGCATCCTGGGGTGGATTAGAAGAACGGTGTTTAGTAGATGGAAAGAGGTTCTCCTCCCCCTCTACTCTGCCCTGGTGAGAGCACATCTGGAATACTGTGACCAATTCCGGTCCCCTCAGTTGAAGGAGGATATGGAACTGCTTGAGAAACTCCAATGCAGAGGCACAAAGATGAAGGGAGTGGAACATCTCCCTGATGAGGGAAATGCTGAGGGAGTTGGGTTGCTTGAGCTTGGAAAAAAAGGAGACTGAAGGGTGAACTCATTAACGTTGATTAATATGGAAATAGCAGGTGTCAGGAGGAAGGAGCCAGGCTCTTAGCGGCATCCAATGATAAGACAAAGGGCAAGAGGTGTCAGCTGGAACATAGGAGGTTCCACATCAATACAAGAAGAAATTTCTTCATGGTAAGGGTGACTGAGCAGTGGAAGAGGCTACCCTGGGAGTTGTGGAGTCTCCTTCTCTCAATATGTTTAAAATCCACCTGGACTCTTCCTGTGTGATCTAGATACAGGTGATCCTGCTGTGGCAGGCAGATTGGACTGGATGATTTTTTGAGTTCCCTTGCAGTCCCTAACATTGTGATAAACCCCATTCCTGCTCCATTGACCCTCCCCGGGTACAAAAATGTAATGCTATTATTAACAAAGATCTGTCACTACAGAGACCCTACAGCATTAAGAAGTGTAGCAGAATTCTTAATAATTTTTCATTTAGAAGGGTCAACTCCTTTTCAAAGATTTAATATCTTGACACAGATACTATATGAGAAGAAACTCACTAAAAAGATACACAAAGGGAAAAGCCAGAGGTTGAAATTACTAGAACTAAGCTGGCAGTTTACAACCAAACTTCCAACATTAAATCCAGAAAAGCTGATTTTCATCAAAGCACCAAGGATTCTTCTTTTTTGCTTCACCCCACACCACAATTGTATCACCCACCGTCATTACAATAGCAGGATTTGAACTTCCAGTCTCAGAAGGCTGCAGGCATAACAGCTGCTGGGAAATTGTGGCCACCGGTAATTGTTCCCAAGAGAGACATTCCCCAGGGCTGCTTCACTCAAGCCTTACCATCCTGAGCAGCACCTTGGCTCTTTTCCAACCTCCCTTTGTTTCATTCCTATCCCCTTACCCTGGGAGAGCAGGATGAAGGAGAAAGCAGCATCAAGATATGCCTCAGTTTAAGTTAAAAAGATGCCAAGTATGTCACAGGCTGAGAGAAGAATAGCAGAAAGTGAACTGAGGTGCTGAAGCGGGTGAAAAGGCCATTTATGATTAGTAAGACCTTGTCTTTTTCATCTTCCCATAACTTTAATTAGCACACCAAAAAGCAGATATGAAATATAAACTCTTTCCTTTGCGGGATTTAAACGAAAGCAGGTTAGGGCTTTCATTCACGATTCAGTGCCCTAACATCACACCTCCATTGCCTTGTCTTTCAAGAGGCATCTCAGAGCACATCCAAACGGTCTAAGCATGCAGCTTCCAGCTCCTACACCCCACACACAGTCTTTGAGCAAGGTTGAGTAGGCAATCTCCCTCTGCTCGGTGGCACTGGTCCATTTTACATGAATAATATTCATTGGGTCAGCAGCAAAAGCTGCATTTCAAGTCAAAAAACTGCTTTCAAGAAGCAGCCAGTCAGGACGCTCAGCTAGTGTCGACTCCTCACTTGCAGTCCTGCTCCAGTGAATGCCAAACACTTCATCTACAGCTGGCACCAGTACTTCCTACATAACCCAATCCGTCACGCACACTGTACATCGCAGAGCACGATTCCTTGGGAAGTGCGAGCGGCTGGTAGAAACTGCCAGTTTGAGTGGCAGTTGAGCTGCTTGTTAGAAGATCTACAGCCTGGACTTCTTAAGTGACAGGCATCTGTCTTGACTCTGTGGATAGAGCCTTTAATCGTTCTAGTGTTTGGCAGCTCAAGTGGACAAGAAAATGGCCATGTAAATTTCCTGCTCAACCACAGTGTGTTCCCACTGAACGTCACGCTGTACATGAGAGCCTGTGCTATGGATGACACCGTGAGCACAGCATGCCCAGCATCAGTCAGACAACTCCGCTGTCAGGTGGAAATGTTAACCTGTCTTAACCACACCAAATGCAACACCTGGATACCTGAGCGAGAACCTCACCTCTGGAGGTGGAACAGTCTCTGTTGGAAGCAGAGGAACAGCTCAAGTTGGAGATCTAGCAGGAAAAAAAGCCCACAGGTGTATTCCTGGGGTACTACTCTACCTGCTGTTCCTCCTTTATAATCACAGGGAATTTATTAAGAGCATAAGACTCGATGAGTTGGAGAACACAAACCTGTGCAGACATGTTGATCCTATGACCCATTAGGGCCTAGTGCTGCAAAATCTCTTCATTTCCCAGATCAGTCTACTACTACCCAGGCTGGATGGAGATTTGAGCAACCTGGCCTAGTGAGAGATGTCCCTGTCCGTGGCAGGGGGAGTGGAAGTCGATCTTTTAACATCCCCCTCTAACCCAAACCTTTCTATGATTCTGTGTTTACTGCTGGAGCCAGGACTCTCACCAACCTGAGAGGAAAATCAATCACTGCAGTAACTTTTCCATTTTATTAGGCTTTACTTTTCTTCAATATAAAGTGTGTCTTGATGATGCAGGAGAACTTCCTTTGTGACCCTAAGGTTTCTCCATTGCACTGTGAACACCTGGGAGTACTGCAGAAAAATACAGTCCCTCAAGGGAATCAAGACTGCAAATTACTGATGTGTTAATAGATTCTTTATGTACAAACAGGAAGAAAGAATGAATAACAGGCAGTTGCAGTGGGATAAATGCAAACAGATGAAATTAAATAACGCTGTGGGATCAATCCCAGGTACAAGATGTACTTGGGGGCATTTTACTTCTCTCCATTTAAACAAATGAATTGACTACCAGAAAAATCAGAATTACACCCTTTTTTAATTTAACTACTGCTTCATTTTCGTTTAATTGCTAAAGGAGTCAAATTATTACAATAATGCCTATGCAATCACTCCACAGGGAAAAGTCATCATCCAAATAACGTTAAAAAGTTTTGCAGATATGAGCTAAAATTTTAAAGCTAAAAATATGAAAACATGGAAGAAAACATTTGGTTTAATTCCACTGAGGATACTTCAGGTTTTTTAACATACTGCAAACAAAGAATTGTCTTTTATTTTTAACTCTTTTTCTCCTTTTAGTTTATTCAAAGCTGCTGATAACTTTTTTGGGTTTTAATTGGGGGTTTAGGTTTTCTAGCATAGGGCATGCACCTGCTTCCAATCTTAAGCAGCAGAAACTCTGCAAATACATGGTCCACTCAAGGGCACATACTAGGATACAAACTGTGATGTGAACAAATTTATTTGGATAAAGTAATCATTTTAACTTACACAAAACTACAACAGATAACAAGAGACATTTGAGACCAAAACAAATTACTTGAAGAATAAGGAATAAACTCACAGCCTGGGGATAACTCCAGGTAGAATGGGACAGGTATTCGTCCTCCTCTCACAAGAGAAAAACCCCAAAGAAATGCAAAATCCAAAAGCATTTCATCTTGCCATACCCAAGCCTGTTACTTTTAAAAGTCAAACATTTTTTGCCTAAAAAAGCATTGAAAAGCACAAAAAATAGAAAGCTCACCAAATGTTTTATCAACCCAAGTGACGTAGCTATCTGCATCAGAGAGAAGACCAGAAATAACATCATCTACAGTGCTGCTCTTGTGATTTATTTTTTTTACATGCCTTTCAGGATTCATGGAAATATTGAACCAGAAGTGATGGGGAAGGGGATGACACATTTCAAAAGTACAGAGGAGTTTTAATTTCCAAACTTTATGTAACAGCCAGTGACTGAAACATCAATCCAACTTGCAAACTCTTCGAGCCAGAAGTCATCTCCCTTTCAGAAAAGGTTTTCTTTTTTCTGTATGATTCCCCTTTTCCCCCCCTCCTTGGAACGCTCTAACAATAAGTTAAGGATCTATTTAATCAGAAGTTTAAGAATAATGAAAATTTTGTATGATGCCTAAATCAGAGCTAGGGATTAGAGCTCTTCTGTACAAGAACTTTTTCCCATTCCCATGGGCTTGAAAAGATGAAGTTCTCTAATGCTGGAAGTTGTGAGGAACCATCTGGCTTTGAATAAAGCTTTTTTTTTTTTTAATCCTGAGAAATTTTAGAAGACAAATAACTTCTAATAACATCAGAAAGCAAGCCCAGCCTAGCACATTAAATCATGGTCATAGGCTTGCGCAGCATCACGAAAATGATCATTTAATCTTCAAATGCTTAGAATCTGTAAATATTTGCACTGTAAGTATCTTTGCAAGAGGAATAACAAATGCAGGTAAACCTGTAGTTACCTTCTTGGTTTTGTACCTTAATCTATCAGATATCACATTTACAACAAAATTACAATTAAGAGTAATGACAAATGGTTACTAGAAAGCCACAGCAACAACTGTCAGGCACAGCCAGTGTACGAGTTTGCACTATAGGCAATAACCTGATGCCATCTATTGAGCTGGGGAGAGATTTTTTAGGATATTAGGTAGCGACAGAACTAGGGGGAATGGAGCCAAGCTGGAGATGGGTAGATTTAGACCTGATGTGAGGAGGAAGTTCTTCACTGTGAGAGCAGGGAGAGCCTGGAATGGGTTGCCCAGGGAGGTGGTTGGGGCCCTGTCCCTGGAGGTGTTTAAGGCTGGGCTGGATGAGGCTCTGGCCAGCCTGCTCTAGGGTGGGGTGTCCTTGCCCATGGCAGGAGGGTTGGAGCTGGATGGTCCTGTGCTCCCTTCCAACCCTGACTGATTCTGTGATTCTGTAACTTCTTCCTAGTGAGAGTGATGGGGAACTGGAGGGGGCTGCCCACGGGATTTGTGAAGTCTCCTTCTCTGGAGACATTTGAAACCCACCTGGACTTCATCTGGGTGACTCTGCAATGGTGGGCGATTGGACTGGATGGCCTTTTGAGGTCACCTCCAATCTGTAATATTCTGTTCTGTTACTTGGTCTAGGTGATCCTGCTGTGGCAGGGGGATTGGACTAGATGATCTTTCAAGGTCCCTACTAATCCCTAGTGATTCTATGATTCATCCTACTGATGCTACTAATCAATCTCAATGCGATCTTTAAAATATGTAACAGTGGTTTCCTTTATGTAGCAGAGCTATCAGCTAAAGTAAATGTTACTCATACTATCTCCCACAAAAATATGGTTTTTTGGTTCCTCAAGCAAGTGCAAATCCCAGTTGTGCTTTTTGTCTCTAATAACAAGCAATTATCTCAGCAGAAGGTAGCATATTTGGTAGAAAAGAAACTTAAAAGGCTTGGAAACACCTGAAAACACAGCCCTAACTTCATGCTGGACAGAAGAATTTTTCTTTCATCTCTCTCCAAAGCCAGGTTCCTTATTTCTCTTTTCCAGCCTCTGAAGTATCCTCCTCAATTCAGCATCCTCCTCTTTTTATACCTCTTCTGTACTTTTTGGACAAAAAAAAAAACACACCATGAAAAAATTTCTGTGCAGCAGTGGAATATTAGCAGCTACTAAGCATTCAAAAGAAAAAAAGGAGCAAGAAACAAGCTTGTAGCTGGTTCTACAGCTACTCAGGACCAACTGCTGCAGACCCTGGGTTGGAAGATCAACAATTTGCCATGGGGAGCGGGTGGCAATGAGGACTCCAAAGCTGCCCATTCCCTTTGAGAGGTTCAACAGCTGCAGGGAGCTTGTGGACATGAAATCTTGGCTGTAGAGCCATCCAAGCTACTCAACTGCTCATTTGCCTCCCTTGTCTGAGCTCGATGTCCTTCTCCCAGTGCAGTATTCCTCTTTTCTACACAAAGACTGAGGATTTTCACTGTTTAAAGGCAATAGACACCAAAGTCAGATTCTTGCTTAACACTCTCATTCACATGATGAAACTTGGTGCTTGACTTTTCATGGGACAGACAGAGACCATATACATTGTTTAATGTGAATTTTAGAATGAAACACTAACTCTCCTGGGTTCTTCCAAAAAGGACAGGAGCTTAAGGAAAGCGGAGCCTGAAGCTGGAGGTGCTATAAATGCTCTTCACAAAAACCAGTGAGCTGTATCATAAAATCATGTCTGTCTGCAGAGTTCTTCAATGAAACAACATCTCTGATGTGTTTTACACTCCTCACCGCACTGTTTTTATTCAATCTGCTACATAATTAAGAGATCCAAAAAGCGCAGTCATTGGTTTCAACAGAGCTTAGTTAAAAATCACTCTTATGAAATCACTGTTATACCTTGTAATAGCGATATTCTGCATTCTATGTTACAAGGCATTGTAAACAACAAGTAGCTGTAATTAGCAGCTGAATGTCTAGACACGAGTCCAAATTAATGTTTGGTTAACATGGCACCGTAGCTGTAGATGATGTATCACCCCACGTGTATTATAGTAACTACTGTTAGAAAAACCCTGTACTGATCAATTTAAAATAACCTTGTAAAGTTTAATTGCTATCTAACATGAGTAATGAATTGAACAACTGTCAGCTCCTAGTAAATGTGTCTTTTATCATAAATCAGCATTCCACATACAATAATTATCCCATTAATGCTAAATGAAATGCTTATTGAGTGCATTCAGCATGCACCATAAGTGGTTGAAATGACCAGGTGGACGGAATATTTTCCTCCTGACAGATATAGTTTAAAAAAATATCTATATATCACTTTGAAAGGCAGATGATACTTGTTAAATATAGACACTACACAAAAGATAGCCTTAATAAAAACAAACAAAATATCCTAGGTTCTGCTTAACAGCTTGAGTTTTTCAAGTTAAAATATATACTAGTAACCCTCAGTATCTTCCTAAAGCAACATGACTCTGCCTCCCTTGGTTTCAGGTTCTGTCCTACAAGATAAAAGATGGAGATGTGGTTGTTGCAAGTTTATCCACCATAACAGCCCCCAGAATTGCCCAGCATGTTGTGATAGAGAGCTTTAATTATATTCTGCTCATTGTTTTATTAGAGGGCATGACAAAAGAACTTGTAGTTTAAATCAATTTTAGTTCTGATACTTCACAGAAAAACAGCTGAAAATGGCATGTGAGAGGTTTAGTGTGAAAAATACAATGAAAAACTTAAACAGCATTACTATACATTGAAAATAGCCAAGGATTAAGAAGAGCCTGTAAAAAGAAAGATCAATATTGTTATGATCACAAAGAAATATCAAAAATAACTACAAATTTCTTGCTTCTCCTTGAAATTACATAGTTTATGATTCTGTCTCCCTAGGAACAAACATGCATGTACTGTCTCAGTATGGAACAGTGAGAGAAGATGTCCTGTGCTCTCATATGTCAGAAAACAAAGATGAATACCCAATTGGACCAAAAAGTCAATTCAACATGCTCCGCACAACACAGGTCTAACAGTCCTAATGCTCGGGTAAACAGAGAGACACCCACAGACAGACACAAGGGAACCGTTAAATTTTCCATCTCCCCTTTCTATTCCCAAGCTCAAATCAGATTTTTCTAGAGCAGGTTTCAAAGTGAGACCTCATCTTCACATTTTATTCTTTTGGCAAATCACCATGGTATGAGTCTCACATCTTTTTGATTCAGTTTGCCTTCAGGTCACCACAAATATCCCTACCGCTGCTCGGAGTCATTTTACGTGCCGTGATCAGCGAACAAAATGCAGGCATCAGTATTTGTTACCTTGTAAACAGAAGGCTTTCTAAAATAAGAGCACACCTCCTGGTTCATTAGCAATTCCTGCGTGCCAGTAATAGCCATTATCATCAAATCATCATCAACCATTAACATTCAATGCTTCATTCACTGCACCATGTGAACCAGTATGAAACAAAGAAGGTTCTTCCAGTGCATTTTGCACAATATATCACACATGCTCTCACTTAGTGTTTTGCCTGTATTCAGATAAGGAGTAGTCTAAACTCATAGGCAGACTAATTTACTTCTTACCTGTTACAAACCACATTGCTCTCCAACTATTTCACTGAAGCAGTGATTCTTATCTGACAGTTTCAGCAACCCTGTATCCCTAAACTGTCACATGAATCTTCAAGTACATAATGATTACAAGAGAGAAAGAAATATGTTGACTGGAATATTAGTGAATAAAGTTCACTAAATTGTGACTGAATTCCTAATGCGATCAATATTAGATCATTTCACTCTGTCATCAACATGACAAGAGCCTGGCAGCTGTTACAAAGCCATCAGCTAACAAACCACTGATCTGAAAATCAACACAGGTTTGAAATGCCGAGAAAGGAACCCAACATGCTTGTAGAAGCCTGTAAACAGAGATAGGATAGACACCTGCCAGATATGAAGCTCCACATCTGCCCACTATTTCTGACATTCAATCTATTTTGTTCTTGTCCTACATGCATTTGGACTATTTTAAATACTGGTTTAGAGGTTGTTTTATAGCTAAATACCATTCTAACCTTATAGACTTCCTCATAACCTACCACCACAAAAGATACTTTTTCTATGTGTGCATGTACAGGTCAATCATTATCTCAATTATCAGCTTGAAGATAAGTTAAAATGCCCTACCTCTTAGCTACACCTTCCACGTGATACCTGTGACACCTCTTAATACCATATTAAAACCAGTTTTGTCTGTTATTTTCATTTATGCAGATCTTCTCCAATCGTTGTTTATCAAGTAACTGCTCAATATCCAATAATCTGCTTACCACATCCTTAAGTTTTCCCTTCTGAAGAGTTATTCCATATTCTCTATGTGACTGCATTTTAAGACAAGCAAAAGTTATCCATGCATCTATTTTTCTTATTTCTAGTCATGTCACCACATGTTTCACAGATTGAAGATGAAATTCCTTAACAATGGGGCTACATTGTTTATTCTTCCATAAAGATTTTTTATTTTATTTTTATTTGAAGATTTTTTATTCTTCCATAAAGCCTAGAGCTTTTAGGAGTGCCTTTAGCATGTGAGAATCTGTACAGTGAAATATTTGAATGTGAAGAAGCTAATATTGCTGTACATTGGTCACAATCATGATCACACCTAGCTAAGTGAAAACTGCTAACAGCATAAAATTTCCAGTTGATTCATACTAGAAAAACACCATGGAACTTCACAACTACTGCAACACAAACAGCAAAGGAGCTGTATTGCTCCTGTGTTAGAATACAAAAAGAAAGTAGGAAACATGGAAGAGGGCCAAAGTAACGCAAGACACAAATGACAAACCACATTCCTCAGGAGAGGATCAGCCTTTCAATAATAAATACCCTGCTAAAGAAATGCCAAACATTAAACTATAATGCACACAAAGGGACAACATGAATTAACGTGTGGCAGGTAAAAGAAACCCATCAAATTAAGTCAAACTCTGTGCAGCTCCAGCCTTCTACCTGAGGATGGAGCCAAGGGATACCCTTACCCTTCATGCTCTCAAGGCAGCTTCCACTCAAGGAGGGTAACGCTGTACTAGTGCCAATTCCTTCAGAGCCAGACAGGTTTTATCATGTTTCCATCATGTAAAGCATCACCCTGGGATGAGGGGTTGCCCTGGTACGCAGTAGCAGTCTAGCAACAGGCTAGATCCAGGAAAAGGCAGACAGTTGAGGCTGTGTCTGGCATTTGCCAAACAAAAGTGAGAATAATTGTAATTACATCACTTTGCAGGAGTTTGCATGGCATAACAAAAATAACAGAATCACCTCCTCAGAAGACAAATCCTTCACAGAAGTAACAGGTGATATTACAGCATAAAATGAATTGACTATTAGTCTTCAGCAAATGGTGTATTTATTGTTTTTAAATTGTGCATTAGTG
This sequence comes from Upupa epops, assembly GCA_013397515.1. NCBI lineage: Eukaryota > Metazoa > Chordata > Aves > Bucerotiformes > Upupidae > Upupa > Upupa epops. The sequence goes on from VZRI01000315.1 coordinate 261,873, forward strand.
CTCAAGCAACGATGATATTTATCGTGCACATCAAACCGCAGGAGTAAGAAAGTAGTAAACTAAAACTGAGGACATAGATTAGTGATCACATATGCCCTGAGGGAGTACGAGATGTAAATAGATGCACACAAAGTAAATAACACAGAATAGTACTGGGTGAATAGCGCCAGCAGGCAGCACCATGAAAAAGCCACTGCTCAGAAATGTCCGACAGGTATCAGACTCCAACCTTTACAGACAGTCTGGAAACTACAGGGAATTTAATTTAAAAACGGAACAATCCTGAACCAAGATCAGGTCCAGTCTTCAACCAAGCACTGCCAGGTCACCACTAACACATGTCCTTAAGCACAGGAATCACATGTCATTTAAAACCTGAAGGGACTCAACCACCATCCTGGGTAGAAAATGTTAACATCAAATTTGAATATCCAGTTTGAATCTCCCCTGGCCAACTTGCAGACATTTCCTCTGGTGCTATTTCTTACCACCGAGACAAAGAGACTCTCCCCCAACTCCAACCTCCTTTGAGATAGCTGCAGGCAGCACTAAGGCCTCTCTTGAACCTCCTTTTCTCCAGACCAAACAATTCAAATTTGCTCAGCTGCTCCTCATCCCTGCAACTGAACACACTGGTCAAGGTGAGACCTCATCAGTGCCGAGTACAAGAGGAAGAATCACTTTGTGACCCCTACTGGCCACACTATTTCTGATATTAAGTCTCGATGCTGTTAGCCTCAGTCAGCTAGGTAAACAAGGGCATGGGACAGGACGGGATTCACCCATGGCTCCTGAAAGAGCTAGCAGATGGAGTTGCAAAGACACTGTCCATCATACTTGAAAAGTCATAGCAGTCTGGTGAAGTTCCCACTGACTGGAAAAGGAGAAACATAACACCATTTCAACAAGGATGACAAGATGACCCACGGAACGACAAGCCAGTCAGTCTCACCTCTGTGCCTGGCAAAATCATGGAGCAGAAACTTATGAAGGCTCTGCTAAGGCAAGCAGATAATAAAGGGGTGTTTGGTGATAGCCACACAGCTTCACCAAGGGCAAGTTCTCCCTGACCAAGTTGGTGGCCTTTTACAATGGGGTCACAGCATTGGTGGACAAAGGCAAATCAACAGACATCATCTACCTGGACCTGTGCAAAGCATTCAACACTGTTCATCATGACATTCTCATCTCTAAACTGGAACAATACAGATTCTGTGATGGACCACTTATCAGGTAAAGAGCTGACTAGCTGGTCACAACCAGAGTTGTGATCAAGGGGTCAGCGCCCAAATGGAGAGGTGTGACAAGAGGTGCTCACCCTCAGTACTTGGACCAGTGCAATTTAACACCCTTGTCAGTGACATGGACAGTGGAATTGAATGCCCCTCAGTTTGCACACCAAACTGTGTGTTGAAGTCAACACTTAGAGGGAAGGCAGGACATCCAGAGGGACCTTGCCCGGCTTGAGAAGCAGTCCTGGGCAAACTGCATCAAATTCAACAAGGGAAAGTGCAAGGTTCTGTGCATGGGATTCCCTCAACCCAGGAGCAAATACAAATTGGGAGGAGAAAGGATTGAGGACAGCCCTGAGAAAAAGGAGTTGGGGGTGATGATGGACAAGAAGTTTAACAGGAGCTGTCAGTGTGTGCTTGCAGCCCTGAAAGCTGACCATGTCCTGGGCTGAAACAAAAGCAGTAGTGACAGTTGGTCAAGGGAGGCGAGATTCTCCCCCTGTACTCTGCACTGGTGAAACCCCACCTGGAGTACTGTGTCCAGTTCTGGAGTCTTCAACATAGGACACAGGGCTCCCAGACCATGTCCAGAGGACAGCAACTCAAATGATTAGAGGGCTGGAGCACCTCCACTATGAGGACAGGCTGAGCAAGTTGGAACTGTTCAGCCTGAAGAGGAGGCTCAGAGCTGATCTTCTAGCAGCTTTCCAATGTCTGAAGGGGAAATCTGGGCTAGGGCTTTTTTGTTTTGTTTTTTTTGGGGTTTTTTTGGTTTTTTTGGTTTTTTGGTTTTTTTTGGTTTTTTTGGTTTTTTTTACACAGGTGCCTAGTAAGAGGAAAAAGGAAAAGGGTTACAGACTTGAAGAAGGAAAGATTGAGGTTGGACATTAGGAAACAATTCTTTCCTGTACCAGTGCCAAGATGCTGGAACAGGTTGCCCAAGGAAGTTGTGTCTGCCCCAATCCTGGAAGTGTCCAGTCCACTGCCAAGTTGGATGGGCTCCTAAGTAACCTGACCTAGCGAAGATGTCCCTGCCTATGCAGGGGGATTGAAACTATATAGTCTTTGAGGTCCCTTCCAACCCTTGCCATTCCGTGATTCCATAAACCACAAGGAGCCAGCATACGCCAGATTGCTAAACAAGCAATTTATATTTTAGTCTTTAGAAGTTTTCCAGTAAAAGTAAGCTAAAGCATCAACATATTGGTATAAAATCCCTATTTTCTTTATGTAGCTTTTAAGTTGTAGATACTAACAAGGATTAAATGCTTATGCAAACAGAAAAGCAATTCTGACCTTAGCGCGTTAGCATAAACTCAAAACGTGTTGGTTTGTTATTTACAAGATGCCAGAATTAGCTGCACTTCACAACCAGCCTCGTGCCATCCATGCTAAAAACAGCCTCGCAAAAACCCCGCTGGAGAACCAGTAAAGGATTTACAAACCAAACTTGAAAAAACCACTCAGTTGAGCAATTGAGTTCTATAGAGAAAGGGTTCACCGAACATAAAGCAGAAGCAGACTCTGCAGATGGGTCAAACTCATACAACACCAGGTATAAAGAACAGCCAGTGATGGCCAGAGCAGCTACAGAAGAACAGTCAATGTGCCAGACAAGTGGAACTGGATTGGTGCCTCATGGATTAGAGAAAACATTTATCTGCGCAAGCCACACACTTCCTGATTAGTCCCTGCACCATTACATTTGTGTGGAAAAGATGAGACAGAGGACTAGTATTCTGAGCTTTGTGGACAAGTCCAACTGCTGTTACCCAGTTTACCAGTGAGTCACATCCAGCACTCAGAGCTCACGCGTGGGGCAAAGCAGACATGTGAGAGACTAGATTTAACCAATGTCTGACTGGTCAACGCTAACAAGTAGTGGTAACACTGGAAGCACTGAGCAGCTGTGCTGTGGGCGGCTAGAGAAAATTCCAGCAGCTACCAGGAAAACCATCTCACACCACTTCAAAGCTGTATTTGGTTAACTACTTGTCGTCAGTAATATACCAGTCATAAGGTCCCTCAGTCCCTTAAAGCCCTTGAAAGATTTTGGATTTTTATTTTAGTCAGTGTTCGTTTCAACAGGGATCCTGCATGGCTTTTAATGCTGTGGAAGCCCCAACCCTGAACCCAGCAAAAGCCATTACAGTTCACTGAGAGAAACTGGGTTGATGCCAGCTCAGTTTATTATCTCTCCTTTGTTTATTTCCCTGAAAACACAGTGCTACAGTGAAGCAGGGGATGTTAATGCATTTCTGTGCCATGCTGCATTTGTTTTTATTGCCAACACTCTGTACTTAATATAGCTGATACCTTCTACAAGGCTAGGACATCTTAATGAGCTCAGCACAACCGCGCTCAAATGCCTACCCCGAAGATTGCTGCCTCACGAGCAGTTTGCTGGGGTGGGCATGGATCACTGTCCAAACGTTACTGCTACCCGCAGACTAGCTAATGCTGTTTTAACAAGCTAAAAACATCTTGCTATAACGAATCTGTCATTGTAAGTAAGTGACGGTGAAGTGGGCCCACAGTGTAATACCAAGGCTGTCACAAAGTGGTAGGAAGAACTTTGGCACTTGGCATCTTTCATGCTGACAGCATTTGGGACTTTTGAATAGTTTGTTATTCTGGATGTTTCCATTGCTAAGAGAGATCATACTGTCAACTTGATGCCCATATCTGGTGTAAGACAAAAGCTTTTCCCCATGCCAGTAACACTAATAAGCTTGTGTCTGAGGAGTCCTACCTTCCCCATGCACTGAAAGAGCATCACCCCATGTAAACCCCCTGATCTCAGCCTTCAGAAGTACAGACAGTACTAAAGTAATTTCAGGTTACCACTACTCCACTGATCCATAGTGCTACCCAAGGTCCTTGTACACATGGAGTTTTAATCAAGACTCCGAGATGTGCTATGCAAGATGGGATTCAGCCCCAGCCCAGCATCAGGGTAGCAGGAGATCTGCTTTCAGCCTTAAACTCAGCCCATGCCCTCACCTGAGCAGTCACAAGTATGGAGCACTCCTTGCGTGCTTTATACAATTAAAACCAGAGTAGAGGCAAAAAAAATGCATCTAGAAAGTTATTCTGCACTGCTCTTGACTATAGAGAAAACTAAGTTCAAATATAAATTCAAGCATGTCTCATGCAGCATCAGAAAAATAGAAACACAGCTCTGTGGCAGAGAAAGTCAACAGAAGCACCTGAAAACGATCATCTGCAACTCCAAGTGTCTTTTCACAGTGATTTTCCAAGCACTAGGACTTAGAATTACAGAATTATCAAAGTTGAGAAAGAACTTCAAGATCATAGAAGTATTGAATCACAGGAAGTAGAATCATAGAGCCAAAGTAGGAAAACACCTTCAAGATCATCAAGCCCAGCCCTAATGATGAAACCATATCTTGAAATGATTTTATCAGTACATTACCAACCCCTTCCAGTGAAAGTTGTGCATGCAAAGAGTCCCAAAGTGGATTTTTTTTTTTTTAAAATTAAGTTTGAGGCAGTTACAAGTGCTGCATCACTGCTTTTTCTACACCACTGTCTCCCCGGTTGCAGTTTTTTCCATCTCCTACCATTCTTCTCCACAAGAGAAAAGGAATGTTCTCCTTGACTGCACGTGAAGTTTTTGATCTCTTTACTGTCAAGAAAAAAATCTGATTTTTAGATAAGAGTTTTACTTTATTCACTCTAACAGCACTTTTTTCGTTTTGTGGTTTATTTCATGTTCACACATTCAAAACTGTAAGCTTTACAGCAAAAAACACGTGGCCACAAATACACCTGAGTCATGGAAAAAAAGCCCCAGAATAAACATCTCATGATTTATGAGTTTATGATTTACTACAGAATTGCTACTGACCCGTCTGGCTCGCTGCAATTTTCTCTTCCTCCCTAGGCTTGGACTCCTCCCAATTAGAGCAGAATATTTCAATTATTTTGAAAGCTAATTCTTTTTTTAAAAAAATAAAAGGATAAATTACACTGCAGATGGGACCACAAGATAAAGCTGTTTGATGGGGGAAAAAATAAAAACATAAAAAATAAAAGGAGCCAAAACCACTTGGCAATAATAATCTCTGACTAAGCGTCTGGCAGATCGGGCAGTGGCAGGTGAATCAGGACTGTGTGTCACCACTTGGCAGCGGCCATCTGTAATCTGGGTTGAGGCGTCAAGGTTGCACGGTTTGCATTGACCTGTGTAAGCTGCTGAACGACTCAAGGACTGATTACTCCTCCGTTCACTCCTCCCTCCACTCGCAAGGCCAAGGGCTCCTCAGCCATTTGTCCCATACAACCTTCTGAGGCTTTTCTGATGGGCAGCAGCAGCTCATTGCCCTAGCATTAGCTAAGCTCCCCGCAGCACTGAGCTGTGCCTGCCTTATCGATGCTGCCTGTAGAACTACTAAGTGCTCTCATCTTTCTGGGTGCTAACTCTGACATCAGTGAGCCAAAAAACAAAGAGACCAGGTCGCAAAGGTCAAGGAATATTCTATGTGTCATTTCAAACTTATCACCAGCTCAAAAAAGCACCAACCACCAAACCTCTTTTTCTTTTAGCTTAGCTTAGTCGAAGTTAACCTTGCTCTAGCTTATTAAGAATCATTTGTCTACCTGACCTTTTATTTTCCTAGTACATCTAGAGAAATACAAAGAAAACATTTAAACCCACATCCATACTCAAACCCACTATCACCATACTTCACAAAAACAGCAAATTGGACAAGTTGCTTCTTCTAGCATCCTTTTGTGTGGTAAACTAGAGAACAGTGCCATGAAATTGATTCTTGTTATCATTCTTGCTCATCTATACCACAGGTGTGAGCAATGGCTATGAACAATGCCCACTTGGAGGGCAGCCCTGTGCCCAAGCCCAGCACCAGGACTGTGCTTTCTCCTTCAAAGGAACAAAAGGGACATTATCACAATAGATGAGGTTTGACAGGATCCCAAGGATCATCCAGTCCAACCCTTTAAGCTAAAAAGAAAAAAATACCATTTAAATGAGATGGCCCAGGACTCTGGGTAGCTGCTCTCATAGCAAACAGCTCTGCCCCAGAGTCCAACAGGAATCTCCACAGCAACAAGTTGTATCCATGACCCCTTGTCTTTACTATGAGTTTCCTTGTGAAAAGAGTCTCCATCTTCTTGGTAGCCACCCTTAATGCACTGCTACATGGTTAAAAGATCTCCCATCCAAGCTTTCTCTTGTCAATGACTGGTCCTTGTACTGACCCTCTGCTCGAGCACACACTCCATCTTGCTTATGTACAAATACATTCTTCCTCTGAGCAATCTGCTTTGGTGACTTATGCCTGATAAACCAAGCTGAAAACTGCGTGAGAAATCCTCATTCGCCGAATAAAAGATAAAAACTATCAGTAGGAGTTTTCCAATTTGGAGTTCAATATTCAGAAGTGCAGGAATTGTATTGCGTAGTATTTTCTGTCAGCACTACCAGACGCATCTCTAGCAGAAGTAATTTATAGTATGCTTATTTATTGATGTTTCAGATAACCAGATGTTGTAGTATTGTTGTATCTTGATCCTAATTGTAGTTTGTACAATTCGGTACCTTAGCAAAGGTCACAGACCACACCTGAGCCCTTTATTAAGCTGTCAGCAGTGTTTTTTCATAGGTTGCAGTCAGGGGGTTGAATATGGAACTTCAACTGGATTGTTATCGCACAACTGCAACCACACAGCAGGAAGAGACTCTGGTTTGCTTGCAGAAAAGGAACTAAAAACAAACCCTCAGAGTTAGATCTATAATGCACACAGATAGCATAAGGAGTGCTCATCACCTGAGTGGTTTCAAAGCCAGCCTTAGACTGGAGACAGTGGCTGGCCCCTACAGAGAGAATTTCAAGACAAGGGTTCTTGATATGGCAGATTAGGCCCTTTTCCACGCATTTTGCTCGCTGTGTAATTCCCTCATTAACAATCTTTGTGCCCATTCTAGATGAAAACATCCTTAAATGTCTTTTAAGGGCAGCATTTCTTCTCCTAAACTTACAATCTTTTCAGATTATTCTTTTTTTTTTAAAAAAGCCACATTTTTTTGCTGCCAGTACTAGTAACATATTAATTATTTAACTGAAATAAACCCATCTGTTAACGTGTTTAATTAAGCATACAAAGCTCTTTATTTGATGTTATTTGTATTTAAGATTGCCTGTTTTCCCTGAAGTATTTCTTATCCAAGGCATGGTTCTTCTAATCTTAGACATACTCTGGGACTCAAGTACTGGTTTATATCAGCATTTCTCAGTTGCTTTTATCATGGATATATTACAAACCATGTTAATGAGCTGTTTAGTATTCAGACATTAGACTTTTCCTCATTTTATATGGAAATACTACTATAAAAATTCTAAGAATACTAGTTTTATGTGCACAGTAATGATGAGATTCAAAGCAAACAAGGAGGAGAAAATCTGTGACGCCAGTGAAGATGAAATGGATTAGTACATCATCAATGTGCTTTACATAGGTATAAAATTATTAAGCATGTAATTAAGTAGGATCATTGCACTGTTTGTTTTTGGGGTAATGTTTTAGCTATTTTAGATGTTTCATCTTTAAGAACTTAATTTCACACTTTAATGATTGTCTTGTAATTTCCTCCTCCTGCTATGAGGTTACAGAGGCAGGACATACACAGAACCCACAACACAGGAGGAGATGGCTGGGGTGCAAGGCCAGGGCAGAGCTACTGCAGAAAAAGATAAGAACAAGGCAAATTAAATCATTTTGTAAATACAAGAACAATTCAGTTCAACTCACCTTATTCATCAGATACACTGAAATCCCAGGATTATTAGCAGGAAAGGAATTGCAGTTACTTGCTGCAACTGTAGCTTCAGCCTGGCTGACCCCAGAGACATCTCCAGTGCAGCCAAAGTGAACTGAGATTTAGCATTACGGTAGCCTAACAATTAAAACCATCAACCTCCAGTACACTTATATCTGCATGCAGATCACAGGAATACATAAAGAGCACAAAACCTGGCTTTGGGCAAGGTAGAGAATTGTAGTCTTCCTCTCTCCATCTTAGACAACTTACTACTTCGGTGCTGTAGCGAAAAAAGTCTCATTTTGACTACAGAATTCCAAGTCAATGCCATGAAGAACATGTTATTATTCAAAGTCTAACATCTGAGCAGGGTCCATCATTAATTTTATACTTCTGGACAAAACACACTGTGCCCCTGTGGTCCCTGCCCACCACTTTTTCTCCTGTATGTGACTTCCGAGGGATTGAAAGCAGAGCTACAGCCACCAGCAACACTCTAGATTGAAAGTGGAGAGATTTATTGAAAGCCAACACAGCAACAGCCACTATTTATTTTACTAGGGAAAAAAAAGATGGATTTCTGTAAGAATAAAGTCATTTCCATTACATTCTTGCACCAAACAAGTATTTTTGTCCACCTAGTTTTTGTTTCAGACCTTAAATAATCAAAAAGTTGGCCATGTCTTTACTTTGAAGGAATATTTGTTATCGCAAAGACAATATTCACAACTGCAGAAGAGGCTGTGCCTTTAGTGAGGTTACATGGCAAATGATAAAGATGATTTCTGCATTCTCTATAAGGAGCTAGGTACACAAAGTCCAATCCTATGAACACCTACTCTCACAAGTAACCTTGGAATTATTTCATATGGGAGAATAGGAGTCTGAGGGGTGACCTCATTCATGTCTATAAATATGGTAAGAGTGGGTGTCAGGAGGATATAGTCAAGCTCTTCTCAAGGTCATCTGGTGATAGGAAAAGGGGCAACGGGCGCAAGCTGGAACAGAGGAGGTTCCATATAAATATCAGAAGAAACTTCTTCACAGTAAGGGTAACAGAGCATTGGAACAGGCTGCCCAGGGTGATTGTGGAGTCTCCTTCTCTGGAGAGGTTCAAGACCTGCTTGGATGTGTTCCTGTGCAACTTGGTCAAGGTGATTCTGCTGTGACTGGATGATCTTTGGAGGTCCCTTCTGATCTCTAAGGATTGTATGATTCTTGAAATAAAGATAAATCAACCCCCAAAATACTCTGAGGAAAATTTAATTTCCCACTTAACCTACAACTCCCTAATGATTCTATGACTCTAAGGCCCCTTCCAACCTTCCTGCCATGGATTCAGGTTTTACGTACAACTTAAAGATCTGTTTCTGGGGGCATGCTCTCAGTCTTACAAAGTAAATGGATTTGTCTGTGGATGCATCTTGGATTAATGTAGGATGAGGGCATTGGGCAAACTCTGGCACCCTGAAGTCTCACCCAGTAGCGGGGCATGAGGAAGAGCTTCTATAACATAGGCTTTCTGGATTTGAGCTGTACATCTGCCAGTTAACACAGCAAACTAAATCCTGAAGGATACTTTTTGAAAGTAAGTTTTTTCCATTATTCCATTTTCTGCTTTATTAAAAATCTAAAACACAGTGTGGCTGAACCTAGACTACAGTGAGTTATGCTCTTTTGTCATCGCTATGAATACTGCTTTTTGAGCAGAGCTCTGGCCTTATTTCTTGGTCCATAGCAAAGTGCCCTTTGCTGACTAAATCTACCTTGCTGTTTATCCTTATTAACACATTTAAATACTGAGTTTAAAGCACAGCCTAATTTTAAAAAAGGGTGATTTTATTTTTTTCCAGAGAGCCATCTGCTTGCTGATGAGAGTTGTTTTCACCAGCAAATTTGAGAATAAAAGCTGTTAATACATGTTAGCACCTTTTAAGTGATAAATAAAGAACGCCAACCAGCCCACCATTTAAATACGCTACCTGTCTCCCAGTACAGGAACTCTGGGCCAGATAATTATATTATAATTAACATTCGTAATTAGTCTCTGCACAATTGCGGCCCAAGTTGAAGTGCCATCACCTCAGATAAAAGTCTTTCAACAAGACATTTTAAATATGAGACTGCTCTAACTTATAAATCCCCGCATAATCAAATATTACCTTGGCATATATCAGCAAAGCGGAAAAGGCTTTTAATGATGCTATGTACTTATGTTTTCTTCTGAATACCTTTTTAAGTGTTATCAGTTTCTAATCAATAGGCAATGCTAGGATACATTAATTTCTGTACCTCTCTTTTGCCTGGCAGCGAGTGCCATGGCAATCAATGCTCTCACGATTGTCTGGGTGTTTGGCTAAATTATCCTGCTTAAGAATCATTCCGCGTTTCCCAAAATGCTCTTTTCCTGATGCTGACTATTGAACAGCAGTAGCACAAGACAGCAAGAGACAGAGGACTGTTAATGGGAAAAACCTGAGACAAAAAATGAAGGAGTAAGACATCAGTAAAGAGAACAGGATGAGATCTACAGTAGGTGATAAGGAATCTGTTTAGAATTATGACTAAATTTAAACAATATGGAAGATAAAATAAGTTATTTTCAATGGACTTTTGTCAGCAGGACTAAGGAAAGGAAGGAAAACAATGAATAAAAGAAACAGTATGGATCAGACCTAAATTGTGCCAAACCACAGAGTTTGCGTGAAAGGGATAACTGATGCGCAGAAGGGCCTGAAAAGATTCAAGAACAGAAGTATGAAAGAGGAGAAAAGAAAATAAGTAAGAAAATTGCTCAGTTATAAAAAAGAATGCAATTTAAACGTGCATGGAAATAGAGACAAACACATCATGGAAAGAGAGTTCTTTTCACTACACATCAAACTGAATATGAATAGAGCTAAAACAAACAACCCCAGACACCAAAATCCAACAAAGCCCACAGAGTAAGGCTGCTCCATCCCTGGAAAGCAGTCACATAACCATCAGTGTCTATCCCTGTGTACCTTGAACTGCACCAGCAAATCTCTTTCCAGCATGGTGCTGGTGTTGAACTGGCATCTTTTGCACTGATGGCGCAGGAGATACATCTCTCCTGTGAAACCACAATGGGCTGCATCACTAGCAAAAACACAGCCCTGGCCCAAAGTGTGATTAACACTGAAGCATGTGTGCTGTTTGTGGCCAAACGCTGTCAAAAAAAGTCAATGCTAGAAAAATAAAAGAAGTTATAGGTCAGGCTTCACAGCCAGCACAACCTAAAAGGAAACGTGTGCCAAGTCTTCCCATCTCTTCTCACCACACACACTGTTTTTGGGTATAATTTATAGCTTAGCTATGAAAATAAAATTGCTTTGGGTTAAAAACTTGAAAACAAAGTCTTGGGCAAAGTATGAATTACTTTTATAGCTTTTTCAAAAGATTGATCTTTTCATTTTCTTGTCTTATGAGTATATATCCCATTAGATCTGCCTCTGTGTAGGGAGTGCAATTTTAGCAAGCAATTAATCCATAAATGAGCTGTTTCAGAGTTTTAGGTATTGGGCATCATCCTTCAAAAGGCTCCATCCCGGCCTTGTATTATACTTACATGTTTCCAGAGACCTTAACAGAGGCTCATTTTGTCAGCAATCATTTAATTGAATTCCCCATGAACCACTTTTGGAAAATCATGCACAAGATAATCAGCCATAGACACACACAAAAAAAGGCAGTATTTCTAATGACCATGGCACTGAGAGATGCAGTGACCTTTTAGTCCTTCAATCCTCAACTTCTCATTGCATACTTTATTCCAAAAAAATACGCAGCTGGAGAGCTGCAGAAGTTAAAGCTATTTTAACCTTGACCTCTTGCCATGGATGCTGAGTTTCTGTTCAGTGACACAGACCAGAGATGCTGTGATGTTGACACCACACACCCCTCCGAAGTCATAAACAGGCATTTTGAAACATTTGCCCCATGTGGAACAGCGAAATGAATTCTAACGCTGCATTTTGTGTGCTCAGATGGTGGCATAAACTCCAGAACGTTGTCTGAAGAGATTTTCATATTATTAAGTACAGAATACAAAGGAGTTCTTCACTCTTAAAGTTGATTCTGCTCCACAGAGATTTATCACTACACATTTACAAGGTGTGAATCAACACTAGTAAACCAGAAACAGCCTGTCCTTACAAAAACCTATTGGCCAATAATACAAGTTCATATAACTGTTTATATTGGTAAATTGTAAATAATTGATTCAATACCTGCACTTAGCACCCAAACATCGAAATTACAATAAAAATCTATAGCAAAGCCTGTAACTTTTTAAGATAATGATGTCAGGGTGAAACAGGTTGAACATATGTGACTCCCTGGAAAGTACTGCCCAGGGGAGGTTGTGGCTGCTCCATCCCTGGAAGCATTCAAGGCTGTTTGGATGGGGCTCTGGGCAGCCTGGTCTGACAAGAGGTGCCCCTGTCTGCAGCAGGCGGTTGGAACTAAATGATCTCTGGGGTCACTTCCAACCAAAGCCATTCTATGACAGTGTTAAAGAATGTTCTGACTAGAAATCAGAGTGGAAATGAATTCAAAGAACAAGGAAAAAAAAAGCCTCCTATTTTTAAAGTTGTTGAATTATTTCAGTCTTTAAAATGATGGAGAAAAACAAGCAGAAGCAAAATAGCTCTCATCCCTGCCAAACTGCAATGTTTACCTGACTGTAGCAAATAATTTACAAAACAAGACGTTAAATATTTTTTTTTTTTATTATTGTAGCCTCCTAGGCAAGGAATCCCAAGCTCCTGATGGTAACTCTTTACAGATAGGGCAGCAGGGCCTGATAAGCCACCAGGATCAAGACTACCCATACTTTGATACTAGTTGGAAACACCTACCTTTCATTCTTGCAAGATCCCTGTGTTCAGTGTGGTGTAATTTCTAGTTCCTGCAGCACTACCTGGCTGACAAGGTGTAGGATGCATGCAATGGATGTTCAGGGTACCACAGGGCTCCTCAAGCACTTCATTGTCTATCTTTTCAAACATTCCCTCCTGTGGGTTTGATCTTTCTACCCTTCTTCAATGTCCCATGGTTATCATAAAGCAAACTTATCCTTTATTATTTAAAAACCCAACAAAATGCATCAATAAATGAAAGTGAAAGCAAGCACAAGCTTTGTCATTCTATACTTCAAGAGGCCAAATGCAAGGCAACTCCAACCAAATGCTAGGCAACCTCTTGGTAGGGCTCATTAGCTCCTGGTTCAGGTCTATGCCAACGTTCCCTGTTGGCTTTCGTTAGATTATTTCACTTTGAGTTTAGATCTGCAGATAGGGCATACAGACACAGAATACTGGGATTACAGGAAGTCCTCTGGTGGGTTGACTGTGGCAAATTGCCAGACACCCACCTACCCACTCACTTGCTCCCCTCCTCAATGTGAGAGCAAAATTTGCTAATTAAAGACAAAGTCAAAATTACTTGCCGGTTATCATCTCAGACAACACACACACTGACTGGGGAAGGGGAATTTGAGAGCCAGGCTGCAATCCCTGTGAGGAAAAACCTGCTGCTGCAGCATGAGCACGGCTCCACAGGCCAGTTTCTTCCGGAAATATTCACCTGCTCTATAGGGGAAACTCTGCCCCACCTCCTCACAGGGCTCTTTCATCCCTCAGGCCTTAGTGCCTGGCAGAGCTTTGCCCTTTCTGAAACACATTTCCACAGAAGTGCCACCAGTGCTGCTGATCTGCCCCAATGTGTCCTGCCCTGGGCCATGGCAGCAGCAGCCTAAACATCACCAACAGTGGCCTCACAGCTCTGTGTATTATATTGATGATGGCTTTATGCAGCCCTATATTTAATCACATTAAGTGTTCAAAGTCACACTCACAGAATGAAGGAGTTTCATTCAGAGAAGGTTAACACACATAGTCCAGTCACTCAACAGCATGCACCCATCTCAGAAGTACCATTACCATCCTTTGGGAAATTATACAAAGGAATTGCCTCTAAACGTTCTCCAGGGCCTCAATTCTGTGGTTTACATGCTGCTTGTGACAGCAAGTCAGTGCAGAAACATCAAGATTATCCCCTTGTCTTCCCTGCACTTACATATGCGGTGTCCCAGAAGGAAAAGCAGCAGAAATACAGTGAGAAACACAGAAACATCCCCAAAGTAGGAACCCTCTGAGAGAGGCGACTGGACCTCATATTACACTGGTCCCAAATGCCACAGCAGAACAACCTGAAGTTCTCCAGACCAAATGCAAAGCAGCATTTGTCTCAGTGGGGTGCTTCTCTATAACCTTTCCTAAAGGCTTAGAGGGTATGAGCACCATTGACATTCATCCTTTCCACACTGTTTGCTCTAATATTCAGTTAACTACCAGAACATCAGCAATCCTATCACACCAGCAAAATGACCTTTCCTGGGGGGACCAAGAGCAGTAGCTTTCCCAAACGAAGGGGCTGTTTCCAAAGAGGTCAGAAGCTGAAGCCAAGGTTCACCATGGAGAAAGGAAGTAGACAAGGGAAACCTATCTGAATAGGACTGAGCACAGCACATCTGAGAGACTCTACACCAAAAACACCAGCCCTAAGGAATACATGTTGATATATCTTTACCAGTGGTTACCAACCATAGAAACTTTGTCAGGGTAAGCCTCAAAGCAAACCTTACCATATCCCTACATCAAACATTTAACCTAATGCTACATAAACCAGCAGCAGCTTCATGAAATTCATGTTCATCATTTTGTGGACGTTCACATCCTATAAGACCTTTAAAAGTTCAGTGTTACTCTACTGATATGAAAGATCCTGATTCAGAAAAAAAAAGTAGCATAAACATTCAACCCCTCGGAGCAGTTTAAATTAATATGACCAGCAATGTGGTCAGGTATCTTGAAGAATAAGTGCAAGCCGGTACTTTATTCAGCACATTTGCATACAGCAAACTTAAAGAAGAGAAGCACAAGACCACTTTTTTTGCTGATGTCCAGCATTTTCTTCATTTAATTTAAATAGCCTCGTGGCAGCTCATCTTCAATTCATTTACTGATCAGGGATTTTCCAAAGCTACTTAGGAGTGGTTTGGGAACACGCGTACTATTGAATTTCAATGAATCTGCTCATAAAAGAATTAGGAGCTTTAGGAAATTTTATCTTTATTGTTTCTTACCACAGGAGCAACATCACAGCCAGTTATCCTCTGCTGGTTAAGAGAGCTAAAGGTATAAATTAACAAATGTTAGGCTTGTGGAACTCATCTCACATAATTAGCACCTAGAGAATGAAAGAAGTTATTCTAACAAAGCAAGCTTCAAGCTGTTAAAGAAGGGATTTCTGGTTGTTTCTTTGCTTTTGCTCCTCTAGTGTGAGTATAAACCATAGTTACAGAAGAGGACATTCCCTCAAAAGCTTGTTATTATCGAAGGTAATTACACCACGTTGTGAGAAGCCTGCATCTAACTTCTGGAGACAGGGACCATTTGAATTTGGTGATTTGTTCACAGAAACTGGGCTTCTTTTGCTGCAGGACCCATTGGATACAAATGAACTGTGTGTGGGATATATGCTTCAACAGTCACGTCTGGAAGCCATTTAGAAAGGTGCAGGAACAACAGTGCCAGGATAACAAGTAAGCACAACTGTGGACAGTAAGAAAGGCAGAACTGCAGTCTGAAGGTGCAGAGCAAAATGTTTTCAGAATTGTGATGCTTCTAAGAAAAAATTGAGTGTCAAGTACTTTCATGTCTTGGTAGTAGTAGGTCTCATACTGTGCTGTGGATTTTTTCTTGTCTTCTAAGATAAGCATGATATTCAAGCACTACTTAGAATCATGGATGGATTGAATCAGCAACAGTGCTGCCTGCAACATGCCACAGAAGGATATGAAAAGGGCTCAGGGTATACTTGTGCTGGACCTCAATATTGCTTCATAGGGCAAGTTTCAGGCAGTGTTATAACATCTCCAAGGCTGAGAGACAATAAAGCAGCCCTTGCTGGCACTGCTGTTGTACCAAGCACAAACACAATCGGTGATCCAGAAAGAAACTACAGAAGTTTTTTTTCCTGCTCCTTTGCTCCGCCTTGCCTCAGCACAACACATTCTGACAAAGAAGGGTTTGTGAACTGAGGGTACAAAACAATATGCAAGCCAGACCAACTCAGAAACTGAAGGGACATAAATAAATCCTTAAACACTAAATGTCATTTGCCAGCATAACTTCTATATCCCTGCCATGTTGGTAGGAGATTGAGGAGCCAACCAGCTAATAGGACACAGAATAAAACACCTAGATTTTGGAAGACTTTGGTACTCCTTGGGCAATGACACAGCTTATTTAGAGATAAGTTATTCAGAGGTAAAGTTAGGGAATAAAACGCCCAAACTTATAACATAGCAGATTATATTTGAGATACAATTAGAAAGCTTTCCTATTTAAGACCCTATGAAAGTTGCTTTAGTAGGCAAACATAAGCAAACACTTTCAGCTTAAACACAAATACCAACACTAATGTTAATGATAACATAAGCAAAAAAAGCCCCAGAACACAAAAACCCAGCCAAGAAATGCAATAGTAAACCATTATAGGGGGCCTACAGGAAAGCTGGGAAGGGGCTGTTTCCAAGGCCTTGGAGTGGTAGGACAAGGGGGAATGGTTTCCAACTGGAAGAGAGAAGATTTAGACTGGAAGTCAGGAGAAAGTTCTTAACAAGGAGGCTGCTGAGACATTAGAACATGTTGCCCAGGGAGGTTGAGGCTGCCCCTTCCCTGGAAGTGTTCAAGCCCAGATTGGATGGGGCCTTGAGCAACCTGGTGCAGTGGGGGGTGTCCCTGCTCATGGCAGAGGGCTTGGAAAGAGATGAACTTTAAGGTCTCTTTCAACCTGAATGATTCTATCAATTTATTTCCAGCTACCAAATGCCTAAGGCAGGCAATAGTGAGCAGACACTAAGTAATCCAAAAGATTATCATTTGTTTTGTTTTTTAAAGACTGTTTTTCAGCAGTTTGATTTCTGCAATTGTTCCACCACAACAGCCCTGCAGCCCAGTATACAAACTATACAAACAGCCATTTTTTATTATTTTTTTTTTATTAATTTTTCCCCTTTTTTATGTTAAATCCTCTAAACATTAGCATCAACCTCCAGACTAAGAGCTATCTGTAAAAGTCAAACTGTCTGAGGCATCTGATAGACTTCTATTGATCGCAAGGGAGCTTGCTGATTTAGCCTATTGAGGAACCCGGTATCATCCGATTAAGTTAAGTAAATCGATTGTTGTGAATACTATTTGCAGACATCTTATGAACAACATAGCGACTTGCCACCCACGAAAGGGTAAAAAGAACTTGGTCAAGAGTTTTATTAGCACAATTTTTTTAAGAATCAATTTTCTCGTAAACAACTCATGAACAGAAGGCAACTAAATTTGTTCGCTAAGTTATTCGTTATGGATTACTGAGCCAGGTTCCTGAGTGCTATAAAAAGCAGCAGCTACACTGACAGCAGAAAGAATTACAGGTGCTGAGAAACAGAACACAGTTATAGGTGCTGTAGGAATTAGCTTCTAGTTTCTCAAAAGTATTTGTGAGACCTTTGAGGGGAAAATAAGGATTCAAAAGGTGAACAGAGTGGTAGAAGCTGTCTGTCAACTCAGAACAACACAAGCAGTGACAGGGCTGTGCCAGGGGAGGTTTAGGTTGGATGTTAGGGAGCTCTTCCTCACAGAAAGAGTGATCAGACACTGGAACAGACTGCCCAAGGAAGTAGTGGAGTCGCCATCCCTGGAAGCTTCTAAAAAAAGACTGAATGTGGCAATCTTGGGTCATAGGCTGGACTGGATTTTAAGAGTTATTTTCCAGCCTCAATAACCTTCTGCTCCTTTCTGTGCAATCCTAGATCTGTTTGCTAGTGCTAATAAAGGGACTCGATTGTGCGACATCAGACGGATTCTTGAGAAAATTAGTTGATACAGTCATACTGTGTTTTGCACAACCGTGTAAGTTTCAGGTTCTGCTGCAAAACCTAGCTTCAATGCCACCGGGAGAAAGGCCATCAAGTTATTTAGTTCCTGGAAGTTCTCTGCAAATAGATGGTTGAGTGATGAGTCCCACAAGACTTATCTTCTCACCATGGGAAAAGATGCAGCATGAGAATTTCTCTCCCTTTACGCATCTTGAAACCTCCACAGGAAAGAAGTTAAGAACTTCCATTTTCAGAAGAGGCTTTGATCAATGCTTGCACGTTATTAGAACCCAGAAAACCCTGTTACGAGACACAAATCTACAGAAGATTAATCAACCTCCATTTGTTTACGGCTAGAGGAACAACTAGTAATATCTAGTTGTCAGGCTACATCAAATAACTCATTGCCCGTAAGTCAAAGAGGTAACAAAGAGAGGCTGTATTCATCTATAAACAATGAGACACATGAGTCAGTGCTCTAAAACTGGAAGATGCTACATCCCTAGCATTAACATCACAGAGTCCTCAATGTTTCATAAAGAATATTTGTAATTGCAGACACCGTGATGCAATTTATCAGCAAAAATAGATCAGGAATGTTGTATTCATCTCTAATGAGAAACAACTTACCTGATGAAGAAATACTATATTTGACAGCAAATTATTCTGACTAAACAAATAAAGATTATGTTTCGGTCTTGATGGTTCATGTGTATTCATCCAGAAATACGTAAGGAGGTTTCCCCCAGCATGGTTGCTTGGTTCTCACAGGGAGTCCCGAGCTCCAGTGAACTGAAAGGGTGAGACAGGGCACCAGATTTGACACCATTACCCTCAGCTCAGCACTGCCTTGGCTCATCATTAACCAGATGTTAGTCAGCAAAGGGCTCCGTAAGCTGCACGTGCACAAGGATTCCAATATATACCTTGTTCTACATCAGGAAAGCAACAATGCTAACTCCTACCTTTGACTCATAACAGCTTAAGTCCTACAGAAAGTGGGATGAATTGGGTAAAAGAGGAAGGCATTTCCAAAAGGATCTGGCTGGCTGATGTCAAGGAAGGTGCAGGCTTGCTTTCCCACCCAGTCTCTTTTGTCAGGCCACTAATACACTTCAAAAGTTATGTGACCTTATAGCAACCTTCCAATCCCTCCCAATCAAAAAATATGATCACAAAACAATAGGATGGAGGGAGGGGGGTTGTATTGATCATGGTTTTAAGCTGCAAAAGGGTAGATTTAGGTTAGACATTAGAATAATGTTCTTCAGTATGGGGGAGAGGGTGAATCACCAGAACAGCTGGTAGAGGCCCCATTCCCTAAGACATCCAAGGTCAGGCTTGATAGGGCTCTGGGCAAGATGTTGTAGTTAGAGATATCCTTGCTTATTGTAGGGGGTTGGACTAGATGCCCTTTGGAGGTCCCTTCCAAACCAATATGTTCTAGTGTTTTTATCATGTTATGTATTCAAAAAGCATTACTGAACACAGACCACATGCTCCAGAACAACAAACATGCAGAGTTCTCGAGACAAAAATCTTTGGGCATCAGGCAAGCTGCTGGGTTCATAGTTAGGTGCTGAATATCAGAAGGGAAATGATAGACTGTGTGTTACTTACCTCAACATTCATTAGTTAGCAGAAAAACTACGTGCAGATGTACACTTGAAAGTGTTGTATTAGAGAAAACAGTAATAAATCACAGTGCAGCAATAAAATATTACTGATTCCTGGTGCTTTCAACAAGAGCATACTAGTTTGGAGAACCCCAAAGCCTTTCAAGGGTGATTAATCAGAACATCCTCACCACAGCCCCAGAGGCAGTTTTCCCCTCTATTCCAGAGAGCAAACACTAGGGTGAGAAGGTTGCAATCACTGGTGCAATGTTTGCCCAGACTGAAATGGTTTCCAGACATTTTGACATTCTGTCCCTCATTTTCAAGGCTAGACACCTCTGTCTAGTCTAGATCCACCTGATGTTTGATATTGTTGATTATCAGTAAACCGTCTTTGTAGCTTTCCTGCTTGCCAGCATTGCTTTGATATAAAATGCATGGTTCTTCTCTTATGTTATGCGATTATCCTGGGGATAGAATCAGGAAGTTCCTTCATTTTCCTCAGAACACAGGAAACCAGGGGACATTAAGGTTTAATATCATTGTATCAGTAGTCTACCAGGCTGATAAAGAAAAAGTGTAATGTTACTACTCTGGTCTTCAGAAGCTCTTAGCCACACTGAAATCAAAAAAGGTCTTTTAATATAATTAAAGATGTTTTATTAAAGCTTTCCCTCATTTTCTTTCCTTCCTTACCCCTCATAATTTTTCTATCTTCTTTCATTTCTCCCTTTGATGTTCACATGCTCCTCATACTGCTATTGAAAACATTTTGCACTACTCATCTCCACCCCACCTCCCCCTCAAGTGTTCAGAGGAAAGTGTTTCTCCTGTGTCTGACTTGGCTTCTGCCCTCTGCATCTCATCTACTGCTCAGTAAGAGCACAGGGAACATAAGCTGTGACAACAGTGTTCATTACAAAGTGGTACATGAACAAAACACCTTCTATCTCTTCCATTTCTTTCTTCCCCACACACAGTGAGCACACCCTGTTCCTCCTGTTTGGAAGATTCATGCATAGTTCAGTTAAAACTGCCACTTTCAGTAGCACAACTATTAATGTTACAGTGATGAAGACGATAAAACAGTATCCTTTACTTACACGCATCTAAAGATTCATCCGATTCATCAGGACAATCAGGATCTCCATCACACAGCCAGTGCAGAGAGACACAAGTCACAGAATCATGACACAGAAACTCTCCTACGTCGCATAATTGATGTTCTTCTGAAAATGAGAATGGTTTGGGATGTAATGATCAAAAATGAGGGAAGGTAAAATGGCACGATGAAAATGACAAGTGATTCTGAAATCAGACACCAAAGCCAACAGTACAATGGGAATAATCATGGCTAATGCCCCAGCCTAACCCCAGCTGGGGGACCCTAAATTCCATCTGCAGTGGAGCAGCCCATAAACACCCCAACCAAACTTGAACAACACTAGCATTTTCAAGGTCTATGAAATCATATTTCTCAGTATTTCTTTTCTCCAAGACTTCCATTGTGAAATAAATTCATCCAGTGCATCACAAACAGCAAGTCTCATTTCATTTTATCAACAGGGAGGTAACCCAGCTGCTTCTGTACCTCCTCAGTTTTTTTTTTCTTCAAATTCTTTTTTTCTCAAAGTCACTAAGTTTTCAAGGATGCATATTTGTAATCAGTCATAGGTCTTTTTAAATAGATATATTTTACTTCTATTTTGTACAAAGTTTAGTGCAAAAATCATATCTCAATGTTATATAAGAACTCTTTCATATTTCACATGATGAATTGGTAAGCAAGTAGTTTAATTATTTACTGTTAACACTGAAAGGAATGGCTTTTTAAAGGGCCAAGGTGGAGGCTTGGCATCCCCAAACTGTCTGCTGGATTCTACCACCAAAATCTGAGGTCCTTGAGATCTAAAGTTAATTAACTCAAGCTTTTTCACAGAACCATAGGGAATCAGAAGGGTCTTTGAAAGATCATCCAGTCCAATCCCACTGCCTCAGCAGCATCTCCTAGACCAAGTTGCACAGGAACACATCCAGGTGGGTGTTGAACGTCTCCAGAGGAGGAGACTCCACACCTCCCCAGGAAGCCTGTTCCTATGATTCGTTACCCTCGCTGGGAAGAAGGTCCTGTTGATATTGATATGGAATCTCCTCTGTCCCAGCTTGCAAACATTGCCCCTTGTCCTATCACCAGATGACCTTGAGAAAAGCCTGGCTCCATTCTCCTGACACCCATCCCTCACATATTTATAGACATGAATGAGGTC
>VZRI01000315.1:283970-313907 GCA_013397515.1 Upupa epops
TCATTAAGTTTCCCTCTGCCCAGCTCTCTAGCCTGTCCAGGTCTCGCTGAATGGCAGCACAGTCTGCTGGGGTGTCGGTGACACCACTCAGCTTTGTGTCATCAGCAAACTTGCTGACATTGCATCCTAATCCCTCATCCAAATAATTAATGAATAGATTGAACAGGACTGCTCCCACCACCGATCCCTGGGGGATTCCACTAGATACAGGCCTCCAACTAGACTGTCCCATTAACCACTACTCTCTGGCTTCTATCCTGCAGCCAGTTCACAATCCACCTCACTACCCAATCATCCAGCTCACACAGCCTCCTCGCAGCCAAACTGAGGCAGTGTGAGACTGTGTCAAATGCTTTACTGAAGTCAAGACAGACCACATCCACTGCTCTGTCATCATCTGTCCACCTGGTTATGCCCTCAGAAAAGGCTATCAGGTTGGTCAAGCATAACTTCCCCTTGGTGAAGCCATACTGACTGTCCCCAGTGACCCTCTTGTCCCTGATATACCTAGAAACAGCACCCAGGACAAATTGTTCCATCACCTTTCCTCCATCATTAATTAACATAAAACTATTCTAGCATTAGTTAATGCTCACAAAGCCTCAGTGCTATGTATTATATTCGATTTAACAATATATGAATCACGGTAGTGCCTTCCACAAGGTTACACTGCAGATCACCTGGAAAAAGGTTTCTTGACTATTTCTACACCAGCAATTTTCACATCCCTCAGAACAGCTCTACTGGCCTTCTGATCAAGATTCCTATCTTGCAAACACTACATACATATTGTCTCATCACTGCAAGATCTGCTCCTCAACATGCTTTTAAAGCTCACTCTGAGCTTTAGAAAAAAATTCGTGGCACCGAGTCTAAGAGATTTTTCCATTACTATCCTAGGAAAGAACAACAGGAACACTCAGGTAAAATTAACTAGTCATGGGTATCTCTCACTTTTGTAGATTTATAGAATGGTTCAGGTTGGAAGGGACCTTAAAGATTATCTAGTTCCAACCCCCCTGCCATGAGCAGGGACATCCCCCACTAGACCAGGGTGCACAAGGCCCCAGCCAATCTGGCCTTGAACCTTTCCAGGGAGGTGGCAACCAAAACCTCCCTGGGCAACCTGTTCCAGTGTCTCAGCACTCTCATCATGAAGAACTTCCTTCTGACTTCCAGCCTAAACCCACCGTGGCACAACTTGAGTAGTCTCAAACTATTCATGACTACAGTTCCAAAGAAGTCCAAGCTACAAGTATTATGCAGGCAGGTGATGAATCTCCATCCCGGCCTGTGTTTATAAGTCATGGAGATCTGAAGATTAGGGACATGGTTTATCAGCAGTCTTTTCCAACCCAAACATTTCTATGAAACTATGTTTGTCATATTCCTCAGCCCAGCCATATCAAAGCTTCCATAACTCTGGTAGGAAAACACTTTTTGTTGCATTTTAGTTCTTTCCTGTTAACTTCAACAGCAAACAATGCTCAGCCATTTGTTTCCCTTGTGAAAAGGGACTGCATAATTAAAAGTTTACTTCTTTGTGAAGTGATTTTGCTTAAATCTTTTCAGAGAGGTGATTAAGAGGTCTCATGTTGATATTGCTGCTTGAAGAAAACATCTTCAAAGTCAAAGAGGGAGGGACCTTGCAGTGGAAGCCTTTCAAAAGATATAAAGTACTATAAAAACAAAATCACCCTGCATGAAGAACAGTTTCATATTTGTTTTTATCATGTGAAAACCCACAGACATGATACCTAGAATCCTTTTCTCTCTGTTCACAGGCAACTTGTACTGCAGTGTTAACTGTCATTTCTTGTGCATTAGCTGACTGTTCACAACAGACCTGGGAACACAAAGCCAATTATCTACCACATTTACTTATTCACACAAAAACAATTATTTCTCAGAGAAAAAAAGAGTTGAAAAGGTTAAATTCATGAAATGAGATTTGTAAGATTATGAACCATTTCAAGTCAGATTTTTCTAAATGTCATTTTCTAATAAAAATTTCTGAAAGGACAGCTGGATGGGAAAAAAAAATGTTAGTAAGTAGAAAAACGTAGAGTTGTGAAAACACTTATTCAGTCAAGCTTACACAAGGGACCAGCTCTACCTTTGCCTACTCAATTACCTGCACGCACAAGGCAGAGGAGAAAAAAACATCTGTTTCCCCCTCAGTTCTATCTGACAATAATTGGGTAAAAGGAGAAATCAATGCTGTCATTTATGACAAAAAGCAATACTCCGAGGCTAATTATCAACACCGGGCTCTGTTTGCTGCGGTGATGAAAAATCACACAGGAAGTCAAAGACCTGCAGTCTAGTTATTCCAGTTTGGAAACCATTCTTACAGTGATGCCCGTGAAATCATGGTGACACAAGCACAACTGCTCCTCTGTAGTTTTTTGGTGCAACATTTGTCCCTACAGCCTGGTGCTGTTGCCAGAGAAACCTCAGCAGCAAAGCAGGGCAGACAAACGGTAAAGCCACACAACCCTTCAAGACCTTTCACCTCTGCAACACCCCCTTCCGTTTTATACTTCCACCCATAACAAAATTACTTTTCACTGCTCAGTGTCAACTGCCAGTCAAAACGTAACAGTGGTGCTGCCAGCCAGAATCATAGAACCATAGAATAATTTAGGTTGGAAGCGACCTGTAAGTTCATCGAGTGCAACCATTAACCCGCCGCTGCCAAGTCACACAGAAACACAGAATTATTGAGGCTGGAAAGACCTCAAAGATCAAAGTCCAGCCTATGACCTAACTTCGGCTACACCATGACACTAAGCGCCACATCCAGTCTCAAACACCTTCACAGATGTTCACTTCAGCACTTGCCTGGAACACCTGTCAATCACTGTGCTCAAGGGTAATGAGTCTCACTCACAAAAACCTGGTGGTTGTGACAGGAAATGAGATGTCCAGTGGTTTTGAGGTGGGGATTTTTTGAGGAGTATGGATAATCCATATGGATAGTCCATAATGATCAGTGTAGCCGATTGTCCCTTACCTACTAGTGTACCAGGTTCTTCTAAATCACAAGGCTACACAAACAAGTATTTTATTTCTTTTTATTTTAGGCTATTTTCACAATTTTTGCCCAATTACCTGGGCATAAACAAGTTCTACACCAGCTGGTTACACACAGCTCAGGTTTTGAGCACGCATGCTTAGAAGAAAGGATTGTTTCCTACTTTCATCACAGATTTGAAATAATTCAGTAATTTCCATGCAATTAAATTCTTGGTTTATACTTTATGCAGCAGTAGGGAAATTAGAGATCTAGGCTTCTTGTATTCTCTATTCCAAGGAAAAAAAAACTAGCACAGTAAAAAAAAGAGCCACTAAACTTGTAAAACACTTTGAAAAATAGATCTTGTTTAGACTAAAGCAGCCTAATATTACCTCAGGGTTTTATTGGCTCTGAAACTGCTTTTTCAAAATGTTTTCTTTTGCATATCTATTGAATTACCTTTATCTCACCTGCTATCTTCACAAAATGAAAGTCACAAGCACAAACTAATTAGTGAGCTTTTTTAAAAATAAATAAAAAAGAACATTTTCTGAAAAATAATCATAGAAGATGGCCTCGTAAGTAAAGACACAGGGGTTTTTTTTCAGTGACACCTCTCCGCACACCGTTTCCTTCTGTACAGGCAGGCTCCCAGCAGATAAGGAAATTCACATTTAACATCCCAATTCTTTGAGATACTGAGCAGATGGTTAGAAATCATCTCTCTATGGGTAAATGAAAGCTTTGCCTCCCTAAGGAGAGAAACTCGTATCCTATGCTGCAAACACCTGGCAATACCTCTTAGAGGGAAAGTTTCACACACAAAAGAAAACCAACTCAGGTACCTTTGTTTTAAAAGTCAACATTTCTAGAGCCAAAAATGTGCTGTTTTTCCTTTTAAAGATGGGGGTATTAACAAGATAGAATTCAAAATCTCCATTAGAAAAATAATTAGAATTCTAATTTATGCAAACACACTGAACTTGGAAAACCAAAAGTCCATTGTGCTGTTAACAGACAACAGGGGGAGCAGGGGAGAAGGCAAAAGCCCAAAAAACCCAGTGTACGAGACAGTTTCCAGCATTTGCCCTACAACAGCACACTCCTACTTCATGAGGCAGCTGCTGCTTTAATCATTCATCTTCTAAGTGACGAGTGATAAAGATCACTAGGCAGGATCATATTGACTGGCAACGGTCAAAAGGTATCCGAATCCTTCTTATTTGAGAGAACACAATTAGGAAAAGCAGGTCAACAGGGTTCTTGAGAAGAACTATAGTGCAGATAACATTTATATAATTGACTACTTCTTCAGTTCTATCATAAGAACATAAATGATTCACTGTGAAACTAATTAATAGATGCCTTCATCAAGCAACCAGATGCACGGAGAAGCTATTGAGTTCACCAACTGTTTTTCCCTGCAGGCAGAAGCAAATCCATTGCTTGGGCGCTACAGATCTGGCCGGGCTTCTGCTGTGGTCTAAGCGACCCCAACCAACCCATTTGCATGGCACTTGCTTGGTGTTCTGTCTTTAGGGTCCTTCAATCTCCATCTGCTTAGAGCACCTGAGAGCCTCAAAATACAAGTTTCCCATATGGCAGACTCTTCAAAGTGCGCAAACCTCAGCCTAATAAAGTCTCAATCCATTATAGCAGAGTCTGCTCATTAGGCTTTCGCTAAAATATTCACAAAGTCTACACACACCAACTAATCCAAATCCCACCTTCAAACAGATGTGAAGGTGCTGAGGCATTGGAACAGGTTGCTCAAGGAGGCTGTGGATGCTCCATCCCTGGAAGTATTCTAAGTCAGGCTGGACACGCCATGTGGGTTAGAACTAAGTTTACTCCAAGATCACTTCTAATTCAAACCATTTGATGATTCTATGAATGATATAGCCCTAAATTAATGTTTAAAGATAAAATACTATAGTAAGATAAGCTATTTCTGATAAAAGGTTTAAGAAATTAAGCTTAAACTTGAAGAAGAATGCTTCATTAATTAATTCAGTTTCATGGAAATTCACTCTTTAAAAAAGAATAAAGGAAATTCTTACAATTATTCCAGTGAAACTCTGAACTGGAAGTTTTAATTTCCTCCCCTTTTTAATGAATGGAAGGAGGAGCAGGACAATGTTGATATATAGAAAAAGGGAAAGGGTGTGTAAATGTGCCTGCCTTTTCAGGGGGATAGCAAGATCAAGGGAACAACCATGAAAACCACAAATACAAGTGCTCAGCTGGCTTGTCCCCACCTGCTTCCAAGGACAAAACTGAAGAAAGGAATGGAATACACCTGACAAAAAAAAAGCGATTTTTTTCAGAAGCAAAGGGAAACTAAGAAAAAGCAGAAAGGCCGATAATAGGAGCGAGAAAACTGTAGTCCAGCTGTACATTTCTATTCAAATGCACAAGTGATTGTATCTTCTGTCTCCATGATCAGGAACCAATTCTGCCACGTTTCAGGGATGTTATGCAACCCAAAACTTGCACTCTTCAGCTCTTAATTAGGTTTGCTTTGATTTTAATTAAGTTATCTTCCTTACCAGAGTTTAAGATATCTAAACTTTTTACCCCCTCAAAAGTATGTTTTCCATTTGGGATTCTCTTTGATCTCTCACTGAAACACGGAAGGGTTGCACATTAATTTCTGCAAAATTTACTCAAAGGTTGAAAAGTGTATTCCTGTAGTAATTTGTGATCAAATTCATCTCATGCTAAAACCTAAATTACTGTAACTGAAAGGAAGAGGGGAAGAAAGAGCATACACAGCACTTCTTCCTTACGACTTTTCAGACTTTTACATAATACTTTCCCAACCTTTTATACCTTTTGATTTAAAATTTACATTTTTAGAGCCCAGCATACAGTAAAACACTTGAATTTTGGCCAAGATCCTTGGAATGAGTCTTGCAAAACAGTAAACAGAGGCTGGCATTGAAAGCACAAAGAAAATCTTATTTCTGTCCTATCCAGCTAACTTCAGAAAAGTCAGAGAAAAGTTTTATTCATAGGATCCAGAAAAGAGTCTCTCTCTAGATCTATCAGCCCCCAATTTGTGCTTCTGCATTGCAGAGAGGCTTAATCAGGTGTGGTTTTTAGCTATATTGCTCTTTAAGAACATTAGCTATGTTTTATGTTTATTTATGAAATTCCCAGCACATCAGTTATCACTTACTCAGCACTTCCTTATCAACAAATTGCTGTGTCCCTAGACAAAGCACGTGCACAGGTATCAGTCACTAAAAGCCCCATACGTTCAGTTTGCACCACAAGTCGTTAAAATCCACACTAGAAGTTTTAGCAGTCTGTACATCTTAACCCCCACAAGGTCACAGAAAACCTGCCTTGTTTAGAGTCTGGTCAATCTTCTGGTTGATATCAGACATCCTAGTTCTTAGCCCCTAACCTAGCCCATAAATATTCCCACTCACATTCCTTATTTACACCACATCGATGCATTTTTCTGACTAACTTTGTAGGTCAGGCTGAGACAATGTTGTTAGAGATCAGTATTCACAAGAGCTACCACCGTTTCATACAAATCTCTAAGTGTTCTCGGAGGTGGGTAATTTTTGGTGACAAATCTAGGAGTGGCCTTAGTCTTCTAGTTTCTTTGTTGCATGTCAAAACCATTTTCATTGAGGGCTTGATTGCCCTCCTGTGGCATTGGGCCAGATAAGATTATTAATCAGCTTTAATTTGCCACACTTTATGGACAGAGGAGTTCAAGGGATAGTCAGCTAACGAGAATGACCCAAATTTGCCCAAGATAATTTTCACCTAATCAGCAAGGAGTCACACAATAACACGTACCTCAGCAAACTACAAAATGGTATGATAGTCATGTTCTCTAATGGCACAAAACCACTACAGAACAGCTAGGTGTCTTCTTTGAAACAAGAGACGTAAACTAAACAGGAAAATATTACCTGTCTTATCATCTGCCAATGTAGGGCTACTCCAAGTAGCCCTATATAGAAAAGTTGAAGCCCAATAAGCTCACTACGAACCACTTCTTCACAAATACCTTTTACCTGCTTGAATATACTGTAGTACCCTACCTTCTTTTTCCTGCAGGAAACATTCAAACATGTTCCACGGGGTGAAGTTGTCCTTTCCCACCAGTCAGACTTAGACTGAACGATAAAGTCAAGACAGAGGGTCAAAGTGACCATCACTTATCCCCCTATGTATGCACAGTGACAAGCCCCATAACAGAGTCAGCAACATTCCCCTTCAGCTGCTGACAGCTAGACAGTGCCACGGTGAACAGGAGCAAAAATGCTTTCATTAGCAGAAAGCCCTCCAAAGATTTCCACTGGAACAAGTCTTTTTCTTATGTCACAGAACAAAATTTCTTTGAAGAAAGTGCATGTGAACACCTCTGCAGCTCTCCGCCCTGGTCTCTAATAACGTTGTGAGTTCATAATATTATCATCTCATTCACTTTGGAGCAAGCATCCCTTTGAGGAGAAAACAGCTACAACAGAGGACTGAAACACTCCAAGAAATTACATAAATAAAAAATTAGTTTTAATAAAGAATTAAGAGAATCTGGGCAGGAACCATCACAGGATGCCCAAGAGCTCCTATGTGAGGAGAAGACGCGCTTCCTAGCTCAAGTACATACATAAGCAACACAAATCTTCACTTCTGCAGGAGAGATGACTTGCTTAATAAAAGGTTTGTACATGCAGGCTGCTGCTTCATAAAAGCTCAATGGAGGAAAGACTAAGGCTTTAAGCTACTCCCAGGATCAAATCTCAAAGAGGTCTAACAGACAAACTCCTGAAAAGCAGAAGAAATGAGCAGACGGATTGAGACTGTGAACAAGTCACCCTGAGCCAATTTCAAACCCAACTCGACGCAGAGCGCCACTCACTGAGCCTCTAAGCAGGACTTCAAATGGATCTGTTTCATCTACTATCTGTGTTGGCTGTTTTAACTTTGGTATTTTCAAGTTATGCTCTTCGCTTTGCTAATTGTAAAGCTTCCAAATTGAATTGCAGTGTTTGCACAGAAAAATTGCTTCTTTTCCTTGAAGTAGTGTGGAAATCCTGACTTGAGACAAATTATTTAAGTAGATGCCACAGTACTTTCTCTTTAGAAAGCTGAAAACATTCATTACATCACTTATTGCTATAAGGCCTCTGCTGAGCAGATGTTCTATCTTTGTGCATTTTCACGTATTAATGTTTCTGGCAAATGCCAAAAGAGAATTAATTTTGCTAAGTCTGATATATCAAAGGGTAATTGATGATGCCATTGTTTTAATTCAGCTGTTCTATTAAATATTAAACATGACAAAACCATTTCCTCTGATTTTTTTCCAATAGAATGACATCCTCGCATGCAAGGAAGCAAAGCACCATGTTAAACCTCTGCCATGCCTCACAATACAAAGAACAGGAAAATTCTGCTCTGTTTATCTCTACTCTGAATAAAAATCAAGTTGTACATTTTCTTTTACAGAGTAGCTAACGTCACAAAAGTAAGATACAGATCAGTAAGGTGTAGGCTGTTCAGATGACTGTAAAATCAGAAAACAAAAGTTACATTTAAAAAGCTGCAAAAATAATTATAACCAGCAAGTTATGGTACAGGACATCAAACCCCAAAGCAGAATGGAAGGAACTGTAAAGTATCTCAACTGAATTGAACCATCTGCTTTGCTTTCTCTCTTATTTCCCTGGAGGAGGATGTTGAGATTATGATATCACCCGTGGTTCATTTGCTTATTTGCTTTGTTTTAGGACCCAAGAACACATTTTTCTCTCCTGTGGATACAATTCCACTTCCAGTTTGTACCAGATTAATCCTGAAGTCACGCAGTCTTCCACAACTAAGTAGTTCGGTCAAGAAAAGTAGCAAGAGTTTATGTACTGCATTAATTCTTTTGGATTCTTTGGGTCTTATCCTCAATCTGTTCCCACCCATGGGCTTCATAAACAACTGGAAATCATCAGTAACTTCAGGAAAAATCCCCAGAGTTCATATACTCCATTACTTCTTTTGGATTCTTTGAGCCTTTCCTCGATCTGTCCCACCCATGGGCTTCACAGACAACTGGGAATCATCAGCAGCTTCAGAGAACCACGAAACACACAGGACTAGCA
The DNA here is from genome assembly GCA_013397515.1 of Upupa epops. Classification (NCBI taxonomy): domain Eukaryota; kingdom Metazoa; phylum Chordata; class Aves; order Bucerotiformes; family Upupidae; genus Upupa; species Upupa epops. Next base: position 293,112 of record VZRI01000315.1, read on the forward strand.
GCAACCTCTAGAGGTTTCCCACTCCAGCTTCTTCAAAGTAAACCACAGTATTTCTGAAATTCTATCTAGCACACAGCTCTCAATGCACATCTTAAATTCCGTGGTGAAAGTTCTGTCCTCCTTAACACATCTATTCCAGTGCTGAGGTACTCTCAGGCAGACAATATATGCCATAATGGGTAGCCCTGCTGTCACTGCAGCAATCAGACAGTATTTACCCAGCTGTGATCTGCCGCTCACAGCTCACACTTGAGCACAGTAACACGGGGTTATCCATCTTCTCTACCCACCCTGTCTTTCCGTTGCCAATCATTTAATACTAACTGCTCTGCTAACCACGATCAGTGTCACTGAGATAGAGGACCAGTTTGATGGATGGCAAGGCTGGTTTTTATCCCACAGCGATTAACACAATGGGCTGGGGGAGACTTACAGAGGAACTTGTACCCTGCACACAGCTGAACTACACAAACATAGCACATAGTGGCATAGAACATGGAAAGGCAGGAGAATTGAGAACCAAGCTCATGTAGAAAAACTTATTAGAAGAAAAGAAACACCCAGATATTCTGGCAGCTGGAGAAGAAGCCCTGTCCTACCTTGTTCTCATTCAGGAGTGTTAGCCTGCTCTCACTAAGTATCTCCCAGAATGATCCTACTTAAAATGACATGAAATAATGATGAACAGGTTTTGATAGCAGATGGAAGCTTTTTACATAATTCAGTTTTAATGACCAGAGAATTCTTAAGCATGAAGGTCTGGGTTTGAGCAACACAAGATTTCTACGAAACAGCCAAATCTGCCATCGTAAGCAATATGTTTAATACATGTGCATTTTTTATTGGAATAATTAATCTATGGGGAGATGGGGTTAAATACCATTAGATATCCTCACACTGAACTCCATGATTAGAAAGATGAAAAAATTAGGAGGAAACCAAGCTAAAACTTCTAAACAGAGCCAATATAACCAGCTAAAAGAAAAGTCCGATTACCAGGGTTAATTATGCAGTTCAAGTTTGATACTGCATATCTTCAATACAAAATCCAATACCCTACATTAGAAATGCAGTAGCAACACCAGACACTCGTGACAGCAACAAGTAATAAGCAACTAAACCAACAGTTTTCCTTCATGTAAATTATTTGAAATTCACTCTAATCCTGCAAATAGCTCCATATTTACATTAGGCCCTACTCAGGTTGTATTTGCTCTTTAAAATAACTCCAATCAACAATTCTTAGAGTTTCATTTAGAACTAAAAGTCAATGGCATGTCAAATGTCACCTCATTTAAACTTAACTGCAATTTAATAGTTGAGAAAGTAGTTAAAAATGTGATCATTTGCAGTTCAGGTCTGACTTTTTTGATAGCATGACCCAATATTCATAATTTAAAGGTGCAATTTTGACATATGTTTGTTGAATAATAACTTTCTTAACACCAGAGAACAATGCATTGTGACTTTAGCTGCTCCTGTCAGCACGCCTTGACTGTCAGTATCTGAGTAGACAAGCAATTAGAGGGAGAAAGATGTAATATTTAGTTAAAAATTACAACTGTGATAGTTCCATAGATCCACAGATTCATAGCATGGTTCAGGTTGGAAGGGAGCTTAAAGATCATCTAGTTCCACCCCTCACCCCCAGTCATGAGCAGGGACACCCCTCACTAGAGCAGGTTGCTCAAGGGCCCAGCCAATCTGGCCTTGAACACTTCCAGGGAGGGGGCAGCCACAGCCTACCTGGGCAACCTGTTTCAGGGTCTCCCCACCCTCATCGTGAAGAACTTCCTCACGACTTCCAGCGTCGGTTCTGAAAGCATTCGTCTGGACAATGGAAATACCTCAGGGTGAGTTACCTGAGCCTTGAGTATCTACACACAGGATTAATGGGTACGTGTGTCCGTTTGGCCCTTGGAAACAAGAGGGAAACAGAGAGCTCTGACACTAGAGAGTAGAGCCAACAAAAGGATGAGATGACCATCACAGGCCTCTCAATCACAAACCAGTAAGAAAAACCTTTCCTAAAAGAAGGTGGGCATCTATCCTCTCTGATGGGAATTTCTGTAGGAAGGAACTTAGCTTGCTTTCTAGGATTATCATTGGTCCATCACAGAAGGAAAAGCAAAGAGTACCACTCCAAGTTATTGAATGTTATTTAAAAAATAAATATTTTAAGTCTTCTTAAATGCTCTAAATAAATCGAACTCTTAACTTTAAAAGCAAAAGTTGTAACATTAAGTGATTATTCAAAGGCAATCCAACACCAAAGAAGTTTACATTTATATAACTATTGTTCTGTCTCAAGATCAAATTCTCTTTATCCTTCATAAATGTTAGCATATATTTATTTAAAAAAACTGTACAAAGACAGCTATGAAAATAGTTTAATGGGAAATAAAGATGACTGCTACATCGCTATCAAGTCACTCTGCAGAGACAATTTATAGCCTTTGTTGCCAAATAGTCTCTTAATAAAAAAAGTCCCATGTCCTTATGGAAGCAACATTTAATTCAATGACAGTGCTCCTGGGGGAAGACTTACACCAGCTATTACTTTTTCAGGTCCCTGCAGTCCCTAAGGCTATTTGTGGCACACAGGATGGTCAAGAGGATGGAAACAGTCAATTAGGAACCTAAAGACAGCATCAAGAATGGAATCGATAGGAAAGTTCGCATGATTCCACAAACCTGCTGGAAATTTGAGCTGGAAGGAAACTCAGGACGAAATAACATCCTGTTCAACAAAACTGCTTTCTTCTAACTGCCCTGGTGTCTGAAGAGTGAAGGGTAGTCAAGGCAATGCTAACCTTTTAAAATTTCCACTGCAGTCAGGGAAATGAGGCTCATAAGCCTAATGTGCTGAGTAAGGACTTGGTGGGCACCTGAAAAAACAAGACACACTGCAGCTTTCGCTGGAGGACAACCAGTGAACATACAAACTCAGGCTCCTATTTGTCCCCGCTCTCTCCTAGCCCAACATCTTTCTATTGCTTTTGAACCTTCCCACATATGAGGAAAGGTAATTAAAATCCAAGTGATGGCTGAGGAGAGGAAACCAAGAGCTTCATATTCAGGAAAACTTGGCCAGCTTTGAATAAACACCACAATTTCCTCAGGTTAGTTAGCTCAGGATAAAACCTGCAGACATCATCGTTTTAGCAAGTCAGGAGAAGGATCAATATTTAACTTTGTTAGCAACAGCCAGCTTCCTCTTCAGCAGGAAGGGTGATGAGGATTTTAGCACCAGCTTCACTGGCTACTGAGATTGCACTCAGTTCTACCTTAGTTGTACAATCATAAAGGGGATTAAAAACTCTGTATTGGGTTGCTTTGGCTTCATGTGCTTATTACAGCTCCCCTGTAAGGGATTTCATGCGTTTCAAAGGCGAGCTCTGCCATGCACTGCACAACATGTAAAAGCTTGTAAACTGTCACTTTCTTGACAGTGTTGCCACAGCCATTCCCAGCTACCTCCAGGTGACGGGAAAACACATGCTTGAGCCACCTCTGCTGAGATGAATTAAACAAACAGTATGGTCTGTAGATTAAACCATAATTAGGGATGATGTCAGTATCGTAGAAGCACAGTAATTAAGCTCCCATTTGTTGTACTAATTTCCTCAGCACTAAAAACATGAACTCTCACTGGCTGGCATGAACTGGAAATTCACAGTTCACAACTCCCCTCTCTTCTGATGGGTAAGAAAACTGTAAAACCCAGTAGGTTCCTCTGAATATCTAACTTTTTTGTTTTTAATTTAAACATTTCATGGGACTTCGGATCAGGCCATAAATAAGCTCTCATATGTCTGCGTACTATAGACCACTTAGTAGAATTAAGTAGCATCATACTTTGTCCTCACTTTAGGATGACAGACTTCTACACAGAGCAAATAATATTAGAAAGCATGTATTCTCAGCAATGTTAATTATATTCTAGCAGCAGGAAAGAAAGAGCTGCAATTCTCCCCAAAAGACAGATGCAGCTTTGGAGTTCCACTGCAGAACGATTTCAGTTGCAAGTGATTTCATGTTGGGGAATTTACTGAGAAGGCTATTCCTTCAGCACTAGTTATTCTTCGCTAGTTATTCAGTGCTGCGCTAGTTATTCTTTACAGCTGCTTCACAGAACCTCAGTGCCTGGGTTAAATCACTGAAGCAGCTGCAAGCTTTAGTATTTCTCACAAGCATATGCACATGTATGTACACTCCAGAAAGAGATGGTTTGGCCTCATCTATGAGTAAAACAATAACACCTCTTTGCTGGGTTGTTTGGCTTTTATTCCTTTTATTTCACAAAATCTCTACACTTCCCACAGTGAAGGGCCCAGACCTCCTTCAAGTCACAGGCAAGAGCAGTTTCACCTCAGATCCTCTGTTGCTGAAAAGATGCAGACCCAAGTGCCATCCTAGAACATGCAATATGTTTAACATGCATCCTAATTAACTGATACTCCAGACAAGCAAGTGTTAAAGTAACATGGAGAGAGGTCTAGTTAAAACACATTTTGAAATAACTCTGTTGGTGAACTCAAGCAACTTCTCTGAAAACACTAAACAAGCAGGTTTTCTGGGCAACAGGCTGAAGTCCAAGACAAAACATACAGAACAAACCATTCAAATCACTACTACCGATTACACACACGCTATGTTTACATTCCACCTATTGCTTTTGCTGCATGCAAGGCATCATGTACAATTTAGATTTCATGTAAGATGAAAGTAAAAAAAAAAGCTTCATCCCATTCATAAGTGACAGATTTCCTTGCTGCCAACTCTGAACCTCTCACCCTACAGCACGACTTGACAGAAGCTCAGCTTAGGAAATACATCACAAAAGGTAAGTGTTTAGTTCAGTGGTTTAGCACTGTATTAGTTCAGGGAGAAGTAAAGCTTTGGATGTTGACTATGAAGGAATGGGCTGGTGGAGCTGCTGGAAGGCACCAGCTTTGCTCAATGAGTATTCACATGACTGCCTCCATCCCCAGCCCAGCACTGGCAGCAGCAGCTTCTACCCAGGCACTCCTGTACCTGGTTTTTAATATCGACGGATTTTAAACCCGCCATAGGAAATTACTATTTTAACAAGCAACAGAGCATCCTGTGCATGTTGTGTTTTCAGGCTGGGTGTTACAGGCACAGACAAAATTATACCTACACTAGAGATTTTGTATTATAGAAATAAATAACCAGTGAATGAAACCCCTGCTCACATCGACCTGACTTTATAGAACAGCATCAAATGCACAAGTTTACAACCCCTATTAAAGTAAACGTTAATAAAAGCCACACTCCTGGAGCATGTGAATATGCACCTTTGTAGGTGTATCTTGTGGGCTGGTTCAAGCAGCAGCTCTTACAAACCAACCCTTACAGAACTTGCTTTTAAACAACTACAAATTACTACTTTTCCACTAAAAAAACCAATGTACAGCATTAACTCTTTAAGTAATAATTTGTAAGCTTGCATACTAATGATTGTCATTATTTCCTACAAGTAATGGCTCGCATTATGGTGCAACAACCAAGAAATGTTACCTTTATTTTCACTTACTTTATTTGTGGAACAAGTACCAACCTGCGTTAGGGCTCGGGGAATAGAGTATTTAGACTGTACAGTCTAAATATATCTCCCAGGGAAAAACAATTAATTATCTTTGTTACTGCCACTACTGCTGAGAACAGCTGCAATTCCTGGCTTGCCAAATCCACATCATCGAGGGTTATTCCTATTAATATCAATTAAGGTCTAAACTGTTTGAGTCTCTTTCAATAATGCTGCTTAAGTAGATTTAAAGTGCCATTTCACAGAAAGCACACCTGTGGCAGAGTAGTGGTACCTCTTTTTATCTAAAAATACATACCTTTTTAAGGCATCTCTTTTTATCTAAAAATATATATTTTTTAAGATATAGCTGTATCTCACCAAAATGTGTTTAAGCATCGGTAACTAAGACATGCATATTCCCAAGAAAGGTCCAAAGACCAGTTTGTTTTACTTGTGCTGTGGTAAAAACCATGTTCCTTAATTGCATGGGGGATTTGATTACACCATCATTTATGGACTGTAATTAAACCAGACCACAAAGTTGTGTCAAACTTGTATTAAGCACATGGTGTGCCATCCCTGAGGGCACTCAGAAACCACTCTGGCTGAAGAATCTCCTTCTGTCTGGCCATCTCAGGTTAAGTCAATGACAGACAAGCTATCACATCAGCAAAGAAATTAACCTGCTCCCATTAAGAAAAATCCATGCTTGCCCTGACATAACCTAGTTCTAATGTCTGTTTTAAATTCTTTAAATGTATCTGTCATTAGCTATTGTGGGCTGATGAGTATGAAGAAAAATTATCACCAAGAAGAACAATTATCACTTTGAAACAAGTTGATTTGAAAAAACAAGCAAACAAGTTCAGATACCAGACAATTTGTATCAGTTGAACCAGGTCTAGCTAAACCGAGACCTAGTATTTTATAATTTCCTGTTTTCTTCTGTAATTTCCTATTTTATTTCATAATTTCTCTTCTACCATACAGATAACACCACACTGCTTTCCATTCTCCCCATCCAATCCCTCGCTGTTTCAAGCGTGGATTTTCAAACAAACGCTTAGATTCTTTTTTCTTTTGAAAAAGCAGTGCAAGAAAATAGAGCCATGGTTCCAAAAGGCATTTCTGAAGACTGAGTTGCAACACTAAAGTTAATTTACCATGGCTTAGAAGGAGAGATTAGGTAAGATCCAGCAACAACAGGATGTTTTCAACAGGGCTTTGTGCATCTGAACAAAGAAAACACTTTTTTCCTGCTATTTGCTACCTAGAAATGATCACTATGATGAAGATTTCTTGCAGCAGGAATTGTTCAAATCCTAAAGAATCCAAAAGATTTTAAGTGCAATTTAACAAGGAAAATAAAGCTCTACTATTATTTTGAAGAAAATCACCAAGGACAAAAATATTATTCCAAGTAGAAGACATTAATATTGAAGACGACCTAAGGTGACTACACAGGGGAATAATTTTTTGAAAAACAAAATATTTCAGCGCCTGGGTCTTTACATTTCAATCATCCCTTGAGACAGGCATTAAAATGACTGGATATCTGAAAAATATTTTGAAAGTCTGCCTTCTGAAGAAACAGAAAGAAGATGACTTTATGACACCGAAAGCAGTTGATCAAAACTTGAACAATTTTGAAGCCCCAGATAAATAGCAGAATAAAAACAGAAGAAGATACTCGTGTCAAACAATGTTGTGTTCATTGCTTTGCTAAATGAACCAAGGACATTATGATTAGAATGTGATGGAGAAAACACAAGTCCAATATAGGTGATCATCACTTTCCCAAAGTCTCCAACAGGGAACATTTTTTAAGAAGTCACTGGAGGAGGCAGAATGAGATTTCCTGAGGACACACCAGGCCAACTCTACCTCAACGGCTGAGTCACTAAAGATTCAAGGCTCTGTTGAGATCTTGGCACACTGTGCCCATCGCCCTCATGGGCTGAGGCATAAACATGCCAACTATCAGCGTTACGCTTCAAAGAAATAATTTTTGAGCTGTCTTGGCCATTGACTTCCATTTGCTAGTCAGATCACTTTTCCCTTGTTTCATCTCCTGCCAGGTTGGAGATCTGTGACAAAACGGCATTTTACCCCAGCTCAGACCTCAGACAGCACCTCCCCTTGCCTTTGTTCAATCAGAAATATCATGCTGTGATTCCATTTTAGCTAAAAAGGGCACAATACAATGAAGTGTGAGGAGGGAGGAGGTAGAGCTGGGTCCATCGGTTCCCTCTTTTGGTGGGCACGTGACCAGTTTAACCTCCCACAGAGGCTCATCTACCCTTCCAAATGAATTTTACCTTCCGCAGCAGACCTGCATATTTGTGAGCACTACGGAAGAAAAGTAAGGTCCTTCTTGCTTTACAAAGAGGAGAGTTAGAAATGCATGTTTGCACAGAATTCTTCCAATTATGTCAACATTACCCCAGAAAAATAAGGTCTCTTAAGGCTCTTATTGGACAATTGTGTGTGAACTGCCATTCAAGGTTTCGCTCCTCTACTGTCTTCAGCAAGGACAATAAAGGCATCATTTGCCCTCAGTTTTCTGCGTTGGCCCAAACTCGTCACTGGACACCATCTCCTTTCTTATTTCTACCAAGTAACTTTACTTAATGACGCCCCAGAAAAGCTGCAGAGAAGAAAGAAGTCTTTCTTCTTTGAAGAGGTAAAAGGCCAACAGTACCATGGGACCGTTGTTAAAGAAGAAAAATGAGATGAAATGATGTTGGAGATAAGACAGACAAGAAAGAGATGAAAATAGAGACAACTAAAAAAATATTAAGACTTACCAAGATGAAGGCAAATCAAAAAGCAGCCCAAGGAGTTACTAGCTTGTGTGAGATGTCTTTTATACACTTAGACACTGGACCTCTGCACATCCAAAATCCGTAGAGGAACCAGGTGAGTCAGAAGGAACCTTTTATCAGTGCTACACTAAGTTTGCATCAAGTAGACAGAGAAAACCTTTGAAACTGAAGTCCTATTCATCATTCAAAACCAAATGCATTATTGCTGCTGTTTAACTTAATGCTGGTTGTAATAAAGTGGTTTAGAGTCACTCTTCTGGCTCCCAGGTTCATTTTCATTCTGATCAGATTCACTGATAGACACCGGTGTGCTTCCACTTCTTGTCAAAAGAACACAGGACCAAGACAATCTCAAGGCTGACATTTCAGTACACAATAGTACATCTGTCATTCTAAAAGCAAACATTTTATTTTAAAAATATCCCAGCCAGAAGCCTGTGGCAGGTAAAAATCCTTCCAAGTTCTTCTAATCATAGTTTGCTCAAACATCAGTAACATAAAAGCAACCACCTCATGAAAAATTCCCAGTTTTTCCCCAAATCCTGAAGGTAACTGCTTCAAGCACTGCATAAGTTAAAATTCATCACCACTGAACTTAACCTAGATAGTTACTTTACACAACTCAGAAACGATGAATAACAGAAACCTGCAGAACTACACAGATTATAGCAAAGTCACTTCAGCCTCCTAATAAACTCAAGTTGAATTTATTTTTTGCCTTCCCAGTTACAAGGTAACATCTTCCACCTTCTGCATTTTCTATTGTTTTTCAATTAGCTCATTTTTATCATGCTTTTTCTCCTCTAGGCATGCCCACCATCTTCTGGTGGACTTCCCACTGAAGGGCTAAGCACAGAGTAAGTACATCTACCTGCAGCAACGCTACACTGGTATTATACAGCCGCACCTAACTACACAAAACTCGTTCATGCACAACTCCAAGCATAACTTTTTCTTTAAGTATTAGCACAGCCACATAAATTATTAAAGCTTCTAGCTTGCTGAGATACAGTCTGGGGAATAAAGATCACCAAGAGAAGAGATCAAATGAAATTTATTTATTTAGCAGAATGAAACAAAGGCTGAAGGGAATATCTTGACCATCCGTGAAGATGCTCTAAGGGAATGCTTGCATGGCTGTGATTTAACATAAACTATTAGAAAAAAAAATTGGGAGAGACTTTTTCTAGGCACAAGCACAAAATAAAAAAAAAAAATAAAAAAGGATAATTATAGTGGAGCTTAAAGAAAATTATAAATTTGATATACAACTTATCAGAGAATCATTTCAGTTAGAAAAGACCTTCAAGATCATCGAGTCCAACAATTAACCAAACTATGCCAGGGCCACTGCTAAGCTCTAGAGCTCCACAACCTGGAAACACATCCAGGGATGGAAATTCAACTCCTACCTGGGCAGCCTGTTCCAAGGGTCACCAGGCTTTAAAATAAAGTTATTTTTCCTCCTGTCTAACCTAAACTTCCCTGGCACAACTTGAGGCCATTTCCTCTTGTCCGATCACTCATTTCTTATGAGAAGAGGCCACATATAATACATTCCCAACATCCTCCACCCCTAAAGCACAGAGAGCATGACCAAAGCTTTCCACAGTCCTCTCTAATGGGCATGTTTACACTTAGTGCATTTATTCAGAGCCATTACCAATGGTATTTTTCACAAAGCCGAGAAGTGGGTATCAGCCAGCTTGCATTTGAAAACAGTGGCCAAAATGAAACCACATTACTGTACTGTATCCCTTTAAAAAAAATCTCTGTCCTCCAGTTAATTGCAATGCCCCTAAAGCAATAAGCATTGCCTGCAACACAAAGTATTCTTTTTTTGATGAGGACAGAATATATTTGTTTCCCAAATTAGGTGGAACCCTACAGATGTTGGCATTAAGTGTACTGATGGGAATCACCATCATCTGTCAGGAAAATGTATAAATCCTTTGGGTTCTCTAACGAGTTGATGGCTTTCCTGTGAAATATTAACTAGGCACAATGCAGACATTGACATTTAACTCTGTTTTTTCCACTGGATATTTTCCTCCCTCTCCAACCCAGCATTGCTCCCCCCAGTTTTCCCAGGCTCTGTATTGTACAGAGATGACCATATGTTTAGATTTGTATTTGATGACATAATTGCAAAACTGAAGCACAAAAGCAGCTAGAGCTCTGCACATGAGCTGTGTTATGGCCACAGAGCTGAAGAAACCTTCTGAAAAGCAGTGAAAGCCAAATTAACAACGTCCAGATCTTACCAACAAAAGAGGGATTTCTATTGTCAGCTACAGTAGAAGCACAAAACCAAGCAGCAGCACTCAACGTAAACTAGGTCTCTCTGCTACTTGACAAAACTAAGAGAGAAAGGTGTAGGTTTACTGTTTCAAGTATCTATTGTCTGTAGAGTTGGCCTTTCTCGAAGTCCATCATTGTTCACAGCAGAGCAAAACACTAGGACAAAAACCGTTTGAATTGTAGGTGATGGAAAACTGCTTCTTGCTCAAAAAAGCTGAATTAGACTCTCATTTCAGTAATTCCTTCAGCACCCCAAGCAGCCTGTTCTTCCTCACAAATTCCACTAGAGGTGATACGCTTTCCACACTCAGAACACGTTCCACTTTGGGACCAAGACATTTCAGTTTATGACAACAGGCTTCTTTGCTTACTAAGTCATAGAATTATTTGGGTTGGAAGGGAACAGAGATCCTTCAGTTTCAACTTCACTGCCATGGACAGGGATACCTGCCACTAGACCAGGTTGTTTAATTACCTGAAAAAATTTCCACAAAGCAACTTCTGAAATACTACAAATAGAATGTGCTCCATGAACATGGGCTAGGAATGGGTCAGGAGGTGATTTGACCATAATTATAAGCGTCTGTCTTGCTGTCTCATGTGTAACTTACTGGATCATCTCTTCAGAAGGCCTACGGAAGATAAGTCAGACACAGGAAAATATTGCAGTTGTGAATCATATCACAGCTTTTTAAAGCTTCCTGTTCTTAATCTTAGCTGAGGGTGTATTTTCAAGGCACTGAGTAAACCCCCGAGTGCTTCTTGAGGTTGACCTCCAAACTAGAAAAAAGCAAAAGTTACTGAAATTGGGACATTAACTGAACTATTGTTGCTTTCCACTGACTTCAAGGTTTCATCCACTCTCCTACACAGAAGCACAGGTCAGGTCTGCCCTGTGCCGCACCAGTGAAACTCTGGCTTGAGAAAAGAATCTCATCGAGCACAACAGTGCTCAGTTCCGCATCAAAATGGAGTAAAATACCAGCATACACTGACTTGGACACAACCCCCTTTAAGACGACACCTGAACACAAAATAGGCATTTAACTTCAATATTATTTTTTTAGGATTTCATTATAGACTCGATTAAGATAGGTCTGATTTTCCTCAAATGCTACAGAAAGCCAAACTTCAAGATCATTCATGAAACGGCGTTCTTCTAATCAGAGTATTAAAGTCATTAAAACTCATCCAATGGAGCTAATTATCATTTCAACAGAAGCAGAGCCAAAATTCAAGAAGAGTCTGTGCTATTAAGAAAAAAAACCCCAGCCAAACACACAATCAGCAAAATCTTGTACTCTCTAGAAAAGCCCTAATTGTTCTAACTTGATGTAGATGTACGTTAGGTTCTTGGATGCCAAAAGCAAAGCTTGATTAAAGCTGTAGGAAAAGATACCATGATTATCCCAATTAAAATTTTGCCAAGTTATTTATAGCATAATAATAGGAAATGGCATTCATTATCCTATAAACTATTCAACAAACCATTAGGCACCATCATAAAATCAATTGGCAAAAAGAGGCGCAATTATATTTACACTCGCGTAAACTCCTTAGTGAACTACAACCAGAGCATCGCTCAATGCCATTGTTCTGTGTACAGCCAGAGCAGAGATGGTTCAGGCATCTAAAAATAGCAAAGTCTCTCTTAATTAGCATGTGAACAGTTGTTTAATCAGTTACCTGATTTAATAGCCAATCACACATCAGGATTTTAAAGCAGAATTCAGAAGAAAAGGAAATTTTTTTGAAGTCACCACTAAACAAAAATTAAGTCTAAAATTATTTTACCACCTTGTAAAATGTGTTGATTTATTCTTAATTAACTGATGAAGCAGCATCCTGAAGTCTTTCCATCACTACACACAAAATTAACTCATAAGCAATCAAGGAAATTAGAAGAAAATTAGAAACAGGATTGTTGTAAGGTGCTGATCATCCACACCTGCACCACACATCTGCTGGAATTTCGCTTACATTAAGAAACAACCAGACCCCACTACCTTTTTGTGTGGCTCTTTAGTATTTTAATCACATCATCCACAATCTCTACTCTTTATGTTAAAGACAATAATTGCCCTACAGGTCAAGCTCTCACATTCATGGTAACACTAAGAACCAACGCAGCTGAACTGAAATGCATTTCACAAAGGGAAAAGTGAATCTGACATAATTTGCCAACACCTTCTCAGTGCCAATCCTATTTCAACCCATTTAGAAAGCCATTACACCACTATCCTATCGGTTCTACTGCCTTATCAATTTCTTAAGCTACAAAATAGAAGTTCATCACCCTTATCTCTATCAGCATGTCCTACATTAGCTCCCACACCCAACCTGAGATTGACCTTTGGCTACACTGGTGGGAAGCTGCTACCTGCTAGCGTTTGCTTTCATGTCAGCTAAGCTGGAGAGTAATCTCCCATCGATTCATTTGGCATTAAGTGCAATACAATAACTTTTTTCTTCCAAGCTCAAAAGGTTGGTTAAGCACCTGCAAAAACAAGAACGAGCTGTAGGACGGCTGCCACCATACATATTTTGGAGAAGCAATTCATGTCTTAGAGGTAGTGTGTTAGTGCAAGGGGAGCTCACCACGTTGGTCTCATTAGTGAGAATGATTCACGACTGGAATTTACCAGAATTAAACACAACCAGGAGACTAAACTCATATCCATCTCTCCTACTGCAGGAAAGTGTAACAAGGAAGCATTCACAATAACATCTAGTATTCTGCACAGTCATCCTTTTAACTCTTAAAATAAGTAAACTGCAAATACAGCTGTATTGTACGTGTATTCTGTGTAGCCTCTCTTTTCCTTCTTTATCCCAAGAGATCGTTTGACAGCTTCCATATCCAAGAGCAAGCACAGGAAATGTCCATGCTATACCTCAGGTCTACTTAGTCCCCTGAATAAGGGATGCAAATTAGTTTCATGCATTACTGAAGCTCCCAGTCCCCTTACACATAATTTGCTGAAGACTTTGAGATGAGCAATACCTCAAGCATAAGTTCAATTTACAAAACACACTAGTTACACAGATAAATCTAATCTCCCATGCTGAGGCTATAACACAGCCACGACAACTGACCCTCCCTGCTTTCTGAATGAAACATGCACTCCTCAAACAGGCAGCATGAGCTGGCAACAAGGAGCTTCGCTGCAGTGCAAAGCAGATGACTGGAAATCTGTAGCTGAAGCTTGCTGAAACAGCTGTTTTCTCTCTGGTAATGTAGAAACTAAGTTTCACATCGCTTACTCCCTCATGAGAAATATGAGCAATGAAAAAGCCAGTTTGTCCCTCTGCTTTTGGTTTCCAGTTGAGAAAAGGGACATCTGTTTGGGCTGAATCCCCCTCGCCAGCTGACAACCTTAAAAACTAACATTTAATAGAGAATGTTGATGTTTTCCTTCTGTTATTAATATTTCTTCCTGACAATAAGGTCTTTTTTTATTAGTAGTATTATTACTCCTAGTGCACCCTACAGAGCCAACACAAAAAAATTGTACCTATATCAGAACATGAGGTGGGGGGGACATGACACCCAACTGAAAACTAAAAGCAATGCATCTTCCCACTTAATTGTGATTTGTTTTGTCCTTCAGGTTTACAGCACATGCAAACCTGCATATCCATGCTAGTAGAACTAGAATGAAAAGGGAAAAACCCATTCACTGCAAGAAATTGAGGCACCAGATTTAGCAGTAGGGATGCAAGTACAACCAGCACTTGAAGCTCCCCTCAGCAAACTACCTGCTACCCAGCTCCAAAAGTAGTTCCTCCTTTCTCAATGCCCTTGCAGGACTCAGGCACAGGGACCCAGTTTTAAATCTGTATTCCTGCTACAGAAGTTAAGGCATTTCCTCTAGGAATTACTGAACAAGATCTTATATTTATGCACATACCCACATTTATATTACAGCTGAGAACAGTTCAGTTGGAAGGGACCTACAACGATCATCTAGTCCAGCTGCAGTGGAACATAACCATGACCAGCTGGCCTTAAATATCTATAATGCACAGCCTGCAATGGAATCAAAGCAGTGGGATTTGGCCCTTCAGAAGGAATCAGTGAGGCTTTGTCTTTCTTGCTATGCCTTTTCCTGCACGTATTTCAGCTTGGTGTCATCTCATGTGCTGACAGCGCTGTTAATCTCAGCTGGAGAAATAGAAGGCAATTACAACATTAGCCTCTTTCTTAGGCTTTCTGGAAATTTTGAGCAGCGCCCTTTCACAAGGAAGAGGAGAAAAGTTCAGTCTCACTCACTCTCCTTCCCACCAGCTTCAAACTTACAATTTTAATAGCTACAGTGACTTTAAGTGAATTTAACAGTCTCCTTGGACTGCACTTCACAGGGCAGAAACCTGTGAAACAAAGCAATGAGGGACACTAACAAAGATAGAAATGAAGCTCAAGCAAACAGAATTAAATCCAGTTACTACCCTGCTTTTCCTAGTTCACACAGTCTGGGATTCACAGAACCATTTGACCAGTCCCTTGGCTGTGAAGGCAGCCAGGCAGTTTGGGTTAGCAGTGCTGAGCTAGGATGGATGCCGTCGAGGCAGAGCTGGAAATTCAGAGAATAGAGCTCTGGAAAGTTAGATTGCCTTTTTCGAAAGCCTACTTCATTTTTAATAGGTTTTTGTTAATACACAAAGATTTAAGGGACCATGTGCAAGGAAACAAGCCCTCCATGTAAGGAAACTAAACCACATCTCTTGTTTGAGTAAAACAGAGAAGTAGCAAATATTCTTCCTTTGGGGAAATGTTGATGGTGGTTTGTTTAGTATCATTAGAAAGAAAAGAGGAAAGGGACGATGAAGAGAAGGAATGCGGTGTGTGATAAATTCAGTGCGAGAACACATTTTGATTGAAAAACCTCATTTTCCTCCAAATTCACCTCTCACAAATCAACAGACACTATTTTTGTCCTACACAAACTCCATGCCTTGTTTTTAAACACTCAATGACCACTTTGTGATTGCAGCTCTTCATCATGAACCAAAGGGACTATGTCACATTTTCTCTATCTAGACTCAAGAAAGGTCCTTCATGTTCTCTTAAAATAGGTTTAAGCCCCTCTTAGTGCTGCGAGCACATACTGCTCCCTGTTGCCAAATCCAAGCCTGACTCCCCTACTTAATTACTGAAGCACACAAGCACAAAGCTAAGCAAAGCCATGTTTTCCTCTCTTTTATAATCCTACAGGAGAGGCTATTTCCCTTACCATCTATATTCCATGTTTACTGAATTTTATACCCTTTTACATTTTACTCTTTTTGGGCTATTTCACGTTTTATTTGAACAGAAGACGAGGATGAATTGCATTAGTTTGGACGTTTTCAAACGAAGCCAACTCGGGTTAGGCATCCCTATAAAATGACCACGTTCTTCTAAAGGTCTGCATTGGTAATGGGTACAGCTAGGGGCTGAAGTTCTTCCAGAATTAAGACCCCCAAATTACCTGGCTGCTGTCTCTAAGCCTTCTAAAGAGATAAAGAAAGTGAAGAGAGGAAAAGCATTTGATCTTTAATGCTATCTCCTGGTAGAAATTCCTTCCCATCTTTTAAACACATGTAAGGCAAGTCCTGGAAGTAAAAGCATAAACACAGGTGAAAGCAACTGCATGATACGGTGGGCCATCTGGCTTTGAAGGCAAACCAAATTCTTCAGCATCTAAAAGGCCTGCATTTTGCCTGGTTTTAGCATTCTTCAAAACTTGTGTGTACTGGGGTTTAGTCAAAGTCACGGTAAAAGTGTATTTACTTGTATAGTCGCATTGACACAGGGGAGATTTAAAGGCTGAATGAGTCACCAGCATTTTGCCACTGACTTCAAAAGGCTCGAGATCTTCCCCTCAGCAAAAATCTCATACAAGAGAACCATGGAGTTGTTGCTTTCTATAAATCTTTCATAAAATTAGCATAAAATAAGGGAAGACCTTTGCTTGAGGTGACGTTAACACTTCCCAGCACAAGAGCAGTGACCTGTTTGCAGTGGGTTTATGTGTGAAGATGCTCTAGAACATGCTTAGGAAAAAAAGTCACAAAGAGAGCAAATAGATCTGCCCCTTACCACATGCACTTACTGACGTCCTCACGTCACCACTCTCTTTGTTAATGAAAAGTTTCTTCAGCATCACAGCTGGGTGGTAAAGCAAACCTGCTTTCTTAAGTTGGTTTAAAAGGCTTAGAAAAAGTGTTGACAAAAGGGAAATTAATAGCAAATGTCCTATGCTTTCTGAACTAGGAGGCAGGCTTAACAGTATTTGAGTATTAGAAAAAAAAAAATCCCCAAAAGAAGCGGGAGGGAAAGAAGAGATCAGGTCACTCAGACAAGCTTTAAGAAACCAAAAGGATGTGAGCAGGGCACTTGGGTTCAGGCAGGTGAATTAGATTTCAATTCTTGCTTCCAGCACTGCTCACGGTCTTGTAGAAAAACACCATCTTCTTATGTGAGCAAATGAGTTGAAAATACCACCAAGTTACCACCAGCTACATTTAAGGCAAGTTAAGCCACCACTGAGTCTGCCCCTCTAGGAAATTATTCTGCTTCCTACTAAAATAATCCCTCAGAAAACAGACTCTGTAAGCAAACAACCTCCTCTGCATTACAGCTGCTTATTGCTGACCCAACTACTACAGCTGATAATGGTGAGCCACACACAACACCTAACACCTTCAAACTATGTCCAGATTATGTAGCAACATCAGGACTGCTGTAATCAAACAGAAAACAGCCTGTTGCACTGTGTTCTGTTCTCTGGGGACTAGACAACAAAAGATGCTGGCAGCCGCTGTAAGGAGAAGAGCTCAATGAATCACACAGACCGTATTAAAACTGGTTTCACATTAGCTCTGCAACCAAGGGAGACAGGTTTTCAGGTGGGAAATGAACTTTTGACTCCAAGGATTATCATGTAGTTCAATGTATAAGTAGGTCTGGATTATTCCCTTTGTTAGACAAAGGCCACCATAGAACCTGTGTTCTGCGTTCAAAACACTTATTTCTCACCCATCTCTTACCAAGCTCCTTGTGAGCCAGGAACACAAAGAAACTATTCTAATAGATTTCACTAGATGATCTTTTGAGATCCCTTCCAATCCCTAATGATTCTATGCAGAGACAAAAGGTGAAACAATTATATTGGTGCAGTGATCTCAGGATCATTTTGTCCCTTCAGTTTGGCTTTTTTCAAACCTGCCTTTTCTAAACCTTCTAAAACTGCTTTTCTAAACCTTAGAAAAGGTTTTAGCAGTTTAGCTACATGAGAACAGATGGTAGGGAAATAAGTTCAAGTTTTGAAACCTAACATCTACACACACAGCGTTATCATCCTGCTTGTAAATGCCACTGCATACAGGCCAGATAACCAGGATTTTAATTAACAGCTCATTAGAGGCACAGGCCTTTTCTTGAAGGCTCCCAATAAACTCTAGATACCCCTAAGGTGGTTATCACATCCTTTTCTGCAACTCTTGGACAGTTAGTTTGATCATTTCTTACTTGCAGTGCTCCACTTTGGCTTTGTTGGATTCATCACTCACACTAATTGTGACAGAGAAGAAGCCTAAAAATCAAGTTACTTCAAATATGAGGTGTTTTTTTTCCCTAAATTTTAAATGATACTTATGCTTCCATGTACTGATAACTACACCTGGAAACCTTAAGAAATTCCCATATTTCAAATAAACATAGATAAGAGTACAGTAGAAGGATGTTTCCCCATCAACAGTGAAGAAGATTAATAAGTTTTCTAGCACTTTTGTGTGGACACTCACCCATTACACAGCTTTATAAATAATATTAAATATACACCACATATAAATAAATATTAGCTTAAACAACTGACCTTCCTTACAAGGCAAGGAATGCTTGATATAAATCTCACCTTCTCCCTTGGGCAAACACTTCTTATGAGCCCTGGCCTGCAAAGCTCAGTGCTCAACAGCACCGGTACAAGTCAGGAAGAGCAATTTAGATTGTTCTAGATCTCAAGGGAGCACTACACCATTCCACAACATAACCCTGGGATTTTAACTTGCACAGCAACTCCGCATCTGCCAGTCAGCCCCAAACACAAGATAGTGCTGCTCAATTCACATTATGGAGGGATCCACTGTGTGATGCTGATTAGACTGATGTGTTCTGCTGACACTGCCAGAAACATTTATTTTAATATAGCAGAGTAAATAGCTGAGGCAAATTTAAGTTTGACCTTGAAAGAAAATATTACCCGACAGAGTTGGTATTCAGGACTGTATATGCACAGGAGTGTGGGAAAGTGAAAGCAGGTCATATGTCAACCAGAATACTCAGTCACAGGACACGATTTAGCTCAACTTAACCCAATTCAGGGGAAGGTACCATATAAGTTCCACAAGGACTAAATGATGCTATTTCGGTATCTTTTCTGCTTTCTGCCTTTCCCTCACCTCCAAAATAAACTGAAATATGAGCGAGATCTTTGCTGGAGATTTGTATGGTTATTACTTAGGTGCATAGACAGAGTACACTGTGCCTGAAGCTAAGAAGCACTCTATCTTTGCTTTTCAAAGCGGCTGCATCAAACCTTGGGAAACAGAATTGATACAGCCCAGACACACAAATCACTTTCAAGTAGACAGTCAATCCCACTTCACTCTCGGTGTATGTCCAAGAACCTAAATGATTCTTCTCTGCTTTAAGCAGAGATAGCGATTGTCTTGCAAAAGTGCTCTGACACAGCAGAGCTGACACACAGGTGTTCTTCAAATTGCAATCAGAGTTGCTTATGTTTGAGATGGTTTGTTCCAGAAGATAGAAACACAGTGCTTATTCTTATAAGGAGCCTTATCTATGCACAGGTAATGTATGGATGTAATGAAAAAAATCTATCCTGCTTTAACAACTGTCTTTAAAAAAAAAAAACAATCCAGAAGCACTTCTGAGGCAACAAACATCAACAGCTTTGCAGGGCTTTGTAAACCCCTTGCACAGGCCACAGTCAATACCAGCTCTACTCCAAGTTCCCTCAGTGGTAACTAGACAGCCTATTTCTGTTTCCTTTTGCACACTTAGTGCCACCGGTTATTACTGGGGCTTTCCTGCACAGGTCTTCCATAAAAGCAAACCACCCCCTCTTGGTCCTGCCCCACCTCATATTTGCATACATTTTCTCTTCCCTAGAACTCAAGTAAATAGCAAATTCCTGTTCCCCACAGACCTAGACAACAAGTTACTTCTAGTGTTCAGGAAAAGACATCTTTGCTCTTCACCCAAACTCAACTTAAAAACTTAAAAGTTTTTTTTTTTTTTTAAATTTAAAACAATATTGGCAGCACCAGTGCACTCAATTCTCAGGCAAACAACTCTCACATGCAAGATCATTGAACCCTCTTTGGTTTCACAGCTAGGACACGAATGCTGCAGAACTACCCCAGAAACAACATCCCCTGCCTTACTTCTGTTATCTCCATAAAATTCACTGCTCTTACAAGGCAATCACAGCTTCAAGGCTCCTGTACTAAAGCATCCTTTCCCATTTTACTTCCCAGCCCACCCACACTAAGCATAAACACCAACACTTCTTGCAGATCCTAGGCCACCACTAGTAAAGATCACTTTTAGCCCCAAAACTATCAATTTTACACAAATACTATTAAACTTCTACCACTCACCTTGTACAGACTGCACAGTGCCCTATGCCTCAGTTATTCTGCCCATATTAAATGCCAAAAGCTGCTTTTCTCCTTGCAGCTCCTTCTACAAACTCTACTACTGCTGGTGCTGCTGTTCTTTTTCTGTCACTGCCTCCTGAATCTTTAGAGGGTGCAGGTGTCTTCAATAAAGTCCCATAAGGAGGCAGCTGATTGATCACAGCTCACTCACATTCTCCTCCCCTATAATCACACCTGGCCTGAACTCTTACCAGCTCAAAAAACAAGCTGAAAGCCTGCAGGATGACTGTGTGAGGCCTGGTCCTCCGTAGTGTATTTCTGTTCTGGGCCTCTCGTTATAGGGAAGGTGCTGAGATGTTGAAGTGTGTCCGGAGGAGTGCTGCCAAGCTTGTGAGGGGTTCAGAGAAGCAGTTGTATGAGGAGAGACTGAGGGAGCTGAGCAGGTTTAGT